>OZ020181.1:32580129-32726645 GCA_963971135.1 Stenus bimaculatus
AGGAAATTAATTGTCTTTCGTAAATGTCAAAAAAACAAAACTCGATGAAGAAATACTAGAGAAAACAATAAATTCTGCAGGTATTGATCCTATACAATCAACTTTAAATGAAACATCAGCTTCATGACCATCGGCATCATCTACAACATCATTGGAATCATGCACAGTACGCAATTGTCAACTACGAGATTGCTGGACAGAAAAACAAGTAAGTTTGTTCACAGAACAATATAAATGGTTAGTGATAAAAGATGGCAAATTAGGTTGTAAAAATCGTTCAAAAATGAAAACATTCGGAATAGAAAACAAAAAACATATTCACGTATCAAATGAGAGGATTTCATGTTCAATAATTCCTAATGGAACTAAATAAACACAAGGCAAGCTTCTCTACGCAAAAAAATTTAAGAACATTCTACTTCATGCTCACATTTAAAAATTTAAGAAACAATTATTCAATCGCACAAGCAAGTTTTACCAAATGTAGTTAAAATATTAAATTCTGAAGTAATTAACAATACTGTAAATTTTTTTAACACAGTTTATAGTCTTGTTAAACGAAACAGACCATTGTCTGATATAGAAGCAGTTTTGGAATTACAAGAAAAAAATGGTGTTAATGTAGGAAATTGTTTACATTCCAGACGCACTGCCACTAGAATTGTCGAACATATTGCGATGCAGATTAAAAAAACTGTTTTTAAAAATATTATCAATCAAAATTCAAGAATTTGTATCATGATTGACGAAGCTTCTACTCTTGCTAAAAAAGGACTTTGGTAATATTTTTACAGTGTGAAGTACAGTCTGAAATTGAACCTCTCATGATTACAGTAGATTTAAAAGAATTGACGTCAACAACTGCCGAAAATATTTTTATGGCGTTAATAGACTATTTTACTGACTATGGATTTGATCAAAATTATTTACAAAGAAATATCATAGGATTCTGTTCAGATGGTGCATCGACATTGTTAGGAAGAAAATCTGGAATAGCCACAAAATTAACTGAAATGTGCCCACATATAATGGAGAGGCATTGTTTGAATCACCGACGGTACTAGATGATTCCATCAGCGAAATTAAACAAGTAAATCATTTTAAAATATTTCTAGACAAAATATATGGGATATATTATCAGTCAAATAAAAACCAAGCAGATTTAGGAACGATTTCTAGTGATTTAAACCTAGAAATAATAAAAATTGGTCGCGTTTTTGGACCTCGTTGGGCATCCTGTAGCTTACGAGCACCTACTGCTGTATGGCGAGCATACCCAGCGTTGTATAAACATTTTATCCAGTCCAAATCAAATTCAGGAATGGCAAAAAGATTAGCTAAAACAAATTTTATTGAAGATTTAGCTTTAATGATACATATCTTAGAAGAATTGTCATGTAATATTCTTCGTCGTTCTTATAATTTGGTTGGGTTCTTCTCCAGCATAATTATGGAATTAACCACATTGGTACTTATAATTCGTTTATTCGGGGATTCTTCGTAACACTACTTAAATCTTCTTACTTCTAATTAATTCTAGTTAATTCTAATTGTTCCACCTTTTCTTACATCTATTTATTGATTACAAGTGCTGACAATGCAAGGTTACGATTGGTAACTTTGCCTTGTTAGTTATTGCACTTGTGTTTCCTAACATAACAAACCTTATATAATTATGTGCTAATAATAACAATTTATCCTAATATTTTCTTAGCTTAATCTTAACATTATCTCACTTTACTACAGTCAATACTATCCAATGCGCTACAATCAAGAAGAATTACCATATCTAAAGCTGATCAATTAATTAAGCAACAGAGTTCGACGGGTGACTTTGATCATCACGAAAACGAACGGATTGATCACCCGGGCGTCGTGGAGGTATTAAAGCAACCGGAAAATTCTGTAGCACTAAAGTTCTTAACAAAGTTAGAGTTCGAAAAGAAAATGAGAAATCATAATAGGGGTAGCTACCAATATGATAATATAATATATGATAAACTTAATAAGATCATATTTATTCTCCAGTACGGTCGATCGGCGTCGACACTATGTGCATCGTTGAGACACGTAACTGAAATTTGCAAAAACGAACAAAATAATCCGGAAATATTAATTATAAAGAATGACGAAAGCGCGCAAATTTTAAATATAATTATCAAAGAACTCAAAAGGGCAAAAATAAATATTTCTATAATTAAGGACATAATAAATGTAACAGATACGGAAACAAAGCAATTAATTATGAATGAGTTCCACATTTTGTTAAATTTTGATTATGACTTAACAGATTGTTTCCAAAAACGATGAGATCGTCCAAATAGATAAAGCATTTTTCATAATTTAGTCCTGACATTGCTATCGTCATTGCCCGAGAGAAAGCACTGGGACTAATTTTTAGCCCCATTGGCAGTCTTTTTAACTGATATTGACCCCTTTCCGTAGTAAAAGCCGTACACGCTCGACTTTCCGCCTCTAGCTCTATCTGATAATAACCCTGCGACAAATCTAGGTGTGAGAAATAAATTGCCCCGGACAAAGAATCTAAAATTTCCGTGATACACGGTAGTGGGAACTTATCATCCTCGATTTGTTTGTTTAAGAGCCTATAATCTATTACCGCTCGCCATCTTTTATTACCGTCCCTATCATATTTTTTTGCCACAATTAGAACCGGAGCGGACCATTTTGATCGCGCTTCTTCGATTACACCTTCTTTTAACATTTTCTGCACCTGTTTATGTATTTCTGCTTTTTGTGCTTGCGGTAACCTATAAGGTTTCACGTACGACGGAACCGCTGACTTCTTCAATGTCACCACGACACCATACGAATTAGATTACTTGGAGCTTGGTTTACGACGTGCTTGTATTCGAAGATGGCAACTGTACGTGAGAATGCTGATAACCTTGAAAATAAAAATGAAGGACTTTTAGTTAATAATAACTCTAACGTTACGAAGTCAAAAGGAAAAATGAAAGCCTATGAAGTAGTTAAAAAGAATGATCAAGATGACATTGTAGGTAAAAGCCAAGATGAAAAAGTTATAACTCAAGAGATTAAGGAAGATGTAAAAGAAAGCAAACCGTTGTTAACTGTAAAAGATATTATTGATGCGCTTTCTATTATCGTAAGTTCGTCGAAAAGACTAGAACCTACTGTTACTCGGGATTTTGTTTTACTGTCTAACATGAAGACTGAAATGCCTATGGAAGTGGATAAAATGCCTGCTGAGATATTCTTCCAAGGAGATGATTTAGGTAGATGGTGTGTTATGTGGAATAAGATTCGACTTAATGAACAAAGGGCGATTGAATTTGTTGCCGATTATTCAAAATTTATTAAACATTTACACCATGTTTTGGAAGGTACTGCTAAAGAGTTTTTTAGGATTTTTAGAATTAGTCAAAAAGTTAATCAAGGAATTAGGTTGATAATGGATCCCTCATATATTGGATTTGATGATAGTATAAAAACTGTTCAATATGAATCAATCAGAACGTGCACCCTTACGCATCCAGAACTGTTTGCCTACAATTCTCATGGTGAATATGATGAACATGCCATTTATTTGAACCCTAGATTAATCCAAATTCATACGAGATCACAAGAATATCTACTGACCAATGATAACACGTTGAGAGATTGGGTACAAGAATTCTTTTTACGCAAAAATATGCTTACACATTTTAATATGATTTACGGAGAAAATAACACCAGATGGGGTCGACATGCTCACCCAAGACGACTTTCACACTATCTAGATGCCATTCCAAATTTCAATGAACTGTCTGTAGGATATGCTGCTAATTTTTGCGTCCCTGACTGCACGTTATCAGATATTGATTTAACCACGTTGTCTCAAGCTATTCAAACTAATGCTAATCGGGCTGAACCGCTTACTGATGTATTAATATCATCTGAAAACGAACAAAATTATGAAGACTTTAGACGAATTATGTTAGCTTTAACTTTTCCAGGACAAGTGATGCTTGACATTGATTATGATAAGGAGTATAATGTATATTTACAAGGACTAATTTCATTGTGCAGCAAGTTGCTTTTTTCGACAACGCCCGGATTTCAGAATATATCTATGGACTCAGCACACGCAGCCGACATAAGATTAGGAGACATGCTACAGGATATGGGTTATACTATCGAAATACGTCAAATTTAATAAATTTTAATATCAATTCACTTATAAGTGGTTGAATCCGATCATCCCCTTGCCACAGTCCACGTAGGTAAACGGCGACGTCTTCATCCGTTGGTTCACCTCGCATCTGGTCGAACATGTGATTACTCAGGCCCTGCAAAAATATCTCCACACATGACCAGTCGCAACGTCCTACTTTTTTTAAGGCGTCCAAAAACAAACACCCCATGGAGTCGAAACATAAAGTATCTAATGACTTACCCCCCAGATTAATGAAAGGTGCACGTATTTTATTATTTCTCACCGTCACCATCTGGGAGTGCACTTCCACTGTATAGTCTTCCGTCGCAAAATTTTTTTTCTTTTTACCTCTTAAAATCCGCTTCCCCAAACGTTGGCCCATTCATTATTTTCGGCGTGCATAATACGGCCGAGGGTGTAAATTTGTTGATTGGGTCCAACCCTATTCTAATTAGTTTGGACCCACTGGGGTTAAGGGGAAAACTTTTTCTAAAAAAAAGTCGCCCCATTTCACCCATCAACGAATCGTCAATACTTTTTTCGCCCTCGTCGCGTTCGATTGACGCCTCGATATATTCCCTCTCGATTTTTCTATCCGGTTCCAATCTTCAGCCAATAAATTCATTGGCTCTTCATCCTCAAACGGGCACTTCCTCTTGGTTGATCGCGGCTCACATTCGGGGACATCCAACAATGGCATGGTCGATCCAATCTTGAATGATGAAGTAGCCATCTCCCTGTCTTCATCGATGATGAGATTCTTATTATCCATAATGATAAAAACTATCTCTTCAAACTATCTTCTTCGCAGTGGACAATATCTTCTTCACAGTGGACTGTCGGAATAGACTGAATTCCACCAAAATCATCAATCTTTATATAGTCAAATATGAGTTACGTCATGGATTAGTAAACGTACTTATCCCTTAATTGTATTCGGGATTTTTGGTGTTTGTGGACTCAAAAAATTTAACACATCAGTTACATTCAGCTTACTAGTTTCGGTTTATTTGCTTAACCTTCATCAGAGCTATAACAAGAAACAATTGTTTTACAATTTTATAATTTACATATCATATTTAATTTACATACTAAAATTTATTAATAACCATGTGACAAAGTACATAGGTTATGTTTACGAAATTTTTTTGATAATTACCTTAATGTTAGATTTGAAATGTTTTTTGTCGAGAAATATTTGAAGATAAATGTTGGAACACAACTAATAATTCCATCGAATAATGATAAAAATTGATTAATTGATACGAATTTATGATGCTTAAGGATTACAGAAATTTTCAAAACAGCAGTTATCGCTTTCGGCATCGAACAACGAATGAAACTGTCAAATGTAATTTTTATGACAGGTTATTAGCATCACAGAACAACCAATACTAGAAGTTATACAAAAATTTTACAAAACTTATGCAACACACTAAACAAATTTAAAATCCTTGAAATTGTCTAAGTTAAATATATTATTATATACTGTATGTCACAGAAAAATTTACAAACATATTTACAAACATAATTTATATACAATGTTTACAAACCCTATTTACAATAATAACTCTAAGCATACAAAACAATGTTTTTGTTAATAACACTTTTAAAAAAATCCATTAGGATAATTCTACGAGAAAAAAATTTATAGGTTGCAAAAATTAATTCTGTTTGACCTTACACGAGTTAATTAAATTCTGATAAATTATGTTAAGATTATTTAAATCTGTACGCAGGTTGATGCTATTCGTATGTTTTTTAATTTCGATTGACTCTCGGAATAATCTTTTTTTCAAATTGCTTTCATGTGCCAGAACCTTTACATCCTTTACCTCAAAATTAAAACTATGTTGCATTTCTATAGCATGACTCGCCAGAGCAGTTCTATCTTTATTCGCTGCCTTTTTACAATCGTTCTTATGATTACCAAGTCTGGTTTTTAGCCAATTTTTTGTTTGGCCTATATAACATGAGCTGCAACTAACGCAATCAATCCTATAAATTAAATGATTATCAAATTCTTTGTCTTGTTTGTATTTAAGTTTGGAAAATAAGATGTTACCCACAGTCTTGTTATTATATGTGACGATTTTTGTGTTAGGAAAGTAATCCTTAAATAAACGTTCTAATTTATTTGATAAAACCTCAATATTCGGAATTTTAAAATACTTAGTATTAACCCTATCATTGTTGGTAATTTCAGATGTTAAAACATTGTGAATGGTATTATTCTTGTATAAATATTTATTTATAAGTTTAATTGGGTAGTTGTTATCCCTTAATAATTTCTCGGCAATCTTTAAATTCTCACCAACATAACACGTGTCACATAATTTTTCTATTTTATTTTTAAAAGATTTAATAATTCCAACCTTTTGATGCATTTTGTGATCAGAAAGATAATTAACCAATCTACCAGAACTTAACGCTTTCCTGTACCAATTCGTAGTGATACAACCATTTGAATCTCTAATCACAAGTACATCCAAGAATGGAATCATCATCTCACTTTCCAACTCATGTGTGAAGTTAATATGTTCATCAAAATCACCAAATACAGTCTTGATCTCGCCAATTGCATCCATGTTATTAGGAATGGATGTTATAATGTCATCTACGTACAAAAATAAAAAATCAATGTTAAAGCTTAATTTCTTAATTGAATCCTCCAACAAGTCACTCATAACAAAGGTTGCAAAAATTGGTGAAGCTGGATGGCCCATTGCTGATCCGAACTTTTGTTTATAGAAATTGTTGTCAAATTTGAAAAAATTGTTATCAAAACAAGTATTTACTAGTTTAATAAACATATCACAGGGTATGTCAGTGTAATTTTTAATTTCAGGCCAGTGCCTTATGATTGACCTGATTGTGGATTCACAAGAAATATTAGTAAATAATGAAGTAACGTCAAGTGATATTAAACAATAATCTTTAGACACTTTTTTTTCCTTAATTTGGTTTACGAACTCATAAGAATTTTTTATGTTAAAATTTAAATTTATATATACATTAGATAGTATTTTACAAATATATTTTTCTAAATTATAAGTAGGTGCACCTATAGCACAAATAACTGGTCTTAGTTTGACATTCGTATTACCTTTATGAGTTTTAGGTAACCCATAAGCTTTTGGAATAGTAGAATTATAGGTACGTAATTTATTACCTTCTTGTTTACTGATGTAATTCTTCTTTTCCAATTCCATTAATAGCGCGTTGACTTTTGTTTGTGTTGCTGAAATAGGATTCTTTGTGATGATCTCGTAAATATTATTATCATTAAACATTTCCCTCATCTGTTTGATGTAATCTTTGGCGTCCATAATCACTGTCTTGTTACCCTACCCGTAAGCTTACGTATTCGTAAATCTATAAGCGCTACGATATCCGTAACGGGGGCCTTTACGGTTTTACGTAAAAGTGCAATTCTGAACACGCATCTGTAAACGACGATCTTACGGGCGATGTATTTGAACTACTTTTACGAGAACAGTACCTGTAACCAACTTCTCTCTTATTATTAGCGAGCTCGAATTTAAAATTTTTAGGTTAAGTCATTAAAAATTGTGTGTTATGTCTGTGGTGCTGTTTTAAAATATATTAAAATGAGGTAAATAATAATAATAATAATATTTATTTATTAAATTATATCAAAATAATATGAAATATACCATTATTATTATTTTTTCATAATTATATCAAATGAATACTTTATTTTATAGTGAAAATCAAAATCAAAATAAAAACAAACGGAAACGTTTAAAAAATACCACAGTTGAGCAGTATGAAGCTTATCTTAACTTTATGGAGAACGATTATGTGTTCAGAAGTAATACAATCAATCCTACTGTCGAACCCGATTACTTAAATAAAAAATGGCAAGAACTAACAAATAGTTTGAATTATATGGGAAATGGTCCTGCCTTGTCAGTAGAGGAGTGGAAAAAGGTATACAATTATTATTACAATTGTATAATTATTAATAATGTCCAATATGTTCCATTGTATTTATTTCCCCAAATTACCTACAAGTAATTCCATAATAATATTAGTTTATTCCTCAGAGATTTGCTGATTGGAAATATTCAACGAAAACTAAATCCAGAAAAATAAATGAGGATGCCAGAAGAACAGGTGGTGGGCCGAAATTAAATTTGGAACTCACCGCTGTGGAAGAAAGAGGGCTAGCAATTTGGGGTAAAATTACTGTTGAAGGTTCTAGGAATACCGAATATGATGGACTTGGTGAATTACCACCAACTAACAGCAGATCAGAACAAGATATTATGATTTTCGAGAGTGACGAAATTGTTGGTTCCTTGAATGTTACCGAACCTGAGGATGTATTACCATCTATGGATGTTTCAGCCGCCGAAATCACTTTGGACAAAGAAAATATAAATATTTCACCCAAACCAAGTACATCAAAAGTACGAGTAAGAGGTAAACGAACAAAACCACTCTCAGTTTTAGCAGAAAACCTGATTAAAGTAACAGACTCTGCCAGTGACTCAAATAAAGAATTTCATACTGCTATAAAAACTTTTTGTGAAGAGTACATACATGTACAAAAAAAGAAACTTCATCTAGAAGAAGAAAAGCTGAAATTTAAAATAGCGAAGTTTAAATTCAAAAACCAAGAATTTGATTTCTAAAATATGTTTTGTTTAAAAAACTTGTTTTGTAAATACGAATTTTGTTTACTTTTATTAAAACTTTTATTTTTCCAATTTGTGATAATTTATATTTTATATTCATATTTACATATTATAAAATTAAAAATTGTCTCTTATGTACTTTGCTCTGGCCTCTTTTCCCAATTGCAGCACATCATTCCTTACTTGATCAGCTAAGAACAAAACGCTTTGTAAAGTATATATAAATATATCAGAACATATTTTTACCATTATTATCTACTTCATTTTCATCAGGTAATTCCAAATCTCCTTCATCTAATTCTAAGTTTGCACTTAATGCAATATTATGCAGGACGCAGCAGGCATATATAATATTTGCGGCCTTTAATGGGTGGTAGATTAATGTTCGGAATCTAGACAGACAACGAAACCTCCCTTTTAAAATTCCATTTGTTCGCTCAATCACATTACGAGCTGATATGTGCAACCTATTAAATTCAATTTCTTGCCTCGTCCGTGGGTTGTTGAATGGGGTAAATAGCCAAGGCTCCAACGGATATCCGCTGTCTCATATTTTAGAGAAATTTCATTATCTTTAAATACCAAAGTTTCTTTTAAAACTTTACCTATTAAATGAGTTGATTTATCTCCGTCTTCATATTGGGATCTTAAATAATTTTTTATTCGGCTGACCTGCCATATGGCCGAATCATGCACTGATCCCGGAAAACGTGCAGAACAGCCAATAATTTTTGCGTTGGAATCTGAAATCTTTAACAGGATAATTAAGCATTTATTTGCAAAACAATTAATTACTAACTAGCATGACATTTATGGAATGTTTTCCCTTCCTGTTTATATAAACAAAGGGCGGATGTTCTAGGTCACTTTGTGGTGGAGCTTGAGTTTCCACATGTGTACCATCGATTGCACCCAAAACTCCTCTGAACCCAAACTTCGAATAAAATCTAAGAAAAATATTTCAGAATTATTAAAATAAAAGGCAATTGATATTTTGACTAACCCTTGTTTGACATTAGTTTTGTCGTCTACTGTGGTTGGAAATTTCACCCAAATAGGTAAAAGGTGATCAGCCATAGCTGAACAGACTTCACCAATAACCCGACTCATAGAAGATTGGCTCAAGGATAGCCATCTGCATGAACCCACAGCATTTTGGAAAGATCCAACTGCCAAAAAATGTAATGTGGCTAGAACCTACAATTAATAATTCCTCGTTTTGTGGATTTTATTCATAAATAAAAAAATAAAAACACACCTTTTTTTGTAATGGTATTGCATTTATGTTGTTGGTTTGTGGTATGTGAGGTTCTAAGCTGCGGATTATAAATTAATCGTACATGCTTGGTCCAATCTAAATAATTGAATGAAATGTCTCGTTGGAATTTCAAAAGGGTTTAATTGATCCCTTAATGTTCTTCGGGACACTCTCATATAATTTCTAAAATTTTATGTTTAATAAGTAATTACATATTTCAATCATTTAAATATTAAGTACATTTATAGGTTATTCTAAATATTATTGTAATAATTAAGAACTTGCCTGTCTCTATCTTCTTCCAACAAAATTCCAATGAACAAATTTACTTGAAAATTATTCATTTTAAAGAATAAATAAAAACCTCACTTAAGAAAATCTGCACATAACCTTTATAAACGCAAAATCTGTAAGCTTACGACTGCTCCCAGGGCAATCGTAAATTTTTACGAATTATCGTAAATATTTACGAGAATCTGTAAGCTACGGTTGCTCATAGAATCGCAAATTTCTTACGTTCTCGTAAATCCTTACGAACGCTTCCTTACGGGTCTTACGAGACGACACAGAATCGCACCATAAGTTTTTTATCACTCCGATGTTTATAATTGTGTATTAATTTTTTACATTTCATAATCTGCTGTTGTTGGAATTCATTAAATTCATGATAAGGTATTATCATATGAAGCTTATTTTTGTAATTGTTTGACATAAGTTGTTCGAGTTGATTAATTTGCCAATGTACTATCATAATTTCAAGGTTAAGAACTGACCTTCTATAATTGTTGTACACCTTATCAGCTTCTTTATTAAATGGTTGGTCGATAGTAGGTAGTATGTGTATTAAAGAACCCATGTTGTTGTTGATATGTGCTGGTTATTAATAAATTTTAGTATGTAAATTAAATATGATATGTAAATTATAAAATTGTAAAACAATTGTTTCTTGTTATAGCTCTGATGAAGGTTAAGCAAATAAACCGAAACTAGTAAGCTGAATGTAACTGATGTGTTTAATTTTTTGAGTCCACAAACACCAAAAATCCCGAATACAATTAATTATATTTATTGGACGTTAATACATTTTTATCCCTTAATCGTGGTTAATAATGATGTCTAAACCTTTCAGCAACTTTCTATTTAAATTTTCAAGAATTTAAATAATATACATCGTTAGATATTGTCTAGACCTTGAAAAGGGTACTTATTGAGGTGATTTCTAAATTAAGTCACCGGATGTACTAAGTATTGATTTCTATTTTCATTTTACCTTCAATCGCCTTGTGGTTTGGTTTAAATTTTTTTTCACCAAAATGAGTCCCTTGATAAGAAATAGAGAGATTTATATAAAAGAAAGTGACCAGAAAACTTTTATGAGGCGTGATACGTCCTCTCTTAGTCCGGTTGATTTAAAAAAAATGCGGAGGAGCTTGTGGCAAAAAAAGTGTGGATGCTGCTAAAAGAAGGTTCGAGGATACGAAGACCCGGGGAAGTCAGGGAGCAGATTGCTAGAGAGTTACGAAGTATAAAAAGAGATGTGAGTACAGGTTGATACATTTTTTATTTTATTACATTAATATTATTTACTAATTTAGTATTATTTAAAACCTCGTTTTTATTTTTTAGCATGCAAGAAGAATCAGCGAGCTGCCGATGGTACCTGTGGTAGAAGATGTGGATAGCGGTAACCAATACGCTATGCAGATGATAGCTAAATTAAATGAATAATATTTTTAAAATATGTTAAAAAATAAAATATGTTATAAATAAAAATAGGTAAATATTAAACCCATTTGTTTTCTTTAATACTTCCTAAATATTCAATTCCTTTTTCAAGAAGTTTATTATTATTTAACTCATTGTCGTACTAATCCCTTGAAAACCAACAATTACCTTTCCCGGTAAAATCTATTAACTGCTTTTCTTGATTACTTCATAGGTTTTTATAATGGCTCATAGATAAATATCAATCCCTTTTGTTTTCTTTAATACTTTCCAAATATTCAATTCCTTTTTCAAAAAGTTTATTATTATTTAACTCATTGTCGTACTAATCCCTTGAAAACCAAGAATTACTTCAAAGCTCTTTACAATCTTTCATATTCATGAGTTTAATTTTTTATAAAATGTATTTAATATTCAAAATAAATATAAAGCAAGTACTTATTTCTAAATTATTTTAGAGGTTATTTACATTTTTGTAATTTTACATACTTTTACTTGAAAATTAAAACTCGTTTTTCTTTAAAAGCACCTTCACATTTCATTTCATTTTTTTCAAATAATTATTTAAATTTTTAAACTTATGCAAAATATATACACTCATCATCTACAAGATTTTGAATTTTGAAATATAAAATTTTTATAAAAATCGTAGCTTTTATTTTTATATTATAATAATGTTGTTAAATAAAAGTAACAGCCAAAAACGAACTTTTCACTTCCAAAAATAATATTATAATAGTAATATTATTAATAATAATAATTAATATTATAATAATTATTATAATAATAATAACAGACACAAATTCATCAAATAAAATTTTTATTGAACTAGATTCAGATTATTTCTTCAAGATTTTTCTTATTTTTTTAAAAAAATCAAATTTCTTTTTTTAATCACAAAATCTTATTACTTCATCACAAATATTCCATGAAGGTCAATGTCATTATTTACCTCATTAAGAGAAAGCACCTAACGACCCTCATTAAGAGAAAGTACTTATTGGCCTCATTAGCACTAATGAGAATAAAGTGTCACTATACTACTCACATGTATGTATAAATTTCAAATTTATACCTGTAATTAATTTTTTATCGAATCAATTTATTTTATGAACCGAAATTAATTAAAATAAACCCTTTAATAGAAAAGTAATGAAAATTTGACACAAAATCAGCAATTATAAGGTGTATTTTTATTTATAAAAATAATTTAAAATTTACTTCCATCATGCACGGTAGATGTGCAGTGCACGTGCCCTATTCAAGTTGAACACAATAAAATTTTAAAATATTCTTTCGAAATAAACCAATCTGAATCGTTTCAATAACATAATAAATTATTAGTGAAAAGTTTGCTCATATTCTTGGTTTATTAAAGGTTTTAAAATGTATTCTCGAAATGAGCAAGCTGATATGCTCTTAATTTATGGCGTGTGTCAAAAAAATGCAGTAGCTTCTAGTTTGTTGTATCAAGAACGGTATCCTGAAAGGCTAGCACCTAATCGTAGGTATTTTACGAAATTAGAAGGAAAATTTTGCCAGGAACCTGATAATAATGAAGACATATTTATAATAAATGAAGAAACTGAAGTGGATGTTATTGCGTATGTCGAACTTCATCCTACAGCTTCCATAAGAGAAAGTGGTTTTGAATACGGGATAAGTCATACTTCAGTTCATAATATTTTAGTAAAATATAAATATCGGTCTTACAAATTTCAAATTCATCAACATCTGTATGAAGATGATAATGCAAGACGTTTAGAATTTTGTAACTGGTTTCTAAATAAGGTGCGAGAAAACCGGCAATTTCCACGACAAATTTTATATTCCCATAAAAGCCATTTCACAAACCTTGGATTATTCAATCGAAATAATCAAAGATATTGGGCGACGGAAAACCCTAGATTAGTACGAGAAGGCAATTTTCAAGTGAGGTTTGGATTTAATTGTTGGTTGGGAATAATTGGTACTAATATTATTGGTCATATATTTTTTGAAGGACAACTTAATGCTCAACGATTTTTAGGTTTCCTTCAAAATGAAATTGAAAATTTTATTGATCGATTACCAATAATAAATTTACGAGGAAACTATTTTCAGCAGGATGGTGCTCCTGCACATAATCCTAGAATAGTTGTGGAACATTTAAATCGTCAGTATAATAACCAATGGATCGGGACAAATGGTCCAATCCGATGCCCCCCCCAGGTCACCGGATCTTACTCCGTTAGACTTTTATTTATGGGGTCGAATTAAAGATGAGGTGTATAAAACTCCTCCTAAATCAATAGACGTCTTGCAAAGAAAAATTAGAACTGGTATAAATAGCATTACCCCTGATGAATTGGAAAGAGTAATTGAAGCCACCATAAAAAGAAATGAACTTTGTCAAGATAAAAACGGGGCTCATTTTGAACAGTTTTTATAACGCTTGACAATTTTAAAATATTTTTATAAATAAAAATACTCCTTATAATTCCCGATTTTGTGTCTAATTTTCATTACTTTTCTATCAAAGGGTTTATTTTAGTTAATTTCGGTTCATAAAATAAATAGATGTTAAATTAATTCGGTAAAAAATTAAAAACCCTCTATTTAATTAGGGGGTGGCCCTTATATCATCACATTTAAAAAAGTAAAGATATTTCTAAAAAACGCTTCTTGAAAATTAAAAAAAAAATAATATCTCAAGAACGGTGAAATAAATTTTATAAATTACAATTTATTTTACGTATTTGTATTATTTAAAAATAGTTCATGTAGGTTTTACTCAATTTTTTTACCAAAAAAAAATTCAACATTTTCTTAAAGTTTTGAAAAAAAAAATTTTTTTGTCATAAACATACTTAAAACTAACCAATGTTTGATTTTACGTAGAAAAAATCAGGGGGTTACATTTAAAATAAGAAAGTGGGTGCCATTTCCTGATAAACGGGAAGTAAAATGAAAGATTTATTCGATCCATAAAATTTGTTGTCTTAGATCATACAAGATACTAAAATTCTAATTTATTTTCATAAATAAAGAAATATTACACATTTTTTAAAATGTATAAAAATACCCCAAAACTACCTGGTTAAAATCTCAGTGTATCAAATTTGTATTATTTGAGGAGTTGCTCCTTATGATGGGTCGGTACCATACCAACTACCAGTACGTGATGAAATGCTATAACGGCATCTAATAATTGATCCAAGAGGTAAACCATTTTTTTTAGAAAAAATTTAAAACTGTTAAAGTGAAAAAATCTTATTTTAATAAGTAAAACGTTTTTTTTTTAATTTTTGAATCAACTCCAACTCCAGCACCCAATCGCCCACAAATTGAGAATACACGTCCCAGTCGTATTGAAAACAGAGGTCAACAATTTAAATTGTTTACCTCTGTTTTCAATCTGACTGGGATGTGTAATCTCAATTTGTGGGCGAATCGGTGCTGGAGATGGAGTTGACTCTCAAATTAAAAAGAAAAACGTTATAGTTAAGAAAATAAGATTTTTTCACTTGAACAGTTTAAAATTTTGTCTAAAATATGGTTTACCTCTTGGTTCAATTATTATCTGCCGTTATGACATTTCATCACGTCGTGGTAGATGAAGTGGTACCGACCCAAGATAAGGAACAACTCCTGAAATAATTCAAATTTAAGAGTTCATACCTTGAGATTTTAACCAAGTAGTTTTGGGGTACTTTTATATATTTTAAAAAATACGTAAAAACGAAATTTAAAAACTTGATCAGATGATTATAAGTTGTCTAAAAATGGATGATAAAACGGCTTAACAATTGAAAGAGGATATTTTAACTTTTTAATACTATTTTTTTAATACCTGCACACATTGATGGTTAAAATTTAATTAGAGATTTTTTGATTTTGGACAAAAATCGATGACTTATGGTACGGTTCCGTGTAGCCGACCCGTAAGCTTGCGTATTCGTAAATCTATAAGCGGTACGAAATTCGTAACGGTGGTCTTTACTTTACGGTTTTACGAAAAAGTGCAATTCTGAACACGCATCTGTAAGCGACGATCTTACGGGCGATACATTTGATCTACGATTTTACGAGAACACTACCTGCAGCTAACTTCACTCTTATTACTATCGAGCTCGAATTTAACACTTATAGGTTAATTTATTAAAAGTTTTGTGTACGTGAACCAGAGAGTTGGTGTTTCAGTATAAATTATATTAAAATGATACTGTTTGTTATGTTTTTCATTATTATATTAAGGGAATAATAATTTTATAGTGAAAATCAAGGAGGAAATAAACGAAAGCGTTTAAAGAACACAACAACCGATCAATATGAAGCGTATCTTCAGTGTATGGAGTCTGATTATGAATTTCGAAGCAATACAATAAATCCATCTCTAGAACCTAATTATTTGTTAAAAAAAATGGAAAGAGTTAACAGCTATTTTATCAGTCGATGAAGTGGAGAATGGTAAAAAAATATTATTACAACTATACACTAGTTAATAATGTTCAACATATTCCACTAAATTTATTTTCCCAAATTACCTACCAATAATTCTTTAGTATTATTTTACTTTTTAGCGATTTTCTGATATTCCACAAAAAATAAAGACCGAACAATAAGCGAGCATCCCCAGCGAACAGATTCTAAAAGAAGAGAAGTTTAGATTTAAAATAGCAAAGTTCAAATTTAAGAATAAGAAATTTGATTTCTAAAATTTTAATATATAAAAAAAATCTCTAATTAAATGTTAACCATCAATGTGTGTAGGGATTAAAAAACAATCATTAAAAAGTTAAAATATCCTTTTTCAATTGGTATGCCGTTTTATCATCCATTTTTAGATCATCTGATCAAGTTTTGAACTTTCGATGTTACACATTTTTTAAAATGTATAAAAATACCCCAAAACTACCTGGTTAAAATCTCAATGTATCAAATTTGTATTATTTGAGGAGTTGCTCCTTATAGTGGGGAAATTTCCATGTCCTGAAGCCAATTCTCCGCAAGAGGGCAGGCACCAGGCACCAGGACGGGGCACGCTGTAATATAACCTTCTGTTTCAGATCTTAGTCCGCCAGAGCGAAGAAAGCTGTAGGTTAAAATAGGTGATAGCCCCAGATTTTTTATATTTTTTGTGAACTGACAGTGCAAGGACTTACTTTCATGCTCATTTCTGACGGTTTCTGTAAATTCCTTCTTTAGTTTAGATTTCAGAGCGTGCGTATCTATTTTTGAAAGGCGGTTTTCATTTTTGTTAGCTCTGGAGAGGTCTATGCACAGGTTCGCGTTCCGTGCTGCTCTTCGAGCAGCCTGAAATAGAAAGCCTCCATTTCCAGTCAGTTCGTGGTTTTTGACTATTTTAAGAAGCGGATCAGTTGTTTTTATGAATTCGCATGCTGTACTCAATACCATACGTTCGTGGAGGTGCTCTATACATAGCAATCCTCTGCCCCCATCCTTTCTTGATAGGTACAATCTCTGCACCGATGCGTTATGGTGAAGACATCGGTGTTCTCTCATTATTGATCAGGTATCACGATCCATTTCCTTAATTTCGTTGACGTTCCACTTGATACCGCCAAATGTGTGGAGTAAGATTGGGACTGCCAAGGTGTTGGTGGCTTGTACTTTGTTAATTCCCGTTAATTCTGAGCTCCAAATATCTTTGAGAGTTCTTAGGAATTTTTTCTTTGGGGATTTTTTCACATAGTTTTTGTTATGCATGGTGCGTTGTTTAACGCCTAAGTACGTATAGTGTGGGTCTTGTGGAAGTTGTTTAATTATCCACAAGCGTGCAATCACTGTTGACATTGCTTGCACCTTTTCCTCGTCTTATATGATAGACTGCGCACTTCTCCGTTCCGAATTCCATTTTGATGTTGTTGCAATATTCTTTGACGACGTTCATCGTGCTATTTAAATCTGACTCTCCTTTGGCGTATATCTTAAGGTCATTCATATAGAGCAAATGTGTTATTTTATGCGTTCTCTGTCCTGGTTGACCAGCTAGGTAACCTGTGCATGCTCGTAACCTCATGGATATAGGGATAAGGGAAATACAGAATAGCATTGGGCTGAGGGAATCGCCTTGAAACACACCTCTGTTGTAGCGAATTGTGCCTGTTTTATCGTGGACTTTTCTAAAGGCAGAGAGAAAGTTGTGTGCCATTTGGACATAAGATCTTTTATTACCGCTACTATTTCTGAATTTACATTCGCTACTTCGAGCAGATGACTCATTAAATTGTGCGGTGTGCTGTCAAACGCTTTTCGGTAGTCAATCCACCACATCGAGAGATTTCTTTTGTACACGACTGCGTCTTGACATACACAGCCATCAATTAATAAGTTGTCCTTTACGCCTTGAGTGTCATTTTTGCTTCCTCTTTGTTCGTATGTTTTTTTCCAAAGAGTATGCTTGTGAATATCTTATAGACTGCGTTAAGACATGTTATAGGTCTATAATTTTCCGGCAAACTCGGATCACCCTTCTTAAAAATCAGCGTTGTTGGTCCTTCTGCGAACCAATCGGGTATTTGTGCTTTTTGGTAGAAATATTCATTAAACAGTTCGGCTAATCTCTCGTGTGCGGATTCAGATTTTTTCAACCAGTAGTTATTTATCCCGTCTGGGCCTGGCGCTGTAAAATTTGGTTTGTGGTTAACGGAGAGATGTTTCCTGCATTGTTTTTTTAAATTCGATGATATCGCTTATCTCTAGGTTGCCTGGTTCCTCGTTTTAATAGATACTTTTCCAATACACTTCTAGTGTTTCGGTTGAGGGGTTTCCGTTATTTTTGGGCACGTCTTTATTAAGGAATTTAGCAGGGCTATCAGCAAATGTCTGGTTCTGTTGTATTAATTTTATAGACCTAGTTAGTTTTCTCTTCATGAATGATCTTATTTTGTCAACTGCATGTTCTTTAATTATGTTATATGTATGTATGTTGTAGATTTTGTAAGTATGGGTAGCTTTTGTGTGTTTAACAATTTTCTTTATTTTGCAGGTATGTTTTTTCATTTGTTTTAGGTATTGTATGACAACGTCATGTACATTAATTTATTTTTGATGTCTTGAACCACTAGATCTGGTTTATTTGCGTTTAATGAAATAAAGAAGTCGTGGTTCTGAATGGGAAGTTATTATTATTATATGGTCAAACCAGTTGTGAAAATGAATGGAAAGATGTGAAAAATCTTGAAAGCTTGCTACAGTTTCCATATACCGTTACAATTAGACTGAAATCTGCAGATTTGACTGCTGGTACATTTTATAAGGAATGGAGTAAACTTATTTTTCGACTTTCCAAAAGTAATGACAAGTTAGCCGAGGGAATTAAGAATTGAATGATGCGTAGAGAAAATTAACTCCTTGATAATGATATCTTAATGGCAAGTATCTATGTTGATCTCATGGACCGCGTTTTACTGTCTGAAGAACGATATATAAAAATATTTATTAAAAATTAACTATCTCTGATGTTTATACTTATTGTTAATTAAACTTTAGGTAGAAAGTTTATTTATTTCCTATATGAAGGTATATTTATCTTTAAAATAATCTACAAATATTAAATAGTATTATATTTTTTTACAAAAAAGTATTCATTTAACAATGCAATAATAAAGTACATCCAGGGATGTGCTGGAGCCGGCTCGGTCTGGCTCGCGAGAGCCGGTTGTTAAAATTTTTGATACCCGGCGAGCCGCTTGTGAAATTACCCCTAAAACCAAAAAATAAGCCATTTTAATAGTATGTTTATGCAAAATATGCTCATCGCGCCGAGGTGCCACACACTCGCAAACATATCATGTGCGCAATACACTACACGTATCATGTGCGCACGGTAAATACGAAGGGCTTGGCTCTTGCTTGTGAGTGAGTCACAAGTTGTGAAGCTTCGGCTCACAGCAAATAGTATAGCCCGCTTTATTATTTCCTTCGTTACTTGTTGAAACTTTATTTTTTTTATAATTTGTTTGTTTTCTACAGATTATATTTACTATAAAAACTTATATTGTTTAGTGAATTGACAATACAAAATACAGTACTAATTAATTGCTAAGGTAAGTAATATAAGTAAAATTAAATTTTTAATTTACGTAAATAGACAATTATAAATTAATATTTGTAAATATAAATTCTAAATTCATCTAAAAATTGTGTGAATTTAATGGCAGTATTAAATTTTAGATTTTATTTACATTAAAAAATGAAGAGAGTGTAAGGAAATTAATTGTCTTTCGTAAATGTCAAAAAAACAAAACTCGATGAAGAAATACTAGAGAAAACAATAAATTCTGCAGGTATTGATCCTATACAATCAACTTTAAATGAAACATCAGCTTCATGACCATCGGCATCATCTACAACATCATTGGAATCATGCACAGTACGCAATTGTCAACTGCGAGATTGCTGGACAGAAAAACAAGTAAGTTTGTTCACAGAACAATATAAATGGTTAGTGATAAAAGATGGCAAATTAGGTTGTAAAAATCGTTCAAAAATGAAAACATTCGGAATAGAAAACAAAAAACATATTCACGTATCAAATGAGAGGATTTCATGTTCAATAATTCCTAATGGAACTAAATAAACACAAGGCAAGCTTCTCTACGCAAAAAAATTTAAGAACATTCTACTTCATGCTCACATTTAAAAATTTAAGAAACAATTATTCAATCGCACAAGCAAGTTTTACCAAATGTAGTTAAAATATTAAATTCTGAAGTAATTAACAATACTGTAAATTTTTTAACACAGTTTATAGTCTTGTTAAACGAAACAGACCATTGTCTGATATAGAAGCAGTTTTGGAATTACAAGAAAAAAATGGTGTTAATGTAGGAAATTGTTTACATTCCAGACGCACTGCCACTAGAATTGTCGAACATATTGCGATGCAGATTAAAAAAACTGTTTTTAAAAATATTATCAATCAAAATTCAAGAATTTGTATCATGATTGACGAAGCTTCTACTCTTGCTAAAAAAGGACTTTGGTAATATTTTTACAGTGTGAAGTACAGTCTGAAATTGAACCTCTCATGATTATAGTAGATTTAAAAGAATTGACGTCAACAACTGCCGAAAATATTTTTATGGCGTTAATAGACTATTTTACTGACTATGGATTTGATCAAAATTATTTACAAAGAAATATCATAGGATTCTGTTCAGATGGTGCATCGACATTGTTAGGAAGAAAATCTGGAATAGCCACAAAATTAACTGAAATGTGCCCAAATATAATGGAGAGGCATTGTTTGAATCACCGACGGTACTAGATGATTCCATCAGCGAAATTAAACAAGTAAATCATTTTAAAATATTTCGAGACAAAATATATGGGATATATTATCAGTCAAATAAAAACCAAGCAGATTTAGGAACGATTTCTAGTGATTTAAACCTAGAAATAATAAAAATTGGTCGCGTTTTTGGACCTCGTTGGGCATCCTGTAGCTTACGAGCACCTACTGCTGTATGGCGAGCATACCCAGCGTTGTATAAACATTTTATCCAGTCCAAATCAAATTCAGGAATGGCAAAAAGATTAGCTAAAACAAATTTTATTGAAGATTTAGCTTTAATGATACATATCTTAGAAGAATTGTCATGTAATATTCTTCGTCGTTCTTATAATTTGGTTGGGTTCTTCTCCAGCATAATTATGGAATTAACCACATTGGTACTTATAATTCGTTTATTCGGGGATTCTTCGTAACACTACTTAAATCTTCTTACTTCTAATTAATTCTAGTTAATTCTAATTGTTCCACCTTTTCTTACATCTATTTATTGATTACAAGTGCTGACAATGCAAGGTTACGATTGGTAACTTTGCCTTGTTAGTTATTGCACTTGTGTTTCCTAACATAACAAACCTTATATAATTATGTGCTAATAATAACAATTTATCCTAATATTTTCTTAGCTTAATCTTAACATTATCTCACTTTACTACAGTCAATACTATCCAATGCGCTACAATCAAGAATTACCATATCTAAAGCTGATCAATTAATTAAGCAACAGAGTTCGACGGGTGACTTTGATCATCACGAAAACAACGGATTGATCACCCGGGCGTCGTGGAGGTATTAAAGCAACCGGAAAATTCTGTAGCACTAAAGTTCTTAACAAAGTTAGAGTTCGAAAAGAAAATGAGAAATCATAATACGGGTAGCTACCAATATGATAATATAATATATGATAAACTTAATAAGATCATATTTATTCTCCAGTATGGTCGATCGGCGTCGACACTATGTGCATCGTTGAGACACGTAACTGAAATTTGCAAAAACGAACAAAATAATCCGGAAATATTAATTATAAAGAATGACGAAAGCGCGCAAATTTTAAATATAATTATCAAAGAACTCAAAAGGGCAAAAATAAATATTTCTATAATTAAGGACATAATAAATGTAACAGATACGGAAACAAAGCAATTAATTATGAATGATTTCCACATTTTGTTAAATTTGGATTATGACTTAACAGATTGTTTCCAAAAACGATGAGATCGTCCAAATAGATAAAGCATTTTTCATAATTTAGTCCTGACATTGCTATCGTCATTGCCCGAGAGAAAGCACTGGGACTAATTTTTAGCCCCATTGGCAGTCTTTTTAACTGATATTGACCCCTTTCCGTAGTCAAAGCCGTACACGCTCGACTTTCCGCCTCTAGCTCTATCTGATAATAACCCTGCGACAAATCTAGATGTGAGAAATAAATTGCCCCGGACAAAGAATCTAAAATTTCCGTGATACACGGTAGTGGGAACTTATCATCCTCGATTTGTTTGTTTAAGAGCCTATAATCTATTACCGCTCGCCATCTTTTATTACCGTCCCTATCATATTTTTTTGCCACAATTAGAACCGGAGCGGACCATTTTGATCGCGCTTCTTCGATTACACCTTCTTTTAACATTTTCTGCACCTGTTTATGTATTTCTGCTTTTTGTGCTTGCGGTAACCTATAAGGTTTCACGTACGACGGAACCGCTGACTTCTTCAATGTCACCACGACACCATACGAATTAGATTACTTGGAGCTTGGTTTACGACGTGCTTGTATTCGAAGATGGCAACTGTACGTGAGAATGCTGATAACCTTGAAAATAAAAATGAAGGACTTTTAGTTAATAATAACTCTAACGTTACGAAGTCAAAAGGAAAAATGAAAGCCTATGAAGTAGTTAAAAAGAATAATCAAGATGACATTGTAGGTAAAAGCCAAGATGAAAAAGTTATAACTCAAGAGATTAAGGAAGATGTAAAAGAAAGCAAACCGTTGTTAACTGTAAAAGATATTATTGATGCGCTTTCTATTATCGTGAGTTCGTCGAAAAGACTAGAACCTACTGTTACTCGGGATTTTGTTTTACTGTCTAACATGAAGACTGAAATGCCTATGGAAGTGGATAAAATGCCTGCTGAGATATGTTTCCAAGGAGATGATTTAGGTAGATGGTGTGTTATGTGGAATAAGATTCGACTTAATGAACAAAGGGCGATTGAATTTGTTGCCGATTATTCAAAATTTATTAAACATTTACACCATGTTTTGGAAGGTACTGCTAAAGAGTTTTTTAGGATTTTTAGAATTAGTCAAAAAGTTAATCAAGGAATTAGGTTGATAATGGATCCCTCATATATTGAATTTGATGATAGTATAAAAACTGTTCAATATGAATCAATCAGAACGTGCACCCTTACGCATCCAGAACTGTTTGCCTACAATTCTCATGGTGAACATGCCATTTATTTGAACCCTAGATTAATCCAAATTCATACGAGATCACAAGAATATCTACTGACCAATGATAACACGTTGAGAGATTGGGTACAAGAATTCTTTTTACGCAAAAATATGCTTACACATTTTAATGTAAATATGATTTACGGAGAAAATAACACCAGATGGGGTCGACATGCTCATCCAAGACGACTTTCACACTATCTAGATGCCATTCCAAATTTCAATGAACTGTCTGTAGGATATGCTGCTAATTTTTGCGTCCCTGACTGCACGTTATCAGATATTGATTTAACCACGTTGTCTCAAGCTATTCAAACTAATGCTAATCGGGCTGAACCGCTTACTGATGTATTAATATCATCTGAAAACGAACAAAATTATGAAGACTTTAGACGAATTATGTTAGCTTTAACTTTTCCAGGACAAGTGATGCTTGACATTGATTATGATAAGGAGTATAATGTATATTTACAAGGACTAATTTCATTGTGCAGCAAGTTGCTTTTTTCGACAACGCCCGGATTTCAGAATATATCTATGGACTCAGCACACGCAGCCGACATAAGATTAGGAGACATGCTACAGGATATGGGTTATACTATCGAAATACGTCAAATTTCATAAATTTTAATATCAATTCACTTATAAGTGGTTGAATCCGATCATCCCCTTGCCACAGTAGGTAAACGGCGACGTCTTCATCCGTTGGTTCATCTCGCATCTGGTCGAAGATGTGATTACTCAGGCCCTGCAAAAATATCTCCACACATGACCAGTCGCAACGTCCTACTTTTTTTAAGGTGTCCAAAAACAAACACCCCATGGAGTCGAAACATAAAGTATCTAATGACTTACCCCCCAGATTAATGAAAGGTGCACGTATTTTATTATTTCTCACCGTCACCATCTGGGAGTGCACTTCCACTGTATAGTCTTCCGTCGTAAAATTTTTCTTCTTTTTACCTCTTAAAATCCGCTTCCCCAAACGTTGGCCTATTCATTATTTTCGGCGTGCATAATACGGCCGAGGGTGTAAATTTGTTGATTGGGTCCAACCCTATTCTAATTAGTTTGGACCCACTGGGGTTAAGGGGAAAACTTTTTCTAAAAAAAGTCGCCCCCTTACACCCATCAACGAATCGTCAATACTTTTTTCGCCCTCGTCGCGTTCGATTGACGCCTCGATATATTCCCTCTCGATTTTTTCTATCCGTTTCCAATCTTCAGCCAATAAATTCATTGGCTCTTCATCCTCAAACGGGCACTTCCAACAATGGCATGGTCGATCCAATCTTGAATGATGAAGTAGCCATCTCCCTGTCTTCATCGATGATGAGATTCTTATTATCCATAATGATAAAAACTATCTCTTCAAACTATCTTCTTCGCAGTGGACAATATCTTCTTCACAGTGGACTGTCGGAATAGACTGAGATCCACCAAAATCATCAATCTTTATATAGTCAAATATAAGTCACCGGATGTATCGATTTCTATTTTCATTTTACCTTCAATCGCCTTGTGGTTTGGTTTAAATTTTTTTTCACCAAAATGAGTCCCTTGATAAGAATTAGAGAGATTTATATAAAAGAAAGTGACCAGAAAACTTTTATGAGGCGTGATACGTCCTCTCTTAGTCCGGTTGATTTCAAAAAAAATGCGGAGGAGCTTGTGGCAAAAAAAGTGTTGATGCTGCTCGGGTTCATTGTTAGAAATAGTAAAGATTTCTCAATACAAACTCTAATAATGTTATTTAATTCATACATTAGTAGTAAATTGTTATATTTATCAGTACTCTGGTCACCTTGTTATGAAAAGTATAAAAATCTCTTGGAGAAGGTTCTACGGAAATTCTTAAAACTTCTGTATTTTCGCTTAAACAATGTATATCCAGATATAAGTATTACATATAAAACACTATTAAGTGAGTTTGAATTTACAACTATTCATCAAAATCATAGAACTGCGTCAAATTGTTTCCTTTATAAAATCATTAATGGTCAGATTGATGACTCAAACATTTTAGCATCAATTACACTTAATGTTCCTCGTATTAATTCTCGATCTAGTTTAACATTTTATTATAATACTCCTAATACCAATCATTTCAATAACTCACCACTATTTAATGTGTTTAAAAATTTTCATGCCGTTCAGGAACATGTGGATGTCTTTGGTATGAATTTATACTGTTTTAAAAGCACTATTAAGAATATTTTTAAGTCTTAAATATTTATTACTAGAACTCATTGAGTATTTATTTGTTACTACCTAATTTTAAGTTTGTTATATCTGTATGTATGTATTTTAATTATTTATTTATTTTATTTATCTTGTAAGTACATTTTGTATGTTACCTTGTAATTGGCCTAGGCTGTTGGTTAATAAAGGATATTATTATTATTATTAAAAGAAGGTTCGAGGATACGAAGACCCGGGGAAGTCAGGGAGCAGATTGCTAGAGAGTTACGAAGTATAAAAAGAGATGTGAGTACAGGTTGATACATTTTTTATTTTATTACATTAATATTATTTACTAATTTAGTATTATTTAAAACCTCGTTTTTATTTTTTAGCATGCAAGAAGAATCAGCGAGCTGCCGATGGTACCTGTGGTAGAAGATGTGGATAGCGGTAACCAATACGCTATGCAGATGATAGCTAAATTAAATGAATAATATTTTTAAAATATGTTAAAAAATAAATTATGTTATAAATAAAAATAGGTAAATATTAAACCCATTTGTTTTCTTTAATACTTCCTAAATATTCAATTCCTTTTTCAAGAAGTTTATTATTATTTAACTCATTGTCGTACTAATCCCTTGAAAACCAACAATTACCTTTCCCGGTAAAATCTATTAACTGCTTTTCTTGATTACTTCATAGGTTTTTATAATGGCTCATAGATAAATATCAATCCCTTTTGTTTTCTTTAATACTTTCCAAATATTCAATTCCTTTTTCTAAAAGTTTATTATTATTTAACTCATTGTCGTACTAATCCCTTGAAAACCAAGAATTACTTCAAAGCTCTTTACAATCTTTCATATTCATGAGTTTAATTTTTTATAAAATGTATTTAATATTCAAAATAAATATAAAGCAAGTACTTATTTCTAAATTATTTTAGAGGTTATTTACATTTTTGTAATTTTACATACTTTTACTTGAAAATTAAAACTCGTTTTTCTTTAAAAGCACCTTCACATTTCATTTCATTTTTTTCAAATAATTATTTAAATTTTTAAACTTATGCAAAATATATACACTCATCATCTACAAGATTTTGAATTTTGAAATATAAAATTTTTATAAAAATCGTAGCTTTTATTTTTATATTATAATAATGTTGTTAAATAAAAGTAACAGCCAAAAACGAACTTTTCACTTCCAAAAATAATATTATAATAGTAATATTATTAATAATAATAATTAATATTATAATAATTATTATAATAATTATTATTATAATAATTATTATAATAATAATAACAGACACAAATTCATCAAATAAAATTTTTATTGAACTAGATTCAGATTATTTCTTCAAGATTTTTCTTATTTTTTTAAAAAAATCAAATTTCTTTTTTTAATCACAAAATCTTATTACTTCATCACAAATATTCCATGAAGGCCAATGTCATTATTTACCTCATTAAGAGAAAGCACTTAACGACCCTCATTAAGAGAAAGTACTTATTGGCCTCATTAGCACTAATGAGAATAAAGTGTCACTATACTACTCACATGTATGTATAAATTTCAAATTTATACCTGTAATTAATTTTTTATCGAATCAATTTATTTTATGAACCGAAATTAATTAAAATAAACCCTTTAATAGAAAAGTAATGAAAATTTGACACAAAATCAGCAATTATAAGGTGTATTTTTATTTATAAAAATAATTTAAAATTTACTTCCATCATGCACGGTAGATGTGCAGTGCACGTGCCCTATTCAAGTTGAACACAATAAAATTTTAAAATATTCTTTCGAAATAAACCAATCTGAATCGTTTCAATAACATAATAAATTATTAGTGAAAAGTTTGCTCATATTCTTGGTTTATTAAAGGTTTTAAAATGTATTCTCGAAATGAGCAAGTTGATATGCTCTTAATTTATGGCGTGTGTCAAAAAAATGCAGTAGCTTCTAGTTTGTTGTATCAAGAACGGTATCCTGAAAGGCTAGCACCTAATCGTAGGTATTTTACGAAATTAGAAGGAAAATTTTGCCAGGAACCTGATAATAATGAAGACATATTTATAATAAATGAAGAAACTGAAGTGGAAGTTATTGCGTATGTCGAACTTCATCCTACAGCTTCCATAAGAGAAAGTGGTTTTGAATACGGGATAAGTCATACTTCAGTTCATAATATTTTAGTAAAATATAAATATCGGTCTTACAAATTTCAAATTCATCAACATCTGTATGAAGATGATAATGCAAGACGTTTAGAATTTTGTAACTGGTTTCTAAATAAGGTGCGAGAAAACCGGCAATTTCCACGACAAATTTTATATTCCCATAAAAGCCATTTCACAAACCTTGGATTATTCAATCGAAATAATCAAAGATATTGGGCGACGGAAAACCCTAGATTAGTACGAGAAGGCAATTTTCAAGTGAGGTTTGGATTTAATTGTTGGTTGGGAATAATTGGTACTAATATTATTGGTCATATATTTTTTGAAGGACAACTTAATGCTCAACGATTTTTAGGTTTCCTTCAAAATGAAATTGAAAATTTTATTGATCGATTACCAATAATAAATTTACGAGGAAACTATTTTCAGCAGGATGGTGCTCCTGCACATAATCCTAGAATAGTTGTGGAACATTTAAATCGTCAGTATAATAACCAATGGATCGGGACAAATGGTCCAATCCGATGCCCCCCCCAGGTCACCGGATCTTACTCCGTTAGACTTTTATTTATGGGGTCGAATTAAAGATGAGGTGTATAAAACTCCTCCTAAATCAATAGACGTCTTGCAAAGAAAAATTAGAACTGGTATAAATAGCATTACCCCTGATGAATTGGAAAGAGTAATTGAAGCCACCATAAAAAGAAATGAACTTTGTCAAGATAAAAACGGGGCTCATTTTGAACAGTTTTTATAACGCTTGACAATTTTAAAATATTTTTATAAATAAAAATACTCCTTATAATTCCCGATTTTGTGTCTAATTTTCATTACTTTTCTATCAAAGGGTTTATTTTAGTTAATTTCGGTTCATAAAATAAATAGATGTTAAATTAATTCGGTAAAAAATTAAAAACCCTCTATTTAATTAGGGGGTGGCCCTTATATCATCACATTTAAAAAAGTAAAGATATTTCTAAAAAACGCTTCTTGAAAATTAAAAAAAAAATAATATCTCAAGAACGGTGAAATAAATTTTATAAATTACAATTTATTTTACGTATTTGTATTATTTAAAAATAGTTCATGTAGGTTTTACTCAATTTTTTTACCAAAAAAAAATTCAACATTTTCTTAAAGTTTTGAAAAAAAAATTTTTTTTGTCATAAACATACTTAAAACTAACCAATGTTTGATTTTACGTAGAAAAAATCAGGGGGTTACATTTAAAATAAGAAAGTGGGTGCCATTTCCTGATAAACCGGAAGTAAAATGAAAGATTTATTCGATCCATAAAATTTGTTGTCTTAGATCATACAAGATACTAAAATTCTAATTTTTTATTTTCATAAATAAAGAAATGCCAGGGGTGGCCATAGTTTCATTTCCACCCGGTATATGTAGTGTGTGGCCTTGATTTTTGAAGTATTAGATTCACTTTGAATATGATTTGATTATTGAGAAGATAAATTAAAATAATATAAATCGCGTTTGGTTTGACAGGTATTACCGCATCTTTTATATCGGTATATAGTATTTAAATAATCTCGAACCGGTCGCAAAAAATGCGCGGGTACACCGGGAATAATAATTTTATAGTGAAAATCAAGGAGGAAATAAACGAAAGCGTTTAAAGAACACAACAACCGATCAATATGAAGCGTATCTTCAGTGTATGGAGTCTGATTATGTATTTCGAAGCAATACAATAAATTCATCTCTAGAACCTGATTATTTGTTAAAAAAAATGGAGAGAGTTAACAGCTATTTTATCAGTCGATGAAGTGGAAAATGGTAAAAAATTATTATTACAACTAAACACTAGTTAATAATGTTCAACATATTCCACTAAATTTATTTTCCCATTTAAAAGTACCAACAAACTTACAACCAGAAAATTATGGCTGGAAGAAGGTGGATGAGAAGTATGTGTTCCATTGGTTTGACGGTCCAGAGTTGCCAAATTCAGTCACCGATATCTTATCTCAGTCAGATGTACAGGATACAGGTAAGAACACAAACTTAAATTAATAAAATACATACATACATATAAATTAATAAACGTTAAAATTTTCACAGATGATGAGATAATAACAGAAGATAATAGTAGCAGCGATAGCAGTGACGAAAGTAACAAAGATGAAGAATATAACAGCGATTAAGTTTTTGATTGTATAGTATTATTGTAAAATTTTAATAAAAATAAATTTATTTTAAAATTATTAACTTTTATTTACTATGAAATTATTAAAAAATTTAATAAAACTCTTAATATTTCAAAATGCAAACTTTTTTTCAAAGGTAATGAAAAATACCCAAGCTAAGTGACCTTGCAATAATAAAGGTTGCAAAGCAATGGTGCTTACGCTTACTGTAGGACAACATAGTTCTATTATTTTATGTAGTAAAGGTGATCACAATCACAATAGGTGTGTTTTTTCAAATTTTACTTTTGAAATAGTAGCCTATCGCAACAACTGCAATCAGTATCTGATAATTTACAAAAGCAAATAAAACATAGCTATAAAGCCTTGTTCGCATGTAGACAAGTAATTAGTAGAGTAGAGAGTAGTTTGGTGTCCGAACAGCAACATTTTAGTCAAGTAGTTAAGTGAGTCACTAGATTTTGTGTTTACTTGTTACTAAATCGGCAAGTAGCTACTCGCTACTCTACTAATCACTTGTCTAGATGCGAACTAGGCTTAATAGATATGAAGACAACTGAAGTGGATATTTTTTCTTATAAATTTAATAAATTAAGTTAGGTCGCTTTGCGTAAAAAATAACGTGAGAAAAAATGCTAAAACATTTTATAATATATTTTATTACTGCGAGGAAAGCTGTTCCTGTATTAATAATATTTTCTTCTTTAAGAACATAGTCGGTAAAATACTTGAAAAGTGCACTTTTCGCTAGTAAATATTGATTTTTAGACATTTGTAATCGAAAATTTGACAAAAACGCTTTGTGTTGCGCTTCAAATTGAATTTATTTCATATAGAATTTTTATTTTTTATGTATAGTCTATAATAGGGGCGTATTTATGTAATAATATGTAAAAATGATAAAAACGCATTATTACATAAATACGCCCCTATTACAGACTATACATAAAAATAAAAATTCTATATGAAAAATAAATTCAATTTGAAGCGCAACACAAAGCGTTTTTGTCAAATTTTCGATTACAAATGCCCAAAAATCAATATTTACTAGCGAAAAGTGCACTTTTCAAGTATTTTACCGACTAGGTTCTTAAGGAAAAACGTTGTGTCCGTCCAAACGGGTCCAGCCCGAACATGATTTTAAAGTTTGAACTCGCACTATAAAAATTATTATTTTCTGTAAAAATTTCTGGCAGGTATTTTGGCTTGCATTTTATTTCTGGCGAGTTCATTTTCGAATTAAAATATAATAATTTACCGATATAACAAGTGCCAGAAGATTTAAAATTAGTCACGTGATACCCCTTCTTACGCGTACTTTGAAGCTTCTGGCAGGTACTAACAACCGCCAAATTTTTCTGGCAATTTGGTTTTTACAATTTGTTAGAGTATTCTTATTATGGAAGCCAAGTACCCCCCTCCACTATGCGCCCTAAAAGTTTCTGGCGGACCCTCACAACCCGTATTTTTTTCTGGCACGAGTACTTAACAATTTCTTAAGATGTCTTTATTATATTCACCAAATTACAAACATGGTAAAATGTGTCACTTACCTTATGTAAAAAATACCTCTTTGAAACAGCGCCGTCTTTAAACTAACCACGACGCAAATTTGATATCTACATTTTCTAGAACACAAGACTCGAATTAATGTAAAAAACCGTTTCTGGCACTTGGTAAAATCAGGCACGATTTTACCCTACGGCTCTCTAACCAATAAATCCATCTCTAGAACCTGATTATTTGTTAAAAAAAATGGAAAGAGTTAACAGCTATTTTATCAGTCGATGAAGTGGAAAATGGTAAAAAATTATTATTACAACTATACACTAGTTAATAATGTTCAACATATTCCACTAAATTTATTTTCCCAAATTACCTACCAATAATTCTTTAGTATTATTTTACTTTTTAGCGATTTTCTAATGTTCCACAAAAAATAAAGACCGAACAATAAGCAAGCATCCCCAGCGAACAGTGTGATTTCTACGTTAACCCCTCAGCTAACCCTGGGTCTAGATGATTAAAATAAAAAAAAAAGAAATTACGAAAAGATTAAAGGCAGCGAATAAAATTATTAATTTTAATGGGTTCTTTTTTAAATGGTTGGGTTAACGTCACAAATAACTAAAAATTTTAATAAATAAAATTTTAAAGACCCTTTTGAGAATGTAAAGTACAAAAAAAAATATTAAACGTCCAATGCTGAGAATTTGTATTTTTCTTGCTTTTATTTAGTAAATAAAAAAAAACTTCACCTACCTTATTTCCCCTGCAGAGTTGAAGGGTGACACTTATTTAAACCAATTAAACTGTTCTAAGGTAATTTGTTTCTTATAGTTACAATAAAAAAAAATTAGAATATGAAATTCGAAGCTTGAAAATAAAATCAAATAAATTGAACAATAAAAATTATTTATTCAATTAAAAATAACAACAACAAAAAAATATAATTAAAATAATGAGAAAAATATAAAAAAAAACTACAAAAAAATGAATTGAAAATAAAAACGGTCAGAAACAAATTGTTACCTTAAGAACAACAAAATAAAACAAAACTACATTATGACTTAACAACGTGTTAAAATCACGGCGTGAATTACCTTAAAATTAAAGAACATTCCCTTTTATAGCTTAGTCAGGGGGTGGTTTAAACATGGCGCTAAGTCTCTTGACTTAAGACGCCCTCTACACACGAGCATACCACTTTTACCCTGGAACTAAACTAGAAAAGGGGGTTGCCTATGATCTAACCCTACGCGCGAATTTACTTAAGTTCTTTGTAATAATGTATTTCTGACTTCTGAGCTTTATCTTAAATTACTAATAATACCTACAAAAACAAAATAAACCAATATTACCATTTTAGTTTACTGAAATTACAAATACAATTAATTGTATTACCAACTTTAATTATAAAACCATCCAACAGGGGTTTTAACCAATATATATGTATAGAAATATTAAATCTATAAATTTAAGTAAATTAAAAATAAAATTACAATATTATCAAAGTCGTTTTGTTTAAATTTTTAATTCATATTTTAACTAAACAAAATGATTTTAAATCATTGTGTAAACAACGCGTGAGAACATCCCCTGTAACGCGTATAAGGGCACCCCCTCAACCGATGTCTAGACTTAATAAAATACAAATATTATAGTTAACATATGTGGATTAGAACAACAAATCCCTTAACTTGACGATACTTAAATTTTTCTTTAAAAAGTAATAAAAACGCGTTCTCACCCTGGAAGCGTGAGAAATATTCCGAAATGATCTAAACAAAACGACCCCTTATTATTTCCTTATCTTAATATTTAGAAATGCTTAATTCACAACAGGTTCTGGGCCTAAATTAAATTTAGAGCTCACACCAGTGGAAGAACGAGGATTGTCCGTCTGGGGTAAAGTTACCGTTGAAGGTGCCAGATTAACATAGTACGAGGGAATCGACTTACCACTTAACGCACCGAATGTTTTGATTTTGGAGGCTGATAAAGATATCATTGCTTCCTTGGACGTTTCAGCATCCGAGGGTGTTGCCGAACTGGAGACTGTTTTAGCACCCGAAAGTACAAACTTTGAAAAGGAAAATACTTCTCACAAACCGAGTACCTCACGGAAACAAAGAAGAACACTGCGAGTAAAACCTATATCGGTTTTAGCCGAAAACCTTAATGAAGCGACCGATTCTGCTACCACCTCCAATAAGGTATTTCAAAATTCAATAACAAAATTTTGTGAAGAATACATAGATATAGAAAATAGAAAACTTCAACTAAAAGAAGAGAAGTTTAGATTTAAAATAGCAAAGTTCAAATTTAAGAATAAGAAATTTGATTTCTAAAATATTAATATATAAAAAAAATCTCTAATTAAATGTTAACCATCAATGTGTGTAGGGATTAAAAAACAATCATTAAAAAGTTAAAATATCCTTTTTCAATTGGTATGCCGTTTTATCATCCATTTTTAGATCATCTGATCAAGTTTTGAACTTTCGATGTTACACATTTTTTAAAATGTATAAAAATACCCCAAAACTACCTGGTTAAAATCTCAATGTATCAAATTTGTATTATTTGAGGAGTTGCTCCTTATGATGGGTCGGTACCATACCAACTACCAGTACGTGATGAAATGCTATAACGGCATCTAATAATTGATCCAAGAGGTAAACCATTTTTTTTAGAAAAAATTTAAAACTGTTAAAGTGAAAAAATCTTATTTTAATAAGTAAAACGTTTTTTTTTTGTAATTTTTGAATCAACTCCAACTCCAGCACCCAATCGCCCACAAAATGAGAATACACGTCCCAGTCGTATTGAAAACAGAGGTAAACAATTTAAATTTTTCATGTTTTTAGACCGTTAACACGTTTTCTTGTTAGTGCCTATATACAGAGCGTTCCGTTTATGGTCCACCAACGTCGGGGTTAGAACGAGTTAAATTCGAGAGAAAAAACTTTTGAAATTAGGGCCTTTTGAAGTTTAGGTCATTAATTTTTGTCAAAAATCAAAAAATCGCTATTTACACTTTTGCCATCATGTGTGGGGATTAAAAAAATTCTCAACAAACAAGGGAAAATTTTGAAACCGTACCTCTTTTCCTTTACTTTGATACTACAATGATATCAGACTTTGCTTAGAACACTTCTTGTAGGATTAACTTCAGACTGTCATCGACATTACCTCTTCATCGACAAACCTTTTCTTCGGCAAGGACGTTTCATCAACATTACTTTTTAATAGATATATGTAGACGTTTCAGACATTACGTTTTCATCGAGAGCCGTTTCATCTACACTGCCTTTTCATCGACAAACTCTTTCTTCGACTACGACATTTTATCGACATTACCTTTACTTCGGCAAACGTTCTCTTCGACAAGGACGTTTCATCGACGCTACGTTTTCATCAACACTGACGGTTTATCGACACCGATGGTTCATCCACATTACCTTTTCATTGACCATCATGTTATCGACAAAATGAAGATAGACACCTACTTTTTTAGTCGATAACATTTATTCTAGTTTTTAAGTTTTTTTTATGATTTTACAGGAGTCTTCCAGCGCCGTAAGTCCACTAAAGGTAAACCATTTTTTGCGGCAGGACAGGACCTAGAATAAATAATGTAGATTTTCAGCAAGATAAAAAATCAATTATTTGTCATTATTGCAAAAGATCAGGACATAAAATAGCAGATTGTAGAAAAAGGCAGTTTAATGAAGGAAATAAAAATAAAAGTAATTTAAACTCTCAAAATCCTTCGGGAAGTGGCCAACCGAGCGGATCACGTCAGTAAGTGGTCACAATTCAGAGAAAGTTGTAAATAAAGAATTTAATGTTGTAAATATAGTTAAGGAAATAATTCAAGAACCAATTCAAGAGAAAGATAAAGTCTGTAATGTAAATAAAATAAAATCAGGGAACCATTTGATAAAGAACTCGAGCAGCAGTTAGAAAATAAAAATTTGTTGAAAAATAGAGAGCTAGTTATGAGTCCGAAAATATGTTCGATAAAGGAGGTTGGTTACAAAAACCAAATTTTTGTAGATGTACCCAGTAAAGTGTGCAATAAAAATTATTTTAAGTTGTTATTGGACACTGGATCAGATATTACTCTTGTTAAGGAAGGGTTAATAAATTTGGAAGCAAATAGAAATCCAGAGTCGATAACCATTCCAGGTTTGTCTAACAGTCCGTTTTGCACTTTAGGGTATGTTGTTGAACCACAGTGCAATGTCAAAATGCATTTAGTTGATAACGAATTTCCTTTAACTTCAGATGGAATTCTGGGAAGTGATATTCTCCAAATCAATAATGCAAAGATATTTTATGATAAAATGTTGTTGGTCATTGATGATATGTATTTCATGAGATTGTATTTTGAAGAACCTAAAACTAAGTTGAAACCTCGAAGTGAAGAATTTATAAGTGCAAAAGTTATTTCAGATATAAGTGATAAAGCATAGTATACCTGTTAAAGGAGATGTAGTACCAGTAAATTTGAGACCTTATCGAATGCCTCAAGCATATAAGGAGGAAGTAAGAAAACAAACAGAGAAAATGTTGGAAGATGGAATCATTCAGAATAGTAGTAGTCCTTGGAATTCGCCAGTCATTGTAATACCCAAGAAACCAGACGCTAGTGGGAAACAGAAGTACCGATTGGTAATCGAATATCGGAAACTAAATGAAAGTACCATTGGTGATTCATATCCTCTCCCGAACATCGTGGATATTCTGGACCAGTTAGAAAATTCGAAATATTTTTCTACTCTAGATTTAGATACCGGATTCCACCAAATTAAAATGAAAGATGAAGATAAAGAAAAAACAGCATTTTCAACACCATTTGGGCATTTCGAATATAAACGTTTACCGTTTGGGCTCAAGCGAGCTCCTGCAACGTTTCAGCGATTGATGGATTGTGTGGTTTACAACGAATTAAGTGTTTTGTGTATATGGATGGTATAGCTGTTTATGGAAATAATTTGAGTGAACACAATAAGAAACTTATCGAAATTTTCAACAGATTAAGAGACCATAAGTTGCTACTACAACCAGATAAGTGTGACTTTTTGAGACTAGAAGTTCAATATCTCGGACATGTAATAACTTCTTAGGGAATTCATTCAGATCCAAGAAAAATTGATTATGTTATAAATTACCCAACACCGAAAAATGTAAAGGAAGTTCAAAGTTTCTTAGGTCTCTGTGGGTACTATAGAAGATTTGTTAAGGATTTTTCAAGAATAGCATTACCTTTAACAGCGTTACTAAAGAAAAATACTCAATATCAATATTCAATTAAGTGTGAAGAAGCATTTTCTGAAATGAAGGAGAGGTTGACAACAGCACCTTTGCTTAGTTATCTGAACTTTCAAGAACCTTTTATTTTGACTACAGGTGTTTCTGACTTTGCCATAGGTGGTATACTTTCGCAAGGGAAATTGAGTCAAGACTAACCAATAGCTTTTTGTAGCCGAACACTAAATCCAGCTGAAAGGAAATATACAACTACTGAGAAAGAATTATTAGCAGTAGTTTGGGCTACGAATCATTTTAGGCCATATTTGTATAGAAATAAATTTAAAAGTTTTTTAGAAATGCTGAAATTTCAGCTGAAATAACAGGTGTAAATATTGAGCTAATCAAGCGCTTCCGTGTCATATTAGAGTGCATCAATAGTGGATTACCTATCGATATTAATAAATTCCATGAATACACTAAGACAACAAGAGAATTGTATATTATGGAATATTCATGGTATTCAATGCCTGTAAGCGTACATAAAATACTTTTTCACGGAAAAGATATTCTTGCTGCAAGTATTCTTCCAATCGGCCAACTTTCGGAAGAAGCTCTAGAAGCTAGAAACAAAGATAACAGGAAATTCAGAGAATTATTTACCAGAAAAGCATCAAGAGTTGATACGAACAGGGATTTAATAGATTGCTCATTTCATCTGATCCAGTAATTGCCAGTTTACGAGCTCCTCCAAAAACTGTACGTGGCCAAATTATTCCGGAAGTACGCGAACTTCTTGAGATGGAAATGGAATCTTCATCTGAACCAGAGGAATTGGGACAGTCAGATTATGAATATGATGCAGATTCTGACTAAGGATTTATTTTAATTTTTTTTTTGTATTTTTATCGACTTATTTGATTTTCAAATTTCAAAAATTAATAATTTTTTTAATTTTTTAATTTAATTTAATTTATTTTATGTTTTATATTGATTGAAATTTCATAAAATATAATAATTTATCCATGCAACTTGGTTGGTCGAATTGATGACATACCGTCATCTGGGTATATATGAAACACCCTGGGTTATATGAAACGCGAGATATTTTTTTTGAATTTCGCGCTCTAGCGAGTTTTAGTTTACAAAGTTGGCGATATTGATAACTGAAGATAGTTGTCAAGCATATGATGTGTGAGAAGCAGTTGACATTTGGCGCTAAAAATTAATGTAAGTATTTTAAATAACTTGTTTAATGTAGTCATACTTTTAAGAAATTTAAGATACCTGAAATAGTCTCATCTGTTCCTCGAAAATTAACTGCCATACTTAATTGTACCTGTGAGATGAATTATAGTAGATAACCCCAACAAGCCATTTCATTATTTGTTTTTATTAAAAATATTGCACGTGTTCGGAAAAATACAAAACACTAAAAAGTCTCTTTTTCGCAGGGTTATATGAAACGCATAATTAAAAATAAAAAATGCCGCGTAAACACATTCACAAACCTGGCACGGCGTTTCGTGTAAACTATTCTAAAGAAAATTTAGAATTTGCTTTACAATCTGTAGTTGAGGAAGGTTATTCATTCGGACAAGCAGCTGATCGATTTGGAATTCCCAAAGCAACTCTTTGGAGGAAATATCGAGGGCTGTCATCAGACAAGTTGGGAAAACCTCCTGCGCTATCTGTATTGGAGGAGAAAAAAATTGTTGATGCACTTACAACAGCTGCAGGATTTGGGTACCCTTTCAACAAACTTGAATTAAAAAAATTAATTCAAGATTATCTTAACCGAAAAGGTGTATCGGTTAAATGCTTTAAGGATAATTTGCCAGGTGACGATTGGTGCAGAAGCTTTCAAAATCGAAATCCTGAACTAACTTGTCGTAATTGTGAAAACATGAAACGTGTCAAGGCTCAGCTCTCTGAAGAAGTAATATCTAACTATTTTTCAGAATTAGAGGTTACGCTTGTTGATGTACCCGCAGAAAATATTCTTAACTATGATGAAACGAACATATGCGATGACCCAGGACGCATAAAGGTGTTTGTGAAAAAAGGATCAAAACATGCACCACGCATACTTGATTCCTCGAAAACTTCCAATTCTGTCATGTTTTCAGTGCTTGGAGATGGGTCCTTGTTACCACCATACGTTGTTTATAAAGCAAAAAATATTTACCCGGAATGGATTCAAAATGGACCACCCGGTGCCAGGTATAATAGATCAAAAAATGGGTGGTTTGACTCCTTTTAATTCGAAGATTGGTTTGATAAGATTGCTTTACCTGCTTTCAGAAGAAAAACTGGTAGAAAAGTTATTATTGGTGATAATTTAAGTAGTCACCTTTCTATAAATATTATTCAATTATGTGAACAAAATGACATTTCGTTTGTTTTTTTACCAACCAACAGTACACACGTATGCCAACCATTAGACGTTTCCGTTTTTGGTCCACTAAAAAAAAGTTGGAGAAGAATTTTAACTGAATGGAAATGCAAAAATAGAGGTGTAGTTCCCAAGTCAGAATTTCCTTCATTATTAAACAAATTACTACAGTCCATGGAATCCACAATATCTCAGAATATTAAATCTGGATTTGAAAGCTCTGGGATAATTCCTCTAAACCCCGACAGAGTGAAAAGTAAACTAATTGGTTATTTACCCAATACAAATGACCGTTTACAAAACAATGCTTTATCAGAAACATTTAAACAAATTATTTGTGAAAAAACTACTTTGAACGAAAACAAGCGACCAATAAGAAGTAAAAAAGTCAATATTGCTGCTGGAAAATCCATTGGTTTAATTGATTTAGCAGGTCCCGGACCATCATATAGAAACACAGAGGATTATTCAGATAAGACTCAAAGAGAGAATCTAAATGACCTGTCTGATGACTTTGATGAGACTGATAAAAATAAAGAAAATAGTGATAATGAAATTGATGATAATGTTGAAGAAGAAACTGATGATTCACAAGAGGAGACTGATGATAATTTAGAGAAACAAACCGAATCTGAAGTCGAATATAACAAAAAACGAGAAAATGAGACTGTAAAGAAACCAGTGACTAGTTTTGATGATTTAAGGAAAAATATGTTTGTTATAGTAGGATTAGTTTACAACAAAAATTCTAAAAAAGAATACATCAAAGAATTTTTGGGACAAATTATTTCTCTTGATAAAGGGATTTCCGTTAGTTTCCTAAGAAATTACAGTGGGAAAAAAAACAGGTTCATTTTTCCCGCTGTAATTGACACTTCAAAAATTAAATTCCAGGATATTAAATACATAGTTTCTGAACCGATAGTGTGCAGAGGAATTTATACGTTCGGTGGTGATCTTTTGTGATAAATATTTTTTTAGATAGTTTTTTGTTAAATAGTTTGTAAGGCAGATGAATTTTTTTTAAGAATTATATTTTTATGTTACATGCTTATATTAATTTACGTTATGTTTCATTTTTTCATTTTTTTTGGATTAATAGAATTAATTATATTTTCACTAGGAGAATGTATTATTTACAAAAAAATATGTTAGATGTGATATTTTATCATAACTGCTTACTGTTTCCTATTTTTTAGTTTTTTTTAGGTTCTTATTTCGAATATTTTGTATCAAAAGTTTAGTGTGAAACAATAAAGTCGTCTTTAAATCCATGTGTTTTTTGTTTGAAGGGTACCTATTTAAACCCGGTAAAAAGTTTTTTATGCTTTTAAAAATCATGCTTGTTTCATACAACCCATTAAAAAGTACAATTTGACACGTTATTTAAAAGTTAAATAAAAGTATAATACGGACCTAGAATCGTTTCATATAACCCCAACCCTACGGGTTATATGAAACACCGAAAAAATAAAACTGAAAAAAACTGACATCTTAAAAACATAAAAACATGTTTGAAAAAGAAACCTTTATATATCTTCTAAATACCACAGAAAACTGAACGTTTTTTGTTGAGTCATAATTGAGAAAAATTATCAAAACCTCAAAAATCGTTTCATATATACCCAGATGACGGTACTTAATAGTATAACTATTATATTAAAATCCAAATTACCAGATATACCATCTGCATTTGACAAGTTTGATCCTCGAGATATGATCTTGACAAAGGGCAAATTGATACAAAATCATACTTTAGTTAATCATAAACTAAAAGCAATGGATATCACAGAAGATAAATTAACTAGGCTAGTTGTCAGGAAAATTGATGACCCTAATGCTGTTAAAGTAGATAGAACTAAACGATTTGCCTTTGTTATACCAGTGATAGCATCAGTGGCTTCCTTAGTAGCAGTTGCATTAGCTGGAGGTATTGTAGCTAACTCTGTAAGAGTATCACGTTTATCAGAAGATGCTCTTATCTTTAAGGAGAATCAAGATCTCTTAGTATCTATGGCTGAGAAATTACGTGTATCAACAAATGTATTGGCCGATAATCAGGTCCAAATGAGTTATATCATAGCTAATATGACAGATAAGATAAATGAATTAATAGAGAATAGATATTGTGAGAATAAGCAACAAGATGCAATTAATGAGTTCTTATCCGAGTGGATTTCTTTGGTTCCTAATGCATTCATACGTGCTGTGAATCATGCTTTATTTACTACGGTGTTTTACTTGCCTTAATTGAGTTAAATAATTTTATCCAGCTATACTCCGTTTTTAAACTAGGAGGAGCGATTCAAATTTGCCGCGCTATTTTCATCGAATCTGATTGGCTACGACCGCGCCCGATTTACACAGCTCAAATTTTACGCTCATTCGACATTAACCTCACTAAAACAGCTGTTTGAGCGCGTCCAAGAGTTATTTAGTTTTCTGCTTTTAATTTCTTTCTGTTTAATTTCGCAAATATTAAAATCAGTTCTTCTAAGAACTAAACTCACTCTCCTTCGTTTTTCAAATATTTTTGTGATGGATTCTCAACCCAGTACAAGCTCGCAATTATTCTCACCTTCACCACCAAAAAAGCGTAAGCAATTGGATTTGGGTCATTTATCCCTTGTTGAAAAGCAGAACATATTGAATATGTATAAGAATATTGTACTGAAAGATCCAGATACGAAAATTACTACAGTCGTATCTGAAATTACCAACGCAGTCGGTAAGATTTCAAAGTGCTTAAAAAATACATGAAATTATTAAATGTGTTATTTTAGGAGTCGCTAAATCTACTGTATATCGTGTAGTGAAAGAGTACAAAGATAGTGGATCAATTAAAAGTCCGAAAAGCCTTGGAGGACGACCTGTAATGGTTTCAAATTTTGATGAAGGCGTCAAGACAGCTGTACGTCAAATAATTCACAGTTTCTTCTTTAAAAATGAACTTCCTACTCTGGATAAAATTTTAACTCAAGCAAATAATCGGCCGAATATACCAAATATGAGCCGTTCATCATTGCATAAATTTATGAAAAAAATTAATTTTAAGTAAGACATATTTACATTATTCAATATAGATAAAAATAAGTGAAAACAGTTAGGCGTGGCACAATAGCTTACGCTCATTTAGGTTTTTAACTATAAAATTTATTTATATGTTTTTAAAAGCCAGTGACATGGCGAAACATGTAAAAGGATTTTTTTCTTTTCATAATAAAAATATATTTTGTTTTATATGTAGGTACATGAAGAGAAACCGCAAAAGCATTTTAATAGAACGTGATGATATTATATTATGGAGAAGGAAGTACCTAAACTCCATTAAAAAGTATCGAGTTGAAGGTAGGCCAATCTATTATCTCGATGAAACTTGGGTAAACGAAGGACACACAAAGGATAAAGTATGGGTGGATGATAACATAAAAAATCGTCGCCAGGCGTTCAATAACGGACTTTCCACAGGGCTTAAAAGTCCTTCAGGAAAAGGACAGCGGCTCATAATTCTGCATGTGGGATCTGAGTTGGGCTTTGTAGAAGGTGCATTATTAGTTTTTGTGGGAAAGAAAACTGCCGATTACCACGAAGAAATGAACTCAAAATTATTCGAAGAATGGTTTCGTAAGTTATTAGTAAAATTACCAGAAAATGCTGTAATTGTAATGGACAATGCTTAGTACCATAGCCGAAAATCAGAAAAAATACCAACTTCTTCGTCAAAAAAAAAAGGATATGCAGGAATGGATACAGAGCAAAAATATTGAGTTTGACGAGAGTATGGTTGGATCTGAACTTTTGCAAATAATACGCTTACACCGAAATCAATATGATTCTTATGTGACCGATACAATGGCAAGTGATGATAATAAAATCGTGTTAAGGTTACCACCATATCATTGCGCATTGAACCCAATCGAATTAATATGGGCTCAAATAAAAAATGAAGTGGCTTCAAAAAACAAAACTTTTAAAATGTCAGAAGTACAAAATCTTTTATCGCAAGCAGTAAATAATGTGTCAAGTGATAATTGGAAAAAATGTGTTGAACATGTTGTAAAAGAAGAGACAAAAATGTGTCAACTGGATGGCATTATGGATACCTTAATCGAACCATTAATCATTTCGCTTGGTGAAAATAGTGATAGCAGTTTGTCAGAAAGCGATGATGATTAAAGCTTCATTCACAACGTCCTAATTAACGTCAAAATTAGCAATTAATAGCTTGAAAAAGTCTAAAAATTTTGCTATATTTGGTATTATGAAGTAGTTCACAATCTCAAAATTAGTATTTAATATCTTAGAATTTTCTCAAGTTCTAAATCTTTACATCTTAACTTTAATTAAAAAGTTATGATAATTTTTACGACCATTAATTGCTAATTTTACGATTAAGTTGTAGGTTGCGAATTAAGCTTAAACAATGTGTATGTTCTATGTTTGTTATAATTATAACTACATCACAATTGTTAATATATGTATAAAATTATATTTTATAGTCTTTGAAATAAAAAAGAAATAATCATAGTTCGTCGTTTTTGCGAGTTTCATTATTAAAATTAATTTTTTTGTAATATTTGGCTTCATGATAATTATATTTTTCAAGGAGTAGTTAAAAAAAATTGAGTTTGATTATGCAACACCTTATGGCGTATATTTGGTTATCTAAATATAATCTAGTAACTTTTCTAGTTACTTTTTATAGTGCGAATCTGGCTTTCATACTTACTCCTCTTAGTTTAAAAACGGAGTATAGATCGTGAAAACGACACACTGTGCGACGGTTTAAACACACCGACGCACTAAGGGGTATTTGAACCAAAAAACCGGTCATAAGTGGATATTATAAAATTGACTAAATGACGCAAACAATGCATGTTCCAGGTAATACAATATCTAGGTAATCAAGGGACAGCCCCCAAATTAGCTAATTACCTGCGATCTGGCCGCACAGTCATTCAGAACCCAGTCATTGTGTGTTACGCGTGCTTTGTTTTTGGTCCTCTCGTTTATTTTACATATTTCTCTGCGCCAACATATCTTCGTGTGGTGATTTACCAGAAAATCAGTTGTTGCATATGGAAGCTGAAGGTATGTACTTTGTAAAAAACATAATAAAATTAATTTTTCCTTAAGTTTCAGTTGTTAGGCTTATGTTTTAAATAGGGTATTTGACAGTTTTTTTAAAAGTACTGTAAATTCTACATATGCCCCTAATAATTACGTAAAAATTATCAATTTTTTTTTTCCAATAATACGCTTAAAATCGGAGGTTTAAAATTTAAATAAAAAATATCCCGCTAAAACGGCACGAGTTGGCGCGCGACTCGACACGATTGCAATGTGACGTCACATGTTTGTAAACATTGTAAACGTGAAGCTTGGTCAAGGTGTTTTAAATCTAAAAAGTGAATTTTTACTCTAAAAAAATGAATTCAACAACTTATAAGTGGTGTGCAGTGCCTCAATGTAGCAACACTTCAATAAAAACTCCAAATAAATTATTTATTCGTGTGCCCAATGATATTAAAAGGCGTAATAAGTGGTTGCAGCTTGCACGAAGAGATCCAAAGAAGTTATCAACCACATCTGTAATTTATTTTTGTGAAGATCATTTTAATGTAAGTTTAATAAATTATTTCTTAATTATTCATTTTAAAATATGTATTTTGTGTTTACATTAATTTGGAGGTTATATTGATATAATAAAAATATGTTTTGTATTTTACATTAGTTGGAAAATGATATGGAAAACTATAGGGAGTACCAGTTAATGGGTTCGGTAGGCAAAATTAGAATGAATCGTGGAATTGAACCAACAAAATTTGAGTGTCAACCTGACAGAAGAAAACGAACAGCTACCAGCACAATTACTCGCCCTCTTGCTGTAAAAAGGCAAAGAAAGCATCTAGTTGAGGATTGTGAAAGATATTTTGGAAGAAAGAGAATCAGTGACTGTACAACAAACAGAAAATACCACATCGTTGAATGAATCCCTGAGCATAAATCCAGGTATGTATATTATGAGCTTGAACTTAGGTCCTTTTAAAGGTGTTACATTATTTGTAGGCTTTCCTTGCATCAATGAAGTGCAGATTGAGTCGAGTCAAGTCAATTTAGATAAATCAATACAGGTCACACCTACTAATTCAGACAAATCAATTCAAGTTAATTTGCGAGCCACATTTAGAAGCAAAAACACACAAACTGTAACTAAAATGCATAAATCAAGAAAATCAGAAATTCTTGTGCGAATTTAACACATTCGAACACACACAAAAATTACACTAAACAAACAATATTAGTAATAATAGTCTACCAATATGTCTGATCCAAGCTGCGAACAGATTCTGCCAACCTCAGATGATCAATCGCAACCCATTGTAAACACAAGTCAGCATAACGAGTACTTCAACCAGATGCGTCAGCAGACGAGACCTGAATACGACGAAGGAAATCCCTTCATAATCGATGTACAACCAGATACGCGTAACCTCATTTACACTATCTCTACCTACGTAAAACGATTGTATCCAACGCCACTATCGACCGCTTTCCCATACGCAACTCAAGCCAGCATAATCAGCTACAGCATTATCCAGTTTTACACTGCTCTTTTCATATGTGATATAACATCACGTACTGATCCGTCCTCACACGCAGCAGCTATACTGAATGACCGCCGTGTTCTCCAATACGTCGAATCGCTGTATAATTTTAGAACTCCATCTTTCATGGAACCGATTCTGAAAGCCTTATGCCCAGCACATGACCCCAGACGCAAAGATCTAATCTTTACCCCCAGCCTCGCTGGATTTAGCTGGAAACACGATTACCATCGAGTCCTTCCACCACAGATCTTCCTAGCGCTCCATAATTTAATGTCGAAAATAAACCGAATATATGACGTTAATAGCATGATACAAGAATGCTATGAAACCGACCTATTTTTAGTCAACGATATACAATATACGGTCAACTCATTTATCACCCAGTACTACATGACCGAAGCCGGTACATTCCATTCCCACGCTTCATGGATGACCAATATGTTCGATCAAATTTGTCGTCTCACATTCAATGAGACCATAACATCGCGTTGTTCTTCAGAACGAGTCGATTTTATGAATCGAAACAAAGGTCCTAATAATGTAACCCTTAATCCGTACAACATCTACATGATGCTGGATTCCAACGAACGAACGTCAACACACCAAATGATGACCAACATTTCGAAATTTCTGGAATTAAAGGAACCAAAAGGCAATACATTTATCCATACCATACAGCAAATGTCTGGTATCACAATTACCAGTTACTTGATTACCGGACCAACACTTCCTACAGCGACTACCACCGCTCAGATGTTATCCGCAAAGAGTACTAAACGTACAGATAAGCAATACGCGCAAGATATTAAATTCTTAACCGCTCCTGCAACCCACAAAGACTCCATTACCTACATCAAAACAAAGACTCCATCAATCGAGCTTGTGCAACCTGGTGCTCACAACCCAGCTTCACAATCATATATGATTTATGCCGACCGCGAACATCGCAGTCCTCGGCTATTTGTATACGCTCCGTATAACACGAGTATCAATTCCATTGTCCACCCTTTAACTATTGGACTTATAATTGAGACTACTGCTATAAAAGGTGTTCTTTTACCTACATCAAACCCTGCCCTAACCACCCGGCGAAACAACTCACAATATGTACAAGGATCAATTCCTCTACACTGCATCCGCAGTACAGTTATTTCAACCGAGTATCCTTTGGTCCAACTCAAGCCAGAACAGCTTGATGACGATGCATTTATCCAAAATGTCGTCATCAGATCAGCTCGTTTCAATGCACTTCCCATCCTTGCATGTGAAAATATCTGCGCTCCAACACCAACTGACCCGCCCGGCCTTGATCGTCATCTACACTGCGACGATCCCACACTGTTCTATAGCTTCACAGCATGGAATGATAAAGCCGATACGCCCATACCGGACAGTTCGATATACCTATGGTCACCATACCGCTACGTTTCAACTGAAACCCCAGCAGACCTAAGTGATATATCAATGTATCATACACTCCAAGCATTTTATGGAACGCAAGTTCCTTATGCAACAACTTCTCCATTACATACTTTACTAAAGTATTAATGTACCTATTTAACAAGCACTTAACCACAGTGTTTTATCAAACCTCAGATCTCAGGTGTCAATCCACCCTGTGTTATTTAGTTTTAGTTTAGTTTAAGAGTTAACGTTATTTTTTCCTTAGAATTAATAATTTTATTAAAATATTGAAATGCATAATTTTATTTCTTTTAATCAGCATATAGAAAACCTTACAAAATCTTGTTTTCGGACTCTAGGTTTCATTGCTAGAAATACCAAAGAATTTAGTGCAGATACCTTAAAGATGCTTTACAGCTCATACATTCTTAGTAAAATGACGTATTGTTCTGTAATATGGTGCCCTTCTTATGAAAAGTATGTAAATATGCTTGAAAAGGTTCAAAGAAAATTTTTGAGATTGTTATTCTATCGGAAGCATGGCACTTATCCAAATCAAGATCATCCTTATGATATGTTGTTGAGAGAATTTAAATACATAACGGTAGCTGACACCCACAAAATTATATCAATTCTGTATTTGTTTAAGATAGTTCACAATTATATTGATGATTCCAATTCGTTAGAACTCATAAATTTTACAGTACCACGCTTAGCATCGAGATCGACTCGTACATTTTACTACGTCACTGCTCAAACGAATTATCTTAATAACTCTCCTTTTTACATGATGTACCGTAATTATCATGTTCAAGACTCTGTTGATATATTTATTAATGACATTATTAAGTATAAAAAGGTAATACATGAATGTTTTAGCGCAACATAATGTTATATTTTAGTTCGTATTATGTCTGTATACTCGTATATTGTCAATGTATAATCTTTTATTTTATTTATATATATATTTTTAACCAACTTATTATTAACTATATATTTTTAAATGTTATATTATATTATATGTTATCCTGTAATAGGCTGCTTGCTGTTGGATAATAAACTATTATTATTATTATTATTATAATATGGCAGTATCACCTATCAAAATATCAACCACGTCCACATCTATTGCTACATCTCCATTAAAAAGTGAAGCTTACATAGCAATACCTTCAACATCAGGCTTAATCACTAAAAAAAAAAAAGCATAAGGACGATGAACAGTCAGACAGTGAAAGTTCAGTATCTGCAACATCTTTGGCTAGTACAGATTCCTTTTCATCGGATCAATCCTTTAAGGTACCACAAGTTCCTTCTGACAGCAGCACTTCAACTGAGCAAGAAATAAAAATGGATGGATAAAATTTGCCAACTGCTACTTTCAAGTACCTTACAAAAAATCAAGAAAAGGCCACGATTTTATATTGGTATTCCACAAAATTGCTATTTTCTACTAAAGATTTTAGAACAACAAACTTCTATTTCTGAAGAGCATATATTATTATGTTTAAAAAAAATTAGACTTAACACAAAATTTTCTGAACTTGCCGATGAGTTTGGAATATCATTGTCCTATGCAAGTAAGATATTTTTAAAAAATGTTCCTATCTTATCTAATGCTTTGCGGCCTTTTATAGTAAAATTAGATAAACAAATAATTAAAAGGAATTTACCTATGGCCTTTCGACATAAATTTTATGATGTAAGTTGTATAATTGATTGCTTGGAAATTGAAATAGAAAAACCTTCTAAGGCAGTAAATCAGGCTCTTACCTGGTCGGAATACAAAAAAGCAAATACCATAAAATATCTTGTATCTAGTACACCAGATGGTTTAATTAATTATATTTCTCCAGGATATGGTGTTAGAATAAGTGATGTAACCTTAGTAGAAAATTGTAATTTTATAGATACTTTGGAAAGTGGTGCTTGTGTATTAGCAGATAGAGGATTCAAACATCTCGAGCAGCTGTTGCTAAAATCAGGATGTCGGTTGGTACGGCCTCCAAGTGTTGGTGCTGGTTCTAAATTGTCAAAATCTGAAGTTCGACAGACAAAACAAATAGCCAGTTTAAGAATCCATATAGAAAGAGTTATAAGGCGTTTAAGGGAGTTTTCTTTTTTAAAACCACATGCATGTATAAATACTAATCTAATTCGGGTTCTTGATGATATTATAACCATTGCTTGTGGCTTAGTTAATTTACAAGATGCTATTATTAAATAAAAAACAACATATGCATAACTTTGTTTTACTTATTTCATACGAGAAATACTCAATTCATCAGAAAAAATTATGTGCATAAACAATCAAACAAGATTTGTATATACATCTGAACCACAAAGAAAAGTATACATGTATTGTTAAAAAACATAATTTAAAATGACATATTTATAAAAATTAAATTGAAGTACTCCTATGAATAAGGGGATATATTTTGTCCTTCCAAAAAGTAGATAAATTAACTAGAATGTCACTAACAAAGTTCTCATTAAAATTTATAGAAATTATTTCCACTTTGTTATTTTTTGTAAAATCTGGATCAGCCACACAAAAGAAACCTTTCTCCATCTTTGCCAAATACATCTGTAGCTGAATTTGGGTATAAAATTTGTTTGCAATTTTTCCATCTTTAACATAATTAGCATATGTTTTCTTGCTTATGGGACACTTTATTTCCACTACCGATCCATCACAAATACCATCAGGTGATCCGGCAATCATTGGATATTCCTTGGATATGATGAGGCCACACTTATCAATTCTCTTCCCAAGTTTGTCTTTCAAAGAATGCCTTACAACTTCTTCCAATGTAATACCCCGTTTCATCGCAAAGGTAACAGGAAGTTTTGCACCCAAAATCATTGAAATTAATGACCCATCTTCAGTCTTACATCTACTTACTTCATACGCCTTAGATGCGGTAATCCTGCCATACCTCAGCTCATACCATAGTTTATTTTCAGATTGGTTTCTTGTTTTTATTTCAATTTCTTTTAAAATAGAGTCTGTGAAAACAAGTGAAATTTTTTCTAGAAAAACCTCGGCACTATTTTCATTATATTTAAAAGAAAGTTGATGCAATGAAAACATTTCAACACCTTTAGCATCTTCGTCAATTTGGTGTTTTATTAACTGACAGTTTTTAAGCTTCTGTCTCTTTGCCTCTTCTATAAATTTAGTTAAAATCCCAGTGTCTGGAGATAAGGTCCATTTTGATGCACCAGTACCTGTAGCAAGTTCGGTGGTCGTAATAAATTTTAATGTTGTGCCAACCTTTGCCAATTTTGATTTTTTCCAGTAACACTCTACGGAGGTACATGAAGGTTCCTCACTTCTCCGATGTACCCACATAAGGAATGCAACTGCATGTTTACAACCACCTTGGGAAGCGGCACAATCCTGACATTGAACACTTTTTATACCATCCTCTTCATCAATAAGCATCGTGACTGCGTATGATTTGGAATGAACTTTGTGTTCGGGACAAATCTTGCATTTTATTGTGCATAATGTTCCCTCACGCTTTAACTGCACATATCCTATGGCATCATCCCCGTAGGATTGTCTTGAGGAACTATAAATAAAAAGATAATACAAATTAAACAATGCAAACTTTAAAATGGTTTAAAAGGATGTACTATTGAAATAACCTATAAATTGAATGGAAACTTTGTAGGTTAATTAGGTAGTTATTCTACCTATAATTTAATATTTATTAAATAAACACCATAAATACTTACATTAATGTTTTAACATTTCTGAATTCTGCAGAACAGAAGTCCTTACTAGTTGCAAAGAAGCATGCCACCATAATCGAATCCACCCTTGGTAAATTAGAACCGTCTGCTTTTATAAATCCAGGTTCAAGAATAAACATTTTAAAAACCACCTTTACACTTCAAAATTCAAAAACGTTAATAAATTTCACAAAAATCGCCAAAACACAACTGTTACACAGTGCACACAGATGTTCGTTTTAGGTTTACAAACATGTGACGTCACTCGCCGCTGATTGGCGTTTCATGCGTTTTTGGTCACGTGACTAAATACCGGGAAATACCCTAATTTAGCTATTTTATTTTAACAAATTTCTTGGGAATTTGACCGATTTTATTTAAAACAATGTGATTTTCAGTATTATTGGAACCTAAACTATTGTTTAAAATTAAATTTCTGTTAATTTTTAACCACTGTCAAATACCCTATTCCTCTTTTTAAGGACCTGTTTTTGTTAATAAACTTTTATAACATTAGTGTTTTGTTTATGTGTCGCGCTTTGTCGCCCTACATTTTAAATGTAGGAATAAAGTTTGAACCTTTGCCTAGCAGAAACTGAAATAAAATCATCCCCTAACATCCCCCCCTTGTTTTATTGAAATTTAAAGTTTATGGATATACTTTTTCAAAAAATAATTTTTGTTACTTTTTGCGTAGGTACTTCCGAAAAAGTGAAAACTATCACCAGGCTGGAATTATACGATATTCTGATGGAGTTCAAAGGAAAGAAAATGGATGAAAAATTTAAGTTACTGGAAGATAGGCTAGCTCAACTGACTGCGTGTCCAACTGAAGACAGGGGTGTTTTGTCTCGTTCATTGAGGCATTTTAAGACTTCTTTTAAGCAAAAATGGATGGCAGCTCGTTATACTGATGAACGATTTTTAAAAAACAATGAAGAATGGCTTAAAACTTCACTGGACCTCCCTTCATGGTTCCACAAGCCCGGTCGCCCAGTTAAACAATTTTCTGAATTAAGTGAAAGGAGCAAGCGACGGAGAACAGAAGAATTACGGGGTCAGGTATCTGTCGAAGAATTGACCTTCGCTGCACGTGTGAGTCAGGGCACTTCCGGGAATAAGGACACTTCGAAGATGATAAAAGAAATGACGTCAACGCCAACAAGGGCTAAGAAGTTCCGAAAAACACTTTTTTCTAAAAGTGAACCTGTAGCGAAGAAATATACACCACGAGAAGCGTTGTCATTATTTGTGGAAGGCAACTTTACAAGAAGCCAGTGGACATTAATACAAGGCGGACGTAAAGAAATTTACCCTTGTTATTCTCTCTTACAAAAAGTAAAAAATGAGTGCTACCCAAATGAAGAAAACATAACTGTTACCGAGACCAGTTTTAATGTGGAACTTCAAGCTTTGTTGGATCATACGGCATTGCGTCTCGTAGAGTATTTGAAGGAAGTGGTAGATACGTTGACTCAATTCGAAAAGCAACACCTGCTTTTGATATCGAAATGGGGATGTGATGGTTCCCACCAAACTCCATTTAAACAAAAATTTGAAAATACCACAGATAATGATGCCAATATATTTGTGAGCTCGCTTGTTCCCGTGAGGTTGGTTGTTTCGGTTGATAGTCATACAACAAAAATCGTATGGCAGAACCCAGTTCCTTCTTCGGTGAGGTTTTGTAGACCTATTAGAGCTCGATTCATTCACGAAACGAAAGACGTCACTAAGGAAGAAATCGGATACATCGAAAATCAGGCAAAAAATTTGAAAGAAACTGAAGAGAGCGAAATATCAGTGAAAATCAGTCACAATCTCTTACTTACAATGGTAGACGGAAAGGTCTGCAATTTAGCGACAGACTATGCGATGCTATATATGCGGACAGACATCAAAAGAATTTAACTTATTAAAAAAAAGTGCGGTTAAAAGTGAAGCCCTAAAGTTTGGACTCTCAGTTCTCCATGCCAGAATACGGTTTTTTGAGTCACTGTTGCATTTGGCATATAAAGAACCACTGAAAAAGTGGCAAGCCCGTACGCCAGAAGAGAAAAAAATAGTTAAGGAAACAAAAGAGAAAATACAAAAATGTTTCAGTGAAGAAATGGGCCTGCTTGTTGATGTTCCTAAAGTTGGCTACGGAAATAGTAATGATGGTAATACGTCCAGGAGATTTTTAAGAGAATCAAAGTGATTCTTGAGGTGATATCAAGCGGACATGAGGTTGATCACCAAAAATTCGCTGATTATGCCCAAGACACTGCCAAGCTGTATGTAAAATTATACGGCTGGCATCCTATGTCGCCTACGGTGCACAAAATACTGATGCACGGTGCGCAGGTAATAGCAGAGGCAATTCTGCCAATTGGACAATTGTCTGAGGAGGCCTCTGAGGCACGCAATAAACATTTTAGAAAATATCGGGTGGACTTCGCAAGAAAATTTTCAAGAATTGATTGTAACAGAGATATATTAAATAGATTGCTTCTAACATCAGATCCTCTAATTAGTTGTAGTCGTCCAAAAAATAAAAATAAAAGCTTACCGTTTTCCGATGAGGCAAAGACCATTTTAATTGCGGCAACACCGAACTACGAAGAAAAGACTGTCGAAGATGACGAGGATGTATTCAGTGAATCCGGAAGTAGCGATTCCGAATGAAATTATTAAGAACTTTATACCCATCTATATTTTTTATGATTTTCCTTATGGTTTTTTATGTTAATGTTTATTTTTTTACGTATTTTTATTAATAAAACCTAAATTTTGATCAGATATTGTCTTTTATTGTGAATTGAGATGGTATAGGACCTTATGTAATTATGACCGGTTTTTTGCCTCAAATACACCACTGTGCGACGGTTTAAACACTCCGACGGTTCATCCACATTACCTTTTCATTGACCATCATTTTATCGACAAACGATAGTGCCGATGAAACGGTTGTCGACGAAAAGGTAACTAAAATGAAGATAGACTCCTGCTTTTTTAAATAGTAGTTTACCTCGATTGAATTTTCTAAAAGAACAAGAGCTTTGCAACATGTCTCGACAACTAACTATTAAGACTTTCAGTCACTCGATGGTCAAACAGAATATCCAGCTTGATCGCAATAAAAGAAAACTTGCGGGCAATTTACAATACAGTAAAACGGTGTGTAAATGGAGAAATCAATTTGGCGGTTAATGCGATGGCTGTAGCACGCGGAATTTTGTCCTATATGGAAACATTTCAATTTTTTGTAATGTTATCCACGTGGATTTCAGTGCTTTATCCAAATTATTGCAATCAAAAATGACAAATTTAAAAATTGCCAATATTCACATTTTATCTTGTCAAAAAGATATGGAAGATTTGCGATCTGATGAGACATTTGATAACATTTTAGATGAAGCATCACAATTAGCCTCATTATGTGATGTAAATCCCAATTTTTTAGAATGTAGACTCAGAAAGAAAAATCGTTTCTTTGATAAAATGTGTAAAGACCAACCAATCAGCGATCAAAAGAAAAATTCAGTAGAAATGTATTATATTACTCTTGACACTATTATCCAAAGTTTTAAAATAATGTTTAAAGATTTTACAGAAACAACTAGCATGTTTGATGTTTTGAATCCCCAGCATTTCTTTCTTGGCACGGAAAAGCAACGTGTTTCTGATTATGAAAAAGAATGCCTATCTGTTCTAAGTACCTTTTATAAAAATTATCTACCTAGTCAGAATGACGTAGTGTATGAATTTCAATCATTTAAGTCATTTTTTAGTGAATATTTTAAGTGAAAGAAATGAGATAAAACTAGAAGAAATAATAAGCTTCGTGTTAATTTATAACTTAAGTGATGTGTATCCTAATTTATTTATTTTGTAAAAAATTTTACTGACAATTACAGTAACGAGTGCGTCTGCTGAAAGAATTTTCAGCAGACTAAAACTTATAAAAAATTATTTACGTAACTCAATCGGAGAAGAGCGTCTATCGTTTTTAGCGTTACTCAGCATTGAAAGAGATTTAAGCCATAACTTAAACTATGACAAAGTACTGGACATCTTTTCAAAAATGAAAAATAGACGTAAAAACTTATAAGTACCTAATTTTTTTGAGAGTTACCTTCTTTGATGTTTTGTTTACTTCTAAGTATATTTGATACCAAGTGCAATGACTAAAACTTTATTTTTATAATAACGATTATGTACAATTATACAAATATATATATTGTATAAATTGTTGTAGAATAATATTTTTATTTTTTATATTTTTATGTCCTTGCATAAACATTGGACCACTGTTATTCGTTTGTTTTTTTTGCAATAAATAAAAAAATAATTATTTACCAAAGCCTCAATTTTCCTTAGAAACCACGTTTTAACATTTAAAATTCTAATAAATTTTGGAAAAAACACACTATAGTAGAATTTGTATAAGTTATACACTCAGCATTGTTTATTTTTAATAACAAAAAATTATTGACCTTAAAATATCAAGGTAAGGGGGCAGGCGCCTTTTTAGAGTCTGTACCCCCCTGATCGAAATTCCTGGCTACGCCACTGGATATTGCATAAACATTTAGCCTTCAATAAGATTTGTTCGCGTTGAATTCGGCACAATTTAACAATCGATCAAAAAAAGACCCTTTTGAATTTGTGCACGGAAATGATTAAATAATACAACCGCGGTGCATCAAATGCAGTGTATAACATCTACACAGGTGATAAATCTTGGATTTATTGTTATGAGCCCGAAACTAAACAGCAGTCGACTGTATGGGTCTTCCAAGGTGAGCCATTCTCCACCATGACAACGCGAGCTCACACACATCGGCTCAAACAATTTGATTGGTCATCCGCCGTACAGCCCTGATTTGGCACCCAATGAATTCTATTTGTTCCCTCAAGTGAAGAACAAACTACGTTGAGAACGCTTTTCGACGCCACAAGCTGTTAAGGTATTCAAAAACCATGTTTTGGAGATTCCTACTTCGGAGTGGAAAAACTGTTATGCCAAATGGTTTAATCGAAACAAAAAATGTGTAGATTTTAAAGGAGAGTATTTTGAAAAACAATAAAGAATTTTTTACACCCCCAATCGTTGTCTTTGTTATTCATTCTCAATACATAAATAGCAACCCTCGTATACAGGAAAACTCGCTGGCAATCGACTGGAAAAGGCCCAAGGCTCCTGTGTTGTGAAAGATCTCATTTATAACCACTTTACAACACAGGACCGACCAGCTGTTACTACAGATAATTTTCTTTCAGATTTTTAATGGCCATGAGCAACTTTTCTTTAATTTAACCGACCTCATATCTCCTCCACTTTAAAAGATACCAATGGTGAGCATCGAAATAATCACCACCCTGTATAACAAAAAATCGAAAACGAGGAACATTCAGATTTTGTCCAAGATCTAGCGACAGAAAAGTGAATATTCTTTGTGAAGAATGTCAAATGTTCATCAGCAAAGATCATAGAGTGGACATAATACAGAAGTAAACTGTACGTTGCTTGGACCATGACGAATGAAGAGTATTGTTTATATTTTTGTTTTGTAAAGTAAAATCTAACGATGTGAAGACTTGCAATCATTTGGATAGTGTTTTAATGTAAGGATGAAAATAATAATTCCATCTATCCATCTTGTTAAAGAATAACTTTATTTGATTAGAGTGCAACTAGTTTCGGCAACTCAGTGGCTTCATCAGGCACATCAAAAGTATCCTAACATAAGTTTTGAATGCATAAATTTCTCAACTATTGTCATCCACTCTCCTGATGGAGTTGGAGTCACTACTGAGACCCTTACCAACGAGGGTATTTGTTGAAATTTTGTCTGAAACCCTGACCAGCGAGGGTATTTGTAGAATCGAAAGTTGAAACCCTAACCAACGAGGGTGATTTGTAATGAAACCCTTACCAACGAGGATATATAAATTCAGGAAACCCTTGCCAGCAAGGGTATGGCGTAGTCGAATTTAAGAATTAAGAAACGAGGATATGTAAAATTAGGAAACCCTTACCAACGAGGGTATGACGTAATTGGAAACCCTTATCAGCGATGGTATGACGTAGTTGAATGTGGTTAAAATAAATGTATAAAATTGTGAATCCCTTGCCAGGCAAGGGCATAAAACCACAGTTATCGGACGGTTAAACAATTGAAATAAATTTAAAATAATACTTCCATGATCTAATACAAGAGTCCAATTCGGCTAGTCCCAAATTTGTTAAAAAATTTTTTGCAATTAACTGCCTACCTCCAAACTTGAACCTGACTTATTTAATTTTATTTTTTCATACCATTATTATCTAAATAAATACATATATTAAAATTTAATACTAACATGGTTGTATTATTGGTGACACCTTTTCACAATTTGACAAAGTGAAACCCACGTTTCAAAAACAAAAAAATTACACAACCATGACACCCAAGGAATTTTCTTTCTTTAATTATAACATATAATAAACATATCAATTTTGTTCATATTTCTTCAATTTTTTAAAGTGGGGTCACGTGAAGACCCCACATCGTTATTTGTCTTGCCAAAAAGCATACAACATTTTAAGGATTAAGAAGTAAGTTTAAATTCCTTAAAAAATTCCTTTATTCATTTTTGTTTTTTAAGAATACCAATATTTTTTTCGGGATAAAACCATTGAAGAAATTTATACTTTTAGTATTTTCGGACTGGTTTTCTTAAAAACACATCTGATGATGATCGCCACATTGAAAACGTTTATGTAATTATTTTTATTTTATTGGATTAGTGGAACATTAAGGACTAGAACAATCCAAGATTTTCTATTATAAAACTATTACTAGTTACGTGTGTAGCAAGTACCACCTTGATTTAATTTCTCTGTTCTATTTTATTACTTTTAATTGATGATTGTGTTAAGTACTTCTTTAATTTTAGTTAATGTATAATACGATGCTAGATTTTGTAAAGGGTATGTTTAATTATGCCATTGATTTAAATACTCTTTGGTGACCAATTATTAAAAATAACATTCATCTATGGCACTCGATTTCACCATTAAGTTTCAGGAGTTGTTTAACGACTTCGGCCTGTCCGATGATCCTTCACCAGACAGGGCTTAGTTCTTCTAAATTCTTCAAAACTTATGTTGTGGTTCACATTTTAAGATGAATCTTCTGTTTCACTTGATAGGATAACTTTTTCCAAATTGGTTGTTATTGGTACCATTGAAGAAGCACAATATTTCTTGCAGGTTTTAGCTCGGGTTCGTGGGGTCGCTTAATCCCAAAACGTTCTCTGGTTAACTTGAGCCAGATACTAGTCCCCTGCGATTAGTATGATAATTAGTTCTGATATTTCATGAATAAAATATTTAAATTTATTAATTTAATTTTAAAAATACAGCAAATTTAAACAAATAAAATCAAAGAATAATGAAGTTTTATTTAGGTTAAATTACAAAATAAATTCACAAAATAAGTTATCATATTTTGAATTAACAATAAAAAATTTTATCAAACAGATTAATTTTAATACGTGACAGAGACAGATGAATCTTCTGTGATTATCCTTTATTAAAAGACTCTGAAAAAGAAAAATGTTGTCAAAACTAGTTATCCACAAGTTACTATGGAAAATTTTTAAAAAGAAAGTTTTAAAAACGTATTATAATCTACAGGGTGTCCCTGAATAACTGACAATTTTTTTATGGTGATAGAGGAACTAAAAGTAAGCATTTTTTACTTATAAAGTATTGTCCGGAAATGCTTCCTTAAAAAGTTATACCACTTCAAAAATTTTCAAAAAAAATATTTATTTGAAAAAAAAATAAACATTATAACCCCCAGTATAATCAACAGACCTTTAATTTTAAATGAGGTTTAATTTGACATATATAGTATTTTTATGAAGTTTGAATATAGTTTAAATGACAATTGGCTGCAAAATAGACTATACCGGGTGGAAATGAAACTAGGGCCACCCCTGGCATTTCTTTATTTATGGAAATAAAAAATTAAAATTTTAGTATATTATATGATACAAGAAAACAAATCTTATGGATCGAATAAATTTTTTATTTTACTTCCGGTTTATCAGGAAATGGCATCCACTTTCTTGTTTTAAATATATTTTTTCTACGTAAAATCAAACATTGGTTAATTTTAAGTATGTTTATGACAAAAAAATATTTTTTTTCAAAACTTTAAGAAAAAAATTTGAATTTTTTTTTGGTAAAAAATTTGAGTAAAACCTACAAAAACTATTTTTAAACATACATATGGGATATCACACTAACCGGAAAAAAACCATCTATTTAATTAGGGGGTGGCCCTTATATCATCCCATTTAAAAAAGTAAAGATATTTCCAAAAAACGCTTCTTGAAAATTAAAAAAAATAACGGTGAAATAAATTTTATAAATTACAATTTATTTTACGTATTATATTATTTAAAAATAGTTTTTTTGTAGGTTTTACTCAAATTTTTTACCAAAAAAAAAATTCAACATTTTTTCTTAAAGTTTTAAAAATTTTTTTTTTTTTATCATAAACATACTTAAAACTAATCAATGTTTGATTTTACGTAGAAAAAATCAGGGGGTTACATTTAAAATAAGAAAGTGGGTGCCATTTCCTGATAAACCGGAAGTAAAATGAAAGATTTATTCGATCCATAAAATTTGTTTTCTTAGATCATATAAGATACAAAAATTCTAATTTTTTATTTTCATAAATAAAGAAATGCCAGGGGTGGCCCTAGTTTCATTTCCACACGGTATATGTCAAATTAAACCTCATTTAAAATTAAATGTCTGTTGATAATACTGGGGGTAAGAGACATTATTTTGAAATTTTGGCCACAGATTTTTCACATACGGATACACATTTTCGGCCAATAAAAGTTTAAAAAATATTTTCAGGGGCGTTATCAACTTTTTTTGATAAATAAAAATTAAAAAAATAGTTTGTTATTAGGTTACAATTTTCACTTAAAAAAATAGTAGATTACTAAAATTACTAAATATTAGATGCTTATTTTTTTGTATTTCCTAAGATCCTCGCGCACAAACTACAAACATAACATACTTTGTGAGGAACCCAACATTTGTCTTGATTACCGATTTCTACACCAAAATATGCAAAGTATAATTTTTTTTACAAAGTCAGTAATGTTCCTTTGATGTTTTTTAATTATAAATTTACAGGCCTGAACTACGTTGACTGTAGATTCAAAGGTTACGGGTTCGAACCTTGATCATTAACAACTTTATTTTATAAGTTGTTTGAATTTGGTAACCAAAACTCACGGGTGTGAGTAATAGCTATCATTGCTTGTCTAGAAAAGTCTAGAAACGCGTTCATAAAGTACTCATTATACAATAGTCATATAAAAAAATATTTGTTATACATTGTGGTTAATAACATTTATTTTTATTTAACATTAAAATGTGAGAAATTGGTGGGTGATACGACTTTTTTGTAATTTTTTTCGGAATCAGCACACCAAATTATACAGAAAATGGTTAAAGTTATTGAAAAAGTTTTTCATCGTTGGCCTGTGCTATCAAACACTAATTAGAAAATATTAAAGGCTGCTTACAACTTAGAATAAAGAAAATATTGTGGTAATTTGCCTGCTTTGATATTTGTATGTTTACAGATAAATCACGAAATTATAAAATCTACGTTTACTCTGAAATGAAGCACCGTAGCGGCATACAATAAGAGTACCTTTTCTATAGAACATTGAACAAGTATTATTTTAGTACTTTTAAAATTATCAAGAGGTAAAGAAACAAAAGATATGATCAAAAAAGTTGATGACCCCCCCACAAGTAACGAACCTGAAAATATTTTTTAAACTTTTATGGGCTGAATATGTGTATCCTTAAGTGAAAAAACTGTGGCCAAAATTTCAAATTAATATATCTTATAATAATTATTTTATTTACAAAAAAATATTTTTTTGGAAAATTTTTCAAGTGGTCAAAAATGCTTAGTTTCACTTCCTCTATCACCACAAAACATTTATCAGTTATTCCGGGACACCCTGTATAAAAAAAACACTTAACAATTATTTAATAAGTTAAGTAATAATAATAATAACATAATACCAGGTGTAAACGAAACATGGGTTACCTCTGTCCAAAATTATTTATTAAAAGGAACACCCCATCTTTTTGGTCATAGTTTAAAACAATTTCAGAAAATAAGTATGTTTGTGATATTTTTTTATTTTTTTTGTTATTTTGAAAGTTAAAAAAATATATTTTTTCTTCCTTTGTAGTTGATAAAAATTATCAAAACATTCTAAATAATACAAATAATTTGTAAAAATCGCAATTATGCATATTATTTCCACGTGAATTACGCTATAATGCATGCAAAACCTCCTAGCTAATTTAATACAACTTGAAACAAGGAAGCAATGGAATGGTGTTAATATTTGTGGTATTGTGACTGTAAATAAATATTTAAAAAATAATTAACTTACAACACTATGCATTTTCCTGTCTCTTTTGCCCATTCTTCCCCTCGCTCTTCTCTTCCTGCCCCTACTTCATTCAGCCGAAATGATTTTTTTTCTTGTTACTTTCCATGGATCTGTAAATTCAATAAAGAAAATAAGTTTAAACGTTCGAAGACTTCAATGACAATAAACTAATAATCAAATGATATTTTTCCAAAAATGGTACCACAGAAACAAGCTCTCCTGTATGAAATATGCAATTTAAAGATTAATAAAAATGTTTTAAAGTAAACTGTGGGAAATGTGTTTTACCGGAAGTGACATCAACTTTATTTTTTTAAATGTAACACCCAATTTTTTTGTTCAAAATATTAAATTATTTTATAAAAAGAGTATATACAGGGTGTCCCATTTGACGTTGGACTGTATGGGTATCTTTGTTAATATTGAAGATAGAAAGTCGGTTAAATGGACAAAGTAGTAGAGATTTTTTCGAATATTAATAATTCATTTACAAAAAATTTGAATATCGCATCGTTCCAACGCTATCTTGAAAAAACAAGAAAATGCGGTTTTCAAAATATGGCTAAAGGTCTATTTATGCAGACACATTTAACATTTATCATTTAAGATTTATCATTTATAATTTATCACTTAAGGAAAAGAGGTGGATTTATGCACTTCAGATTTAAGATTTAATATTTAACAAACAAGAACGCTGATTGGTCCAAACAGGTCAATAAGTTCCATATTCCCTTGCATTCTTTACCTAAATCAATTATTTTAAGGAAATTTAAGGCAATTTTAGGTTAGAGAATTGAGGCGATTTATGCAGCACAATTTATCATTTAAGAATTTAAGGATTTAACAAACAACCAATAAAATAGTGGTTTTCATGTCACATGACGATTTATCATTTTAAATTTAAGAGATGAAAATATTCATCTTTTTAGCGTTTTAAACCATAATTTCTGCATAAACTAGACAACCCATGTTGCACGTATGTTAGTGCCTTTGCTTTTTAAGATGTAGTTTGTAATAAAAGAGTGATAAGTGCACGCACATGTTGTTCCAAATTCATTAATTGTACACAATTACAATTTAAATTTGCTAATTAATTAACCCAACTACAATTTAAATTAAATTTGTTTTTTTTTGTTAATATATTGTATAAGTAAAAATAGAAGTAGTAGATAATAGGGTGTATTCAAAAGGTTTATTTTTAAAATAAAAAATTAATATTATTATTAATGCAAATTTTGAAATTTATTTGTAAAATATAAATTATAATAATTAAAATAAATCGGGTAAGAAACCTTTTGAAATGGAATCCCATTGCCAATTCAATGTTCCTTCAGCTGACATGAAACATTCTTTCAAAGATTCCCTATTATCTTTTGCCATCGTTGTGGCATTATTCGCACCCAACCATTTTTATTTTATTTTAAAACGAAAATTTTATTTCATTTTTTATAATATTTTTTTTTATTTTACTATATGTATATTCTTATTTTTTTAAATAAAATTTTTGTACTATTTGCAAGAGTATTTATTTTGTCCTTAAATAAATATTAATTATCATACTTTTTGGTTAAATTAAAAAGGTAGTTCAATTAAATTTTAAAAATAATTTAGAAAAATTAAAGTGTTGTTTTTTCGTTATGTTATGTTATGTTACGAACCCTAATTAAAACTAGTTATCGACCTACGCCAGCATGAAAAACTACGAAATTTTCGGATTTTTTTCGGTATTTTGAAATAACTTTGAAATGGTAAAAGTTCTATAAAATATAGGTATTTACTATTTAATATACATCTCTATAAATTAAATTTGAAAAACAAGTAAACTTATAAGAAAAATCGGATAAGAAGTAATAGATAAATAGAATTGACCCGTTTTCGTCATTGCAGCGTGCATTAATTATTATCAATAAAATTTGCGGTTCTCGCAGCTAAACCCATGCACGTGTATCAATCCGAAATCGAAGTTAATAGTAAACAATAGGGTATAAGCTCCGCCTAAATGGCGTACAAATATGCGCAGCTTCCAAAAAATGCTGTAAAATTTATGCCGTAAGATTTAAGAGATGAAGATAAAATTCTCTTACACCATAAATGATAAAACTTAAATCTTAAATTTGGTGCATGTACGGTCTCATTTAAAAGCATACGTTTATTTCTTAAATCTTAAATGATAAATCTGAAATGATAAATCATAAATGTTAAATGTGTCTGCATAAATAGACCTTAAAACTTCGTTATTTTCGGTGGTACCAAAAAATTTTTTTGAATTAATACAAATGAATATTTTTTTTCGCCAACAGATTGACCGGAAATGAATCAAACTTATTTTTTCTTATGGCAGCCATAATGGATTTACACATATTCGGAATTAGTGTATTTTTCTGAGTAATTTGATATATCATATGTAATATTTTAAGAAAAATAGAAATAATTTTATTTTACTAACCAAAAATGGCCTTCAATAGATATAAACTGTCAATACATATGTGTTAAGATTTATTTTACATTTAATATTTTAAATAGTTACATTTATGTTATTGACAATTTACATCTCTTAAAGTATAATGTTAGTTTGTAAAATCAATTCAATTTTTTTTAAAATATGACATATGGTGTACCTAATTACTCAGAAAAAAATACTGATTCCGAATATGTGTAAATCCAATATGCCTGCCATAAGAAAAAAATAAGTTTGGTTCATTTCCGGTCAATCCGTTAGCGAAAAAAAATATCAATTTGTTTTACTGCATTGTACACAAAAAATTAACTGTATTATGTCAAAACACTTTTTGGTACCACCGATAATAAAGAAGTTTTAGCCATATTTTAAAAATCGCATTTTCTTGTTTTTTTAAGATAACGTTGGAACGATGCAATATTAAAATTTTTGTAAATGAATTATTAATATTTGAAAAAATCTTTACTACTTTGTCCATTTAACCGACTTTCTATCTCCAATAATAACAAAGATACCCAGATAGTCCAACGTCAAATGGGACACCCTGTATATTGTTGAAGTTGTTGTACTATATGATTTAGTAGGCTGGAGTGCAAAGGGTTAATATTAATATATTGTTCCCGATTCTACTTAAAAAAAATTCGAAAACTGGTCGAAACAATTTTTTTGAAAAAATGGAATTCGAAAACCGGTCTTTTAAAAAGTCGGTTTTTGTATAAACTTTAGTTACAGCAATTTTAAAATAATAATAATAATACAGTCCACTTATTTTAAAAACAGCCAATAATGTTCAAAAAGGCAAGTTGGCAAAGACAAAATCCAAACCATAAATCTGTTAAATAAAAACATGATGATAAGGAAGAAAATCAAAGAAAAATTATACAAGGTTTCAGAAAAAATCGTTAAAATGTTGACATTTTTAAATCGCTGTAACTTCTTAAGGAGTCAAAAAAATATATATGAAATTTTTTGTTCACAATGACATTTACTATCTAAAAAAAATTTTTGCTAGAAAAAATCCCGAGCAAAGCCTCTTTTGTCCCGGTTTTAAAAAAAATTATATTTTTATTGGAAGTTTAAGATTTAATATTAGAGTAGACTGTAGACTACCAGCTACGCGCACACCTTTTCCAATAATTGTATTTCAGAAAAGATCAATTCAATTTCAGAAATGATCAATTGTAATTCAGAATAGTCAATTGTATTTCTAAAAGCATCAATTGTATTTCAAAATAGTCAATTCAAATTTAGAAGTCATCAATTGTAATTCAGAAAAGATGAATTGTATTTCAGAAAGCATCAATTGTATTTAAGAAAAATTAATTTAATTTTAGAAAAAACTTTTTGTAAAATATTGAGGAAGCCAAGAGTTTTTGGCAAATTATTTCAATTGCGTTCAAGTGCATAATCACCGCCAAATACTCTTGACTTCCTCATTTTTTTTTAAATTGGTCCTTTCTGAAATTAAATTGATTTTCTGAAATACAAATGATCTTTTCAGAAATACAACTGACTACTCTGAAATACAATTGACTATTCTGAAATACAATTGATACTTTCTGAAATTGAATTGATTATTCTGAAATACAATCGACTATTCTGAAATACAATTGACTACTCTGAAATACAATTGATACTTTCTGGAATTGAATTGATTATTCTGAAATACAATTGAGACTTTCTGAAATTGAACTGATTATTCTGAAATACAATTGATGCTTTCTGAAATACAAATGAGTATTCTAAAATCGAATTGATCATTTCTGAAATACAATTGGAAAAAGTGGCATCGTTTTTTATTTTTAGAAATGTATCTTTGATTTACTTTTATGTGATTTTCAATTTATTTGCGATTAATTTCTGAAATACACTTCTCCTTTATTTAGAATTCATGATTTTTGTGCAGTTTTTTTGTTATTTTAACTTTTATTGTACTTTTTGAGATTTTTGTTTGAGTATCTATTGTTTTTTTTTTATAGATATAAAATTTTTATTAGAGATTTACAATTTAATACTAAACTACTGATTCCTGAAAATCATTAGGTAATTATTCACTGAGACTTCGTTAGCTTAGGTAAAAAATATAATAAAAGGGGAGTTGTCCCGGTTTGGCATTTTCAAAATCTGGTCACCTTACCCTAGAAGCTAAATTGTAACTTTAAAAATTAAAAAAATAGTGCTAATATTTTTAGATTAATCTAGTTTTGTAGTATCCGGAGGAATTTTAGTCCAAGGCCCCCCAATGGCTGATTCCACCCCTTTTATTAATTAACTGTAAAAAAAATTATGTAGATACATTTTTTTTGATGACGAGAAATTAAAAAAAATAACGGTCACGGCTTTAAAATTTATCAATTTTTTCAATATTTTTTTTAAATATTTATTTATGAATAAATAAAAATTTTTGTTTGACATATTTGTCAGTAAGCAATTAAAATTGCATATATTCTCATTTTTAAAAATATTTTACATTATAGGAAGCAACTTTTTTTTTCAAATGGCAACATATTTTTTTCGATTGAAAAAAATCATTAACAAAAATAATCTAAACCAATTATACCATTAATTTTTTTTTCTTATTTTTTTTTGAATTTTTTTATTATTTTAATTTTTTTTAATTTAATTCAATTGTTTTTTTTTGTTTCAGAGTTTTCAGTTTTTTATTTTTTTAAATTTTGTTTTTTAATTTATTATTAATAAATTAAAAAATTATTAATAAATTAAAAATTATTAATAATAAAGTAAAAAACAAAATTTAAGAAAATAAAAAACTTAAAACTCAAAAACAAAAAAAAAACAATTGAATTTAAAAAAAAATAAGAAAGAAAAAATTTACAAAAATTAATTTAAAAAAAAATTATTGGTTTAGATTATTTTTATTAATGATTTTTTTCAACGAAAAAAATATGTTGCCATTTGAAAAAGAAAAGTTGCCTCCTCCTCTGATGTTTTCAAAAATAAAATTAATCTTTTATTATCTGATAGTAGTATTCTTCAAACCATTTAATTTGACGTATCACTTATTAAAATCGGATAAGAAATAACAAAGCTACATCGTTGGCCGTTTTTTGTGCACCCCTCTGTATATACTTACATATTTCATGAAGTTAGATGCGTTTTAATGAACATCTCAATTTCGAGTTGAAAATCTGTAGGTGCCTTCTTCTAACTTCATACAACACCCCATGGTTTTGTTGTTTATTTCAAGTTGATAAAGCTGTTCGTAAATCCATGTTTCTAGTGAATTAATAAAACCAATGATGCTGCACTCATTTTACCAACTTCTTTTTGTTTGCAGCAACAATCTTGATTAAGAACCTAGTAATGGTAAAAAATAGTACTCAGTAATATTATAATAAATTTATCAATGACTATGTTTATTCCGTGATAGGTAATAATCAATCGGATGACTCAAACCTAGTTACAAACCAAAAAGAAATATAATATAGGTAGAAAGAGATAAAATATCACTAATGGGGTAATTCTGAACAAAATAATGTTGATAGCCATAACAACGCTGTTAAATTTGATAGTCACCCTGATGTCAAAAAAGCACTATTCTGTAAACTTTACTGTAATTTAACAGTTACGTAAAATAACATTTTCGGTGTTAAAATAACATCGATCAAAATAATACATTATATTGATGTACAATCTATTTCTGTAAAGTTTACAAAATAGTGATTTTTTTTGACATCGAGGTGACTGCCAAATACAGGGTGAGTCAGACCACCCGTAACAGCCTTTTATCTGGAAAACAGTTTGACGCACATGGATAGAATAAAACTTTTAATTACCAAAGTGAACCCAAAGAATCAATTGGTGCACTTATTATTTTCCAGAACAATCCCGAAGTGCCCGGAATCGGAAGTTACTTTGAAATTTCAAATGGCAACATAGGTCGAGTATGGTATCGTTTGAAAGCTCTTTTAAAAAGAAACAACTTTTATTAAAATATTTTTTTAATATCTTGCATAATTAACAAATTAAATGAAAAAACAAAAGCAAAAAAGTCACAAATGGTTACTTAAATTATGGAAAAATTAAAACACTACCATCATCTTCAATGAGTAAGGATAGAGGCAATTATGATTTTTTAAATGGAAGCTTGTATTTTTTGCATTTTTCGCTTCGCTTGTTAAAAATCGATGTGTATATTCGCCCGGGCGCCCGGCCGAATAACCTCGCTACTATTTGTCGGGGAGCCGTAAACGGCGCAGAAGCGCGCTTCTTAGTTTGAATTGCACGGAAATAAATTATCGGATCTGATGATTTATTAATTTTCGCACCAAAAAATAAGTTAATGAGGTATTTTATAAGGATTAATTTTAATTTTAGATTAATTTATTGAATACCTCTTATTTGGCCGCCGTTAAGGAAATACGAAATATCCTATTTTAGTAAATACAGAAGAGTGTTATACTTATTTATTTGTTTAAAATTCAAAATCTAGTTCTCCAATCATTAAAATTTCATAAAGTTCAATTTTAATTTTTATTATTAAAAGTAAGTATTAATAATACATATAATTATTATTTTATTTATTTATTTTTTATGTTTACAAATACATATATATATATATATAAAACATTGTAATAAAAAAAGAACATGTAACGAGAAAACATAAAAAAAGTAACAAAAAAAAAACAATCTGCAAAAGTTTGTAACTTGTCTGCAGAATAATAATAAGTTAACATATAATAAAATCATAAAATGAATTAATAACAAATATAATTAAATAAATAATTAATAAATTAAACATTAATAGATATTTTAAAAATATATACACATTTTTTTAAATTTAATTAATCATTATTGAATTCAGACATTATAATAATTATCTCTTATAAATTCTTTAATTTTATTTAAAAATTGATATTTAGATTTTCTAAATAATAATTTCAAATTTGTTGGCAACATATTATAAAATTTTGATAAAAGAAAAACAAAACATTTTTGAAATACTGATTTCTTTGGAGGAATACTACTGGTACAATTTTCAGTTCTTTTCGCTTTTGTATTATAATTATGTGAAATTTTGGAAATTAATTGTTTATTTTTATATAAATATTTATAAATTTGTAATGAATATAATTGTTGTATTGTTAATAAGTTTGTTTCACTAAATAATAATTTTGAACTATAATCTTTTGATTTTTTAAAAATAGTTTAAATAATTAATTTTTGTTCAATATATACTGGATTTAAATATATATTACTACATGAACCCCAAACAAGAAGACCATATTCAAGTATTGATTGAATTAATGAAAAATATAATATTCTTAAATATTTAATTTTGAAAATATTTCTTATGTTATAAAATACATAATTTAGTTGTCTTATTTTATTTTCTATGTATTCTGAATGAATATTCCATTTTAAATTTTGATCAATATATAATCCTAAATATTTTAACGATTCAGTTTTGTTTATGATGGAACAGTTATTACAATGATTTTTACAATTTGGTTCATGTATTATTATATTTATCTGATTCGTTGTATTTTTATTATGTGGAGTGAAACATATGAATTTGGATTTATCATTATTTAATAATAAATAATTACAGTTTAGCCAGTTTAGTTATTATCCATTTGTATTATATATGTTTCAATTAACAAGAATCAAACAACATGAAAAATAAAATGAATGAAATTTAATAAAATATTGTACGTTTTATGAACAAATTAAATGTTCAAATAATGTTAGTACGTAATATTTAGGAGAATTTGGATTAATCATGGCTATAATATTTTAGATTTTGGGTTCTTTGCTTAGTATATTGTTAAATTCGAAGGGAAAAAATATTCAAATATAATATTAGTTTAAACAGGATGCTAATATATATGAATTGCAATAGATTACGTATAGATGGCACTATTTTGATATAAATATCGCTTACGTTTCCATCATTCTATCCTTCCCAATCAAAAATTAAGAGAGCGTGTCCTTGTCATATCGTATACGACAGATTTTGTCGAGTGTTATGGTCGAGTGAATCGCATGACTTTACTGAGACGCCAAAATTGTAATAGAGATGGCTGGACAAGTATTTAATACATTTACCGAAGTAAATGATTTCATAAAAAAATATGAAAATTTTAATTTTGTTCAATTAAATCGAACAGATTCTAAAAAACTAACAGCTTCTTCGGTTATAAACAAGTGTCCCAGGGTACAAGAAGCAAACGAAGATTTAATTTATTACACAATTTTGTATAGATGTGTGCACGGTGGAAATTATAAATATTCAGGGAAACATATTCGTCAAACAAAGTAAGTACTTCTAATATATACTTATTATTTTGATGTGATAAAATTAACATAACGATTTTTTTTTAATTATCAAGATTGTGTAGGTAATGTTTACGTAACATTCCCCCACGCAAAAATGTCACATATTTTTATTAGAAAAATGATAAATGCTTTGCAAGCCGGCAAATTTGAGCCCTTGATTTTGAAATTCTCTTGATATTTGCGGTTTTGGTTTTTGGTCAATTTTTTTTTCCAATGGAGCTTTTTAAAAATTATCATAAAAGGCAGCAGTAAAATGGGCTTTTTACAAAAAAACGTTCGCTTAGCGGCGTTTATAAAAGTTATAAAAAACTAATCAAAATAATATTTTTTTCCAATGCTAGACGCTAGCAATAAGTTAAGGTTGTTGTCCTTTAGAGCAGACACTGAATTTGCTTGCGAAAAGCGTACTTTTCGGTAGTAAAAATTGATTTTTGGGCATTTGTAATCAAAAATTTAACAAAAACGATGCCTAGTGCTATTCAAATTGAATTTAGTTTTCATATAGAATTTTTGTTTTTCATGTAGAGTCTATGATAGGGGCGTACTTTTTGAACAATGATAAAAAAATGCGTTTTTGTTTTTATTCAAAAAGTAAAGTAAAGCTTTTAAGCGGACTGTGGACTGTATGCTATGTTCGATATTTGTCTTCGACACTTGAGACAGTTGACATTTGTTAACATCATCCCTACGGCTCTTGAGATACGACCCTAATACACGCACTAAAATATGCAACCATATGCAAGTTTGATAATGGTTTAACAAAGGTATAAACGAAGATTTCAATTTTTCGATTTTTGTTTTAAGTATATTTTTAACCTTTTTATAGCGCTTCAAAAATTTACTTAAAACAAAAAAACGAAAAATTGTAATCTTCGTTTATACAAAAAGCAAAGAAATTAGTAGCCAGACGACTCTTCTGTATACCAAAAAAAGAAATTGTAAAATAGCTCCTCTGGAAAAAAAATTATGACCAAAACCGCAAATATCAAGCGAATTTCAAAATCAAGCGCTCAAATTTGTCGACTAATATTAATTTATTTATTTAATAATTTATTTTAAATTTTTAGAACTCTTCGCTCAAACTGCCCAATGTTTATTCGCTTTATTTTGACACGTAATGGAAAGGGCTTAGAAATTTCGGAAATCAATGAGCACCATAATCATGAAGTTGAAAAAGATTTGTATGAAACATTGCCTCGTCAAAGAAGACTCGAAGAAGAGGAAAAAAAGGAAGTTGTCAATCTGTTGTCATTAAAATGTAATAAAAAATTGATAAAATCACATATTAAATCCAAATTTGGAAAACTTGTCACCTTAAGAGATTTAAGCAATATTAAAAACAGTGCAAATTCTAACATAGAAAATGAGTTGGTGGAAACAATATAATTTTTACGGAAAGATGATGATTCTAGTGTAGAAATACTTGTAAATGAAGATCAGCAATTACAGGGCATATATTTTCAGGACAAATTTATGAAGGCGACCTTTAAAAATTACCCCGAAATTTTACTTTGCGATGCTACATATAAGTTAAATAATTTGCGTATGCCTTTATACATTTTAATGGTGGTGACTGGTAATGGACATGGTGAAGTAGCAGCAACATTTCTATTGGCACAAGAAAATGTTCAAACATTAACAGCTATGGTCCAAATTTTTAAAACTTACAATGAAAATTGGAATGAAACAAAATCAATTATTACAGATAAGGACATGAAGGAAAGGCAGGTTCTAGGAGAAGAATTTCCTTCAGCAAATTTATTATTATGTCTTTATCACACACTTAAGAGTTTTAGAACACAAATAACACGTGACAAAATGAATATTTCTGTTGTACAGCGGAACTTATGTTTATTGGTATTACAAAATTTGGCATACTCCAAATCAAGAGAAGAATATAATGCTAACTATGAAAGATTGCTAGAATTAAATTTTCCGAAGGTAATTGATTACTTCAATAAAAATTGGCATCCTATTTGTGATCAATGGGTTGAATAACTTACAAATCTTACAGAATAGGGCCATGCGTATTATATTAAAAGTTAACAAATATACGCCAATCAAACTAATGTTAAATGCGTTAAACTTTATGAATATCAATCAAAGGATAATATATAAAACTTTGTCTTTCATTTATCTCATACAAAATGGAATAGGTCCACTATACTTGCAGGAAAAGATAAAAGTAAATACTGACATACACAATTACAATACGAGAATTAAGGACGATTTTCATGTAAATAAATATAACACCACTAGGATGTCAAACACGGTAATGGCTAAAGGGCTAGTGCAATTCAATGAATTACCAAAAAAGATAAGGAACGCTGATGATGTTAATAAATTTAAGGAAACTCTATTCATGATAGCAAATATTGCTAAATAAATATATTATTATTATTATTATATATTTTTCACTTATAAAAATCTTAAATAATAGATTTAAAGTTTTCAATTTAATTTAATTAAACACAAAAACGAAATCAAATAATTGCTTTTTTTTAATGAATAAGCAACAAGACACCGCTGGAAGTTACTAGGTACATTACCCTACATATTATTTTTACTCTAAGATATTTAATTTTTAGAGATGAATAATGTAATTCTCGACTTATACAAATTTTAATGATTGGAGAACAGTAGATTTTGAATTTTACACAAACAAATAACACTCTTCTTTATTTACATTTACTATCCTATTTTAGATTTTGAATTTTATACAAATAAATAAGTACAACACTCTTCTGTATTTACTAAAATAGGATATTTCGTATTTCCTTGACGGCGGCCAAATAAGAGGTATTCAATAAATTAATCTTAAATTAAAATTAATCCTTATAAACTACCTCTTTAACTAATTTTTTGGTGCGAAAATTAGTAAATCATCAGATCCGATAATTTATTTCCGTGCAATTCAAACTAAGAAGCGCGCTTCTGCGCCGTTTACGGCTCCCCGACAAATAGTAGCGAGGTTATTCGGCCGGGCGCCCGGGTGAATATACACATCGTTAAAAATAATCAACTTTTTTAGGTTATATATTTTCCTTAATTCAAAAAATAAAAGAAAGTTGATTATTTTTAACGAATAAAGCGATAAATGCAAAAAAGAGTTTCTATTTAAAATATTGCCCATTTGCGTTATATTTTTAGCCAAGTAAGCAGATCTTCAGTCAATCGCGTTTATTCTGCTAATTTCTGGAACTACATTCGATCAATGATTTCAAACCTGTAATTTTAGAGGGTTGTACAAAGAGATAAATCCGATTTCGACGTTTTTATACCGGAAAATTTAGCCTTGAGGAATATCGATTCGAACAAACCTCTTAAACTATGGCGAAATCAACGAGTCAATTACCGCGTCATTTATTTATTATAAATGTTTTTATAGGGTGATTCTGGTCAAAATTAAAGGCCTTTAATTAGAAACATTTAAGGTAACCATGGAAATTGCCCATTACAACCCATATAACAAATATAAATTTGAAGGCCTTTAAACTTAAATGTTTTGACCAGAATCTGGGTATTAGTCATGAAAAATTATTTTACTCACTTTTTCAGTTTTATAGTTATTGATTGTAAACGAGAAAAAGCGTGTGTATCCCATTACGTACAAATTAATAAAATCTTTAATCAAAAACAACTAAAAAACACATGCAAAACTACGCCATTAAAATTACACTGTCAAATGGAGAAATGTCAAATGTAACTAAAGCTCGGAATCGATCGTGCATACACGGGGAAGATCGTAGAAGTGAATTTAGTAATTTTCACAAGTTTTATCTTCTACGGTCATTTAAATCATCTATATTTATACAGCGTGTTTAATTAAAAAAATATAAATAATATCGGAATGGCGAATAAGTTCTCCAGTACGTTTTTGTGGAACTTTCAGGGATCCTCAGAAAAATAGTTTAAAAAATTTTCTTGGCAAATCGACCGAGATATGAAGGATCAAATTTGGGGATTTAACTTCTTTATTCTTATAAATTTTGGAAAACCGCTAATTGTTCTATAAAGATTGACGTTTTTCATCGTTTTGTAATATAGATCATAGAACACGTGCGGTACAATGTGGAAAAAAGTAGGAAGGTGGGGTTTGTTTTCTGCACGCGATGTACGAGCGAAAGGTAAAATTGCAGAAGAGAGATGCCGACAGAGCAACACCTGGAATGCTTAGAATTACTCATGTTTATGATGTCATTGTATTCCTCACACAATTTAAAAACGAATTAATAAAATTGTTATTTTTTAATTATCTTAAAAGTGCATTAAACAAACTACCTTTTCCCATTTTTAATTTAAAAAAATACTGTTTTTATAAGGCTGAAATTTAAACCTAAATGTTGCCTATTTTTGGACGTTTTCAACAGCTATGAAGTACAACAAAAAATGAAAATTACCAAAAAAACCAAATGGGAAAAGATGCAATAAGAAATTCTTGAACTATGCAAAAGAATTATTCGATTGCAATTAACCGTTGGTCATTTCTTTGAAAACTATGAAATCGAAATTTACATTGGAAAGTTAATTTCACCGACTATCTTCTTAAACTAAGTTTGATTAAGTTGTCTTATTATCTATACACTTTTTTTCCAGCAAAAATTTTTTTTAGATAGTAAATGTCATTCTGGACAAAAAATTTCATATGAATATTATGCTTTTTCGACTCCTTAAAAAGTTACTTATACAGGGTGTACCACAAAAATCATTAAATTTTTGAAATTTTAAAATAGCTGTAACTCTGTAGTTTATAAGAAAATTTATGTTCAGAATGACATTTACTATATAAAAAAAATTGCTGGAAAAAAGTGAGACACCCTGTATACAGGGTGGTCGAGATAAAGTGAACAGTGAATATTTCTTCTTTTTTTGCTGGATTCAGATTCAAATAAAAAAAATGTGGGTTTCCATTTGAAAAAACTGAGTTAGGGTAAGAATAACCATGAAGAAGTCCTCCAGATGAAAAATAACTGTTCTCATTCTGTGGCCCCTTTAAAACCAAATAATTTTTATTTGAAACGTTTTTTTCTAAAACTCCTACTTTTGGAGATATTTCGAATATTCACTTTATCTCGACCACCCTGTATAATACTAAAACCATAAGAAACGGGGAAGGTGTTTTTTTGTTTTTTTTTTGCTAGAGAGTTGTAATCTTGTAGATGGAAGGAGGAGAAAATTTAAAAATAAAAGTTTACACGTCCCTTTTCGATCGGACCACCCCGAAAAAAGTTATTCCGCACCAAATTTTAGTATGTTATGAGGGACCGGATTCTGAAGACGGAGGTTTTGACCCGCCCGGATCTATCTATTAAGGGGGCGGAGATACTACCCCTTTTGTATTTTTACCCCGAAGTCGGACGTTCTTTGCGAGGAGCGGCCGAAAGGGTGTTTTTTTTTCGTCCGATTTTAAGAATTCCTGTTCCGATATAAAGAGGGATGTATATAAAGAGGGATGTTGATTCCAAGTGTGGTTCGAATTTTAAATATTTTGGACCTCCTCGACACTTTGAAAAAAATTCCCGAAAATGGTCGATTTTTCACGCTTTTTTTTTCGGGTTTTCAACGGCGTTAACTTTGAAAAATCGCAACTCCGACGGATTCTAAAGGGAAGCGACGAAATTTGGCCCCATTTATTCTAACATCCTTGGGATTACCGTGACTGATTTTAAGGTGTGACGCCACGGCCCCGAGACGCAAACCGTACAATTCTACCGTTTTTTCGGAAGAAAAAGTACCAAAACTTGTTGGCTTCGATTAGAAGTTCGGCAGGAGGAAAAAATCGGGGTGCTTTATTCCTCATCTAAATTCCACGTTTTACCTTAAAACGGGAGTTTTTTTTTTTTGATGCGTTTACTCTTTGTGTCGTTTAGGTGCCCACAAAGTGACGCTTTATTTTACGCGCTATTTCGACGCGGACTTTGACAATTAGTAACTTTTCATCGGAACAACCTGTAGTACTCGAATATTTTTTATTTTACTTATTTGGTATTTACTTATGAGAGAAAAATTTGGCACCTTGAAATTTTTACCCTGGACCTTGGAAAAAAATCGAATGTAGAATGTTCAAAAAATCGGGTAAAACGCGATCCAACATGGGCCCATCTGGCTCCCGCAGTTTTCAAAATTTTTGCAATTTTCTTTCGCAACTTTAAAAAGGAATATTCTTTAGTGTATAGGCTACTCAGATTTTTTTATATTTGGTAGGGTTGGGAAATTACGTAAAAGTAAACTGTAAATGTAACATTTATTATATCTCCAGTTTTATTAATCTTTTGATTTTTTTTTTTAATTTTTATGTTAGGAATAAAATAATTTACTTTGTAGTTGATTTAAACAAGTAAAAATAGTTTAGTTTTCTTTATGATAAAATTTTGTTTCTGAGGAGTATTTTGTTTATGTCTGGGGTATTAAGTAATGCACCCTTGTTATTCTTTGGATTAAGAGTGGACAAATTTATTGCCTACCAACGGATGGAGGGTGAAACTGCTAAGTCAGGTCAACTAAGCAAGACATAAACTAAACACTTAAGTTTTATTTACTACATTTGAATTAAATAATATCTGGTCTAGGAATTAATTCGTGCGGTTTTACAAGAGATAGCGTAAATAGATGAAGATTCCATCGTTCCGTTTACCCAAACACGCGTTTGAAAGCGACTGTCCTTGCGCATCTGTTACAGTATATATCGTTTGGTTAAAGCGTAAACAACAACTTTTTTTATTTAACTCAAAATGTCTAATTTTGTGCCTGACAAAATGTTTTTGCGGGGAGTTCTTCTTCATTACTTCAACATGAAGAAAAGTGCTACCGAAAGTCATAAAATTTTGGTGGAAGTTTATGGAGACTTTGCTCTAGCTGAGCGAACGTGCCAGAAGTGGTTTGCACGGTTTAAAAGTGGTGATTTTTGCTTGGAAGATCAAGAGCGACCTGGGCAGCCAAAAAAATTTGAAGATGAAGAATTGGCAGCATTGCTTGACCAAGACTCGTGTCAAACACAAGAAGAGCTTGCAAAATCATTAGGAGTTGAGCAAACAACAGTTTCCAGACGCCTTAAAGCCATGGGAATGATTCAAAAGATGTCACATTGGGTTCCACATGAATTGAAAGAAAGAGACGTTGAAAGAAGAAAAACCATTTGCGAATTGCTGCTTGAAAGACAGAAAAGAAAAGGATTTTTGCATAGAATTGTTACTGGTGATGAAAAGTGGATTCATTACGAGAATCCTAAACGAAAAAAGGCCTGGGTTAGGCCAGGTGAACCAGGTCCATCACAACCAAAACGAGATATTCACTGTGCAAAGGTTATGCTGTGCATATGGTGGGATATGAAAGGTGTGGTGTACCATGAGCTTCTTAAAACTGGTGAAACTATTAATGGAAAAAGATATCGACGACAACTGATGCGTTTGAAGCAAGCTCTAGCCATGAAACGCCCAGAATGGGATAACAGACATGACAAATTGATTTTTCAACATGATAACGCTCGACCACATATCGCAAAACCGGTCAAAAACTATTTAGAAAATGTCGGATGGGATGTGTTACCCCACCCGCCGTATTCACCAGACATTGCTCCTTCGGACTACTACCTTTTCGATTGTACGAATAATGATTTGACTAGACAGCGATTCACTTGTTTAGAAGATATCGAAAAATGGGTCTCTGAATGGATCGCTTCAAAAGGTGAGGAATTTTTTCAACGCGGAATCCGTAAATTACCTGAAAGATGGGAGAAAGTAGTGACTGGCGATGGACAATACTTTCATTAAGGTATTCATTCATTTTGTTTTTAAAATAAGCTCTAATTTTTGATTAAAAACCGCACGAATTAATTCCTACACCAGATATTTTATTATTTATTTAAATTTAATATTTTTAATGTCATAATTAGTGTTTGGCAGATATTTGTATTATTGTAAATTTTCAGATTTTACTTGTTTGATCATAGTTTGAGAAAAAGAAAATTATTTTATTCCACGTTAGAGATTAAGCGTAGGCTACCAAATTCACCCCGAGCTTGGGGATGAATTTGGTTTGCCCTACTTTATTATAAGAACCAATAAGAGGCTTTAATTGGCGTCTTTACTTAAGTAAGTTATGACGTATAAGGTATAAGGGACGCAAAGCAAAGTCTATAAATTGTAAAGAAACCTTAAAATCATCGAATTCCATAATGTTCTGATCTAGAGTACTGTTTGTTCTTAACTCTGATCAGTCAAGTTCATTTTAGTTTGTTCGTGACACGTTTTTTTTTCACTTTATTGTCATTAGAAGTTTATTTGATTTTATTCAAAAAGTTAGTAATTTTTGTTTTGTTCGTTTATCGTGTGATTTGCGGAATATTTTTAGGGTTTCTATTGGTTCTTAAATAAGTTGTATTTTATTTGTAATTCATGTTGAAATTAAATTTCACTGAAGTGGATTTTCTAAATTTTAAAGATAATTTTTTTTATATTATTAGTATTTTCTTATGATTATTTTTCAGTGAATTTCTTTATTTGTAATTGTTTGTAACTGAATTTAAATAAAAGTGAACTTGGCTCGATCAGGATTTTGATTCTGCAAGTTAAGAAAAAGTAAGCAAAATTAATAATTTTGAATTTAGTATTTTTGAACCAACTTAGAAGAAAATAATAACTCGGCTATTTGTTTAACATCAAGTTGGTCACTATTTAACTAAATGTAAACGTCGGGTCACTTTTTAACGGATTTTCAATTTTGAAAACACCTTAGAATCTACTCTTTCAACCGAAAACTCCCACGCATGGGGTATTTTAAATTTCGAAAAAATATCGAAAAAAAAAAAAAATTTATATCGCATTCACACTTAAAATTACATTTCAACCCTACTTTATGCAGCTTCCCTAAAAGCTCTCGAGTTATAATTGAAAATGTAACTAAAATAAGCTTGACTTTGAGCCAAAATTTCAATCTGAAATTTTTAAATTTTCACAAAATACTTAATATCTTGGAAACTATTAAAATTTTGCGAAACTTTTATAGTTTTCGAGAAAAAAAAAATAAAAACCGATTTCCATTAAAAATTTCAAGCCTTAAAAAAAATATCTCAAAAATTTTTTTTTCGATTTTTTTCAAAATCGACCCCGCAAATGAAAGATAATAAAAAATGGATGAAATGTAGGGGTTCACCTGCCCTCTACGCCCCCCTAAAAAAATTTTAATTCCCAAAAACTAAAAAAAATCAAAATTCTTTTAGGTAATGTATCTCAAAAAATAATTAAATTTAAAAAAATTAATATGTTTATATCAGTAATTTTTAGAAATTTATCTGTATGAATTTTTGTTTCTTAATTTTAGTTATTAAGCGAAATACAGTCGAACTTCTATATAACGTTTCATCACAGGAACCTAATAGTATAAGATCCCGATATAAAACGACCTTCACCGAGATGCTTATTTAATTAAACGTATTTTATATTTAATTTAATATGTCAATGAATATAATCCATATGGGTTGCCTAGCAAATTTCAGTCCAGAGTATGTTTACTTAATAATTAAAAAAAATTATTTTTTTAAACATTTCACCGGTATGATTATTAGATAAATTCTATACCAATCGAAAGTATGAAGCCCATAGAATATGCAAACGTTAGGTTGCCTATTCTTTTACGGTCACAACTATCGGGTTGCCAGGTATAAACAGGTAAATCTGTACTAGCATTTTGCAACGGTCTGTTTATTGAATGAAATTTAAATGAAATTAAAGATTATTTTATTCTGAACACGGTGGTATAGGGTTGCCTGCGAAAAATCAGTCCAGAATTGCGGTTGTCGAATTTTAAAAAGTAAAATATTGCTCCGAGTGAATGTGTGCGACTGAGAGGTCCCAACCAACCATCCCATGCGATAGAAGAGGACACAGCATAGCAGCTGTTTAAAGTCGGCCCATTTAAAGAAAGAGAGTGCGCATGCTATTTGGGCTTGGAAAAGAAAAGGATAGCGATAGACTCGTATATACTATGCATCATTTTGGAGTAGTTTATTATTATTTAGTTATTTAAATTTTTTTTTTAATCAATTAATTATTTATGTGTATATTTTTTATGTGACACTAAAGTATATATACATCTTTAGTAAAAAATAAGGTTATAGTGATACATAATAATACTACCCTGATTAAAAATATTGATTGAAAAAAATTAAAAAAATATACTACATGCAAATTATAAATCTATAAATGTAAACAGAGAAATTGAAATCAATTGAAACTATTGGAAAAAATTCAAAACCCATAAAAGAGAATTTTTTTAATCAGGGTAATCTTGCAAATTTTATTTTTATTATAAGAAGACAAAATAAAAAAACAACAATTAAAAAATTACTTCTATTTATTGTAAAAAATTAAAAATACAATTTTTTTTTAAATTATTCAGAATCCGAGTCATCAGCTGCTATGCTGTGTCCTCTTCTATCGCATGGGATGGTTGGTTGGGACCTCTCAGTCGCACACATTCACTCGGAGCAATATTTTACTTTTTAAAATTCGACAACCGCAATTCTGGACTGATTTTTCGCAGGCAACCCTATACCACCGTGTTCAGAATAAAATAATCTTTAATTTCATTTAAATTTCATTCAATAAACAGACCGTTGCAAAATGCTAGTACAGATTTACCTGTTTATACCTGGCAACCCGATAGTTGTGACCGGAAAAGAATAGGCAACCTAACGTTTGCATATTCTATGGGCTTCATACTTTCGATTGGTATAGAATTTATCTAATAATCATACCGGTGAAATGTTTAAAAAAATAATTTTTTTTAATTATTAATTAAACATACTCTGGACTGAAATTTGCTAGGCAACCCATATGGATTATATTCATTGACATATTAAATTAAATATAAAATACGTTTCATTAAATAAGCATCTCGGTGAAGGTCGTTGTATATCGGGATCTTAGACTATAAAAAAAATTCGTTATATAGAAAATTCGCTATATAGAAATTCGTAATTTTGATATAAAAAAATTATTATTTACTTTATAGCTCTATATTTTATCCAAAAATATGAAAAGGCGTTGTTTTTAATGCGCATGTTTTACAAAAATAAAATTTGCTCCAAGTCAGAGGTATAACTTATAAATAAACCTTATAAAAAGACTTGACAAATCTCGGAATTTACGTTCATTTCTAAAAATTCTAATTACCTACCTGATTTTCTATTATTCTTTACACTAAGCTATGGCGCGCCGTTGGCACATTTAATCCATGTATACGGATATCTAAAAGTTATCTAAAATTGGTCACAAGATGCACATGCAATAAAACCGTAGGGCGTTTAAATAAATGTTTGTTCATGTTGTATAAGTTAATTTATTTTGGTGTAACTGACAAAAATATGTGTATAATTCTTTCTTTAACATCTCCTCCAATTTTATTAGACTTATTATTTCATTAGTGTTGCCAACTAGGGTTACAGAGGGCGCTGCAGTAAAATACTCTCGTCTCCTATGGATTGCTAGTTTTACATCGCAGCTAGGTGACAGATAGAAAATGACGCGCCGAGTGGCCTTTTATTCGAGGTCTCCAAAATTAAACTTGATCTTAAATTCAACAAACGCTAAAATTCAAAGGTCACGAAAATCAAACAAACGATTTAATTCATTCCAAGCTAATTTCGGCGTAACTTTATTTTTGCTGGCATCGATCAGTTAATTTCTGAGGTTTTTTATTTTTGAGGTGTTGAATTTATGACCAAGTTTGACTTTGGAGCGGTTTTAGTTATCCGCAAATGCGGATTAAATGTGCCAATGGTGTGTGCCAGGTTGACGCGCCAAGAGGCCTTTTATTCGAGGTCTCCAAAATTAAACTTGGTCTTAAATTCAACAAACGCTAAAATTCAACGGCCACAAAAATCAAATAAACGATTTAATTCATTTAAGATTTATATATCTGTTGGCAAAAATTAAACATTCTCCGAAATAAAGCAGTCGATGGTCTCAAAAATAAAGTAACGCTGAAATTAGTTTTGAATATCTCGGTGGTCTCAAAAATTAACAAACGCCGAAATTTAAATCACGATGCTCTCAAAGATAATATATCTCCAAAATTAAATGTAAATGTTTAAAATATGGAAAAAATTTAGTAATATTTTTCCTTGGTTTATAATTTGATTTTTAGCGTTGCTTTATTTTTGCTCTCATCGATAATTTTAAGTTTATTTTGGAGACTCTTTGATTTAAGAAATATTTCCGATGACTTTGATTTTAAAATAAAAATGTACCTACAGTTATAATTTCATTTCGGCGGATGTTAATACTTTGAGAATAATTTTAGAGATACTTTCAATTTGAGGAAGAATTAAAAAGACCTCGGCATTTATATGTACCAAAGGACCGCATACTACAATAAAAAGTTAGGCAATTTCCTGTAATTTTGAGACCTTTTATAGGATGAAGTTTATTTTAGCGACCAAGTGCATCTTGTGACCAATTTTAGATAACTTTTAGATATCCGTATACATGGATTAAATGTGCCAACGGCGCGCCATACTAATCTAATATAAAATTCTCCGAAATTTTTAAAATTACCCACCCATTAACTAAAATTTATGAAAGATTCCAATATTTACGTAAAAAAAATTCGTTATTCGGAAACTTTAATTCGTTATAAGGAGTAAAAAATACATTAAAAACGTCTTCAAGTTGAAGATTCTCAAAAAAAATTCGTTGTATGGAAGTTCGTTGTAGGGAAGTTCAACTGTATTAATTTTTCAAAATAAATGTTTTTTAAATTAGGTTAACTTCTTTTCTAATTATTTTATTATCATTTAAATTTATTTTATTATTATGAATTTATTTGTTTAAACAAAAGCAATTAATTTTTTATTAACAATCGCGCAGTCGGTTTACTAAAATAATTGATTATTTATTTGAATAAATTGAAATGACATAAACTAATTATGGAAAGTAGAGGTCGGGGTAGAGGTATTGTACTAATGTCAATGCAAGGAAATATTGTTGAAAACTGGAAAAACTTTAAAATTTTCACAAAACTTTTCCTAAATTTTCCACTCTTGAGCTAACGAGGGGCGCATGCCAATTATTTTATGGGGGAATTATTGCACAAACTTTAATTATTTTCATTAGCATGCATTATGAAAACGCGGAAAATCATACTTTTTTATTACAAGATCACATGACCATTGGGATCGTGCGAATCGCAGGAGTATAATTTTTAAGACTTAAATTTATTTTAAAAATCTTTTGCTAAAAGGGCAAGCAATATTAAAGGCTCTCACACACCTAGGCGTTCACGGTGGCGGTAGCGGTGACGATCCAGATCGCTCTAGAATTCATGCATCCACATACCTGCGCGATTTCGCACGCGATTGCTAAGCTGTATCGATTTCTCACTTTCGTATCAGTAAATGGCATTTGAAAAAATAAAGATATTTGCACAAAACGCATTTTAAAAATTATAAATATTAATTTTTCAAAAAACAGCCGAATGAATTTCATAATTTACAATTTATTTTAAATATTTAAATTATTTAGTTTTGTGCATACCCGGTAAAATCTTATGTAATATTACATGTTATATAAGCTTTTCTGTCGTTTTTCACTCCAAAATATGCATAAACAGGTACACCAAACACTGCGATCTGCGGTGAAATGCAACAGGACGCGTTCTAATCGCCACCGCGCGTAAAACGCTGCAAGCGACGGCGGTCGCCAACGCCAGACCGCTCTAGTGTGGATGCGCTCATCTAAAACTATGCGACGCGTTTGATCGTGATCGCCACAGCCACCGCAGATCGCGTAGGTGTGTGAGAGCCTTAAATCAGAGAAAAACACAAAATTTTTGTAAAATGGAAATGCAAATTTCCATATGATCAAAAAGCTTGCAGGGGTTGAGTACCCGCTATTCTTTGTTATTATAGGGTAAATATTCTCTCCTTCAAAAGGCATGCTGTATGAAATCGGAGACCAAAAACCGTCACGACTTCCCGATCTAATAGTATTTTAAATTATAGTACAGTACACTTACATACTTCATGAAGTTTAATGCGTTTTAATGAATTTCAAGTTCAAAATCTGTAGGTGTCTTCTGCTAGCTTCACACAACTCCCCCTGGTTTTCTTGGATGTATATTTCAAGTTCGTAAAAGTTCCATAATCAATACTTTTTCAGCCAAAAACGAGGCACTTATTTTATTGACTTCTTTATTTTGTAAAAACAATCTCGATTTAGAACCTAGTAATGGTAAAAACAGGAAAAATTAGTGCTCGGTAATATCGAAATATTTAATATTGATTGCCCGGCATTTTGTTATTGAAAATGTTCAATTATTAAAAACTATTTTACTCACTTTTTCAATTGAATACTTATTGTTGAAATAATGGTAAAAACTGCTCGTAAATGAATCAAAGATTTCATTATGCATTATGTGCAAATTAATTTAAAAAATTGTTAAAAACAGAGCAAAATAAACCCATAATATTGCACTGTCAAATGTCAAAAGCCATATGGCTGAGCGCTGAACAATCAGAATCGATCGTCCAAACTCGGTGAAGATCGTAGATGTGAATTCTCTTACGTTTTACGTTCTACGGTCATTTAAATCATATAGATTTATACAGGGTGTTTAACAAAAATATATAACGATTTCGGTCAAAGTCGAGTTTATTCTCAACTAACTAATCACTAACAATTACCACTAACCATTAACCACTAACATAAAGTGAGAATGTTTGGTTGAAATTCACTATAGGGTGTGGGCGTGGCCACGCGCGCGTAACGTTTCTTGGCGACAAATATTTAAAAATATTTAGTGTCAGCTGCTGTCACCAATTATCACCATTCCTTCAGATTCAGATAGTCACATTAAATTAAATTTGTAAAATAATAATGGAAAATATTGAAATAATAGCCAAATCTTGGTATGGGCTAGAGGAGTGTTAGTGTTTCTTTTGATGGCAAATAGCTGGCGATGGTTAGTTTTAGTTTAGTTTTTATAATAAATAATAATTTTAACTTCAACAGGGTTATTATTCCTTTCTCCTTCATTGTTTTGACATTTGACGATATGCAAAACTATGGTAACGACAAACTTTTTTGAATAAAATACGCCCAAACCCTATAGTGAATTTATACCGAATGTTTATACACCACTAGGTATTAATAACGTTTTCGGCATTTTTGCACTGGCCTGCACTACGTCGCACTGAATTTTTTTAGAAATTTCCGCCGAAAATTGTAACACTGATAAATGATAGTATAATACTCGATTGTACAAACTTTTGTAAAAATGTTTATAAAAGTGAAAAAGTTATTAATTTTTATCCCACTAAAGTCCCAAAAAGATGAATAAAATACAAAATAATTCAAGAAATCGACGATTTCCCCATTTTTTAACGTTTATATTAGTCAGCTGGAGCCCAGTAAACCAAAAGATGTTTTATTTATGTAAAATATATATAACATGTAAGAAAATATATGTAAAATCTAGAGAGAAATTAGGGATAAATCATGTCAGGATGTCAGCCATATTTGGGGATAGGTAATTATGTATAAATTATGTAAATTTTTATATATAAAATATATATTAGATATAAGTAAATAAAAAAAAATATCATTTTTTTTGCTTAGACGATACAATGTAGTAATTAGCTGCTACCAGGACATTTCTAGTAAGTAATCACAAGTATAATACACTATTATCTAAGGGTACGTTTATAGTAATAATGAAAGAGGAATAAAGTCATGCATCAAGCAGTGAGGTAAAGCAATAAAGCAAAGCATGCACGGCCATACTGAAAAACACGACCAGTGATGCACGCGCTATTGCATTCGACTGCTTTCAACTTCAGTGCTGAATTCGCGCTTGGCAAGGCTAGTTGCTATTTGTAAATTTCTTAATTTCGATTTAAAAATGATTAATGATAACAGTAGCAGCGACGATGAGCTAACACTGGCTTCAAAAGTTTACCTTGTGTCCTTTCCAAATAGAAGATATAGCGCACATCCTATAAACCAAAATCGACAAAAATTCGGCGAATTTCATCATATTTTCCTACAATTAAAACAATATCCAGAAAAATTCCACGAGTACTTAAGAATGTCCATGGAAACCTTCGATTATTTGCGTTCTGGCATCCATGAAAAATTAAATAAAAAAGAATACTGCAACTTTCACGTAAATCCAAATTCTACTGAAGAAATGTTGGTAGTAACGATAAGGTAAGTAAAAATATCATCATTTTCTACTAAAAATATATAATTCAATAAAACAACGATTAAAATATATTTTAGATAAAATTAATGAAAACACTTTTTCTAAACTAATTATTGGCATTCTAAATAAAATTTGCAAACAAAAATAACTCTGCAAAAATTAAACAAGTATTGTTAGAATAATTCAATTTTTGTTGAGAATGGGAATATGTTTCTGGGTTTGAAAGTGTTTGTTGATTATTATTGGTAATTTCTATTGGTATATCATGGGTTTGGAGTTGATTGGGAAGGGAATTGATTAGATTCTGAGTGAAACAAAGCTTCTTGAGAAGGGAATGGATTTGTTTGGGAAAGATAGTTATTATGACTATTTGATATTGAAGGGTATAAAGTTTCTTGTGGAGGAGGGTATGGAGTTTGCTGTGAAGGAAATCTAGCTACCTGAGGTGGGAATGAAGATGGATGTGTGGTAAATGAAGGTGAATGTGTGGGAATTGACAATGGGTGTGTTTGGAATGAAGGTGGATGAGGAGTGAATGTCCGTGATGAAGGATAAAGATTTTGATAATTTTGGGAGGGGCCCATTTTAGGTTGGGGGGAAACAGGAGGATACGAAAAATTATATAATAATTTCTGCACTTCCATTCGGAACAGCATTTTATTTTGTGGATCCAATTTTTTTACCGCAGGAAGTAGTGAATTAAAAAAACCTATGTCGTCATCATTAGGGTCGCAGCTACGACTTTTTTTGTAGTCCAACCTTTCTCTTTCAATTTCAATTAATGACTTTCCCAATGCAATCTGCGGAGTAACTCGCTTCTTATATCCCGTTCTACTAATAGAAGATTCATCCGTATGTGGGTTTGGCGAAGATCGAGCTGATGTTGAAGCCTGATCCAATTCAACATCGATTTGAATTTCATCCATAAGCGAATCATCTTCAATAATAGAGTCATCAGTTTTATCCGCATCCTTTTCTCTTAAACTTCTTTAACTGGCTCTTGGCTCAAACTGGTCTTTAAGAAATAGCATTTCTTGAAAATAAGGCCAAGAATTGGGACCATTTTCAGGGGCGGCATCACCGGAGGCCGGCTTTTTAACCTTCCTGTAGAACTCTTATTTAATTGAAAAGTTAAATATGGCAATTGTAATTCTTTTTAATCACATTTATTCGGACAATAAAAATTTTAATTGTTTTGGGTACTTTTTACATTTTTAAACAATTTAATTTTCAGATTTCTAGCAACTGGATCAAGTTTTGCAACTTTGAGTTTTTCTTTTCGAATGGGAAAAACTACAGTTGCGAAGATAGTCAGAGAAGTATGTCAATGCCTCTGGAACACTTTTCAGCCCATACATATGAAAACACCAACAATAGAAGATTTTAGGCGTATTGCTGAAAGATATGAAACTATATGGGGATTTCCGAATTGTATTGGGTCACTAGACGGCAAACATGTCAGAATAAAATGTCCAGCACACTCTGGATCAATATATTATAACTATAAACAATATTTTTCAGTAGTTCTACAGGGATTGGTAGACGACCACTATAAATTTATTGCTATTGATGTAGGTGGATATGGACAACAGAGCGATGGAGGAACTTTTAAGGCATCTGCTTTGGGTAAACTCTTGGAAGACAATAAACCTCCTAATAAGTTTTTACCCAGAAGTAACGTGGTTGTTCCACATGTTATAATTGCGGACGAAGCATATCCTTTAAAAGATTATATCATGAAACCCTTTTCCAGTAAAAATTTAAATTAAGAGAAAAAAATTTTAATATGGCGCTTTCCAAAGCCCGGAAGACGGTTGAGTGTGCATTTGGCATTTTATATTCTAAATGGAGAATACTTAGTGGCACAATTGAAACCAGCGAAAACTTTGTCGATGACATTATTAAAACAATTTGTTTTAATTGATAAACAAGGATATTATCCAGTTGCGCTAAATCTTCCACCTCTACCAAATACATGTTGAATAAAAATACAAATACAAGAAGTTTAAATCCTTCAACAAAAACAGCCCGGGAAATTAGAGATAAATTTATGAACTATTTTAATAATTTAAATACCGCCGAACGCCGTTGAGGAAATTTAAAACAATATGACTTTTTGTTAATTATGTAAATTAAAAAACAAGAGTACATTAAAATAAAGTTTCCTTTCCTATTTCCTTCCAATGATTTTTTAAAATATATCTATTATGGTGGTGCCCATGCTTCTTATCCCATATTGCCGGATGAATTTTGACTAATTGAGTTAACCGTTCTTTGTCCATTATTACAACTAACTTAAAATAAATTTATAAAAATATTGCATGAAAAATCTAAAGCGCGCCACTCACGTAATATTTTGTTGATATAATTTGTTTGCGCCAGAATGTTTTAAATACATGTGGCGACCACACACCAAACGCTTTAAGAAAATACAAGTATATTCAAAATTTGAATTAAATACATGTGTGTCTTTTACATATTTGCCTACCTTTATTTTATTTGAACAAATAAAATGTAAAATTCTCAATCTCAAACGCGCCAATACTCAATGAGTATCAAAAAAAATGTGAAAAAAAACGCGAAACTCACTTATGCTGCTTTAATAGTTGCAAAAATTACACCTGATAAAACAAAAAAAACGAAAAATTTTCACTTCACATTGAAGAAAAGTTAATTTTTATAAAAGTGAAAAATATTTTATAATAAATTATATTTGCATTTGTCTATGGACATTTTTCGAATTTCATACAATTTTATGAAAGAATGAATGACGAACATATCAAAAGGTGTGTGTGTCGGTAACAAATTCGTTCACAAAAATGTATGCGGAGACAAATTAAACAATCAAAATTTTACGTGAGTGGTGCGCTTTATAGATAATTATAAAATAAATATAATTACTCCATTAGTACTTTAAATGGCATTTCTTATATAATTAAAATATACATTTTGAAAAATTTTAATTTGTAGTATGATATTATTATAAAGATATTAATTTATTTTAAAATATTACCTACCTTAATTGAGCTAAAGACCGGAGAACGATTCAACACGAGGCGTATGATATACGAAGTAAAAGAATGGCAACCGCGTGCTGCCGGCCGACCAATCAGAGACCTCCGCACAGTGATCAGTCATGATAAAGCAAACCATAAAGCAAACCGATTTGCTTTATGAAAATGCATCATTGATCGTGCTGCATCACTATGCGCGCTCGTGTTTGAAATACATCGGTTTGCTTTCTGATCATTGCTCTACTACTTGCTTTACGAAAAGATTGCTTTACTGCTTTATCAAATGCTTTATTACTATAAACGTACCCTAACTTAAACCATGTTAAACTTAAAGTGGGATTGCGGGATTCGAACCCACGCCGTTGCAGTCGCAAATTGTCGAATCAAGCCACCTAACCGATGGACCATCGAGGCTTCATGAAATGAAGACACAAAAACATTGTTTTAAAGCAATTCCACATATTGTTTTAATACAAAAAAAGAATTTAATTTTTCCCTTTAAGAGACCAATGGTCAGTTATTTGCATATTTTTTAAAATTTTTATTCTATCTATGTGTTTTCGAGATAAAGGGCTGTTACGGGTGGTCTGACTCACCCTGTATGTAAAATATTTTCTTAATAAAGTTATTCTTAATCTTAAAATTCTGCACAATCGTGTATAGTGCTATCATTTATTAGTGTTAGAATTTAGGGCGGAAAATTCCAAGAAAAACTTGAGAAAATCGTCGATTACTTGAATTATTTTGTATTTTATTCACTGTTTTGGGACTTTAGTTGCTAAAAACTTAATAAGTTTTTTATTATTATAAACATTTTTACAAATTTTTGTACAATCGAGTATGGTACTATCGTTTATCAGTATTACAATTTTCAGCGGAAAATTCCAAGAAAAACTTGAGAGAAACGTTCGACCATCGAGGCTTCATGAAATGAAGACACAAAAACATTGTTTTAAAGCAATTCCACATATATTATATTTGTTTTAATACAAATAAAAAAAATTAAATATAAATTAGTGAAGTTAAAAGAAGTTCAATTAAATATAAAAATTAAGTAGTTAAAATTATTTAAAACAAAATAAATAAATTATAACTCAACTTTTTTCTAATAATGTCGGTGTTGAATGTTGGATTTCTTTGATAAGCGCAATTTTGCAGTATATTTTGCTTTTTTTATTTTATGCATAATATCCTTGGCCAGGATTTTTATATATTATTTTCATAAATATATTGAATATTCATAAATATAAATTAGTCAAGTTAAAAAAAGTTATAACAAAATAAACAATAAATTTTAACCCTTCTCGCACAATTTAAAAAAAAAATTAAGAAAAAATTCTAAACTTTAAAAATATTCAAAATAAAGAAATTAAATATAAAAATTAAGTAGTTAAAATTATTTATAACAAAATTAAGTTATGATTATGGGATTTTTACTACAAGTTATCGCCTATTGTTCACATCTGCTTGCGCTATCCTGACCAGGCCCGGATACGAGGTATGACACCGGCCCGGGAAAAATACCATCCTACCGGCCCTTTCTGGGCCAGAAAGCAAAAAAAAATGGGCGGCCAGAGGCCGCCGTCCCTGATGCAGCGCCGGCCCACCGGGATTTATCCGGGCCTGATCCTGACTCTTCCCGAAACGTGCTTAAGTGCTTTTAGGTTTAATGTTTGCGCCAAGGACTTATTAAACATTATATTTTTAACAATCGTATTACTTTAATTCGGCAATTAACTAATAAACTTGGAAAATGCATTTAACTTGAATAATACAAATAACGCAAATAATTTAGGATGCTCACATTACAGCCCGTCCTCTTAAACAAAATCATGTTTCAAAAATTAACTTGATTTTGTCTAAGTTACAAAAACGTCTAAAATCTAAGCCTATCATGCATGAATAACAAATTCTGAGAAACAAAAAATTAAAAACTAAACATAATACGTATAAAAATATAAATTTCGTTTCCAAGGAGTTAATCAACCAACTATATTTAACTCATTTTCTTCCTTCTTCAAATATCCATTCATCATCCATAAACATTATGCTTTGTTACCAATACTTTTTCAGGGTGCATCTTCCTATTACATGTGCTGATCTGCTGTTGGTTTCCATAACTGGTTGCTATCAATATGATCTAGTAGACTGGTAAGACTTCTTCTACACTGATCCAGAACCTACATGATAATAGGTTCTGTAAAATTTATTTCCAAGATGTGTTTTGTTTGGTTTATAATATTCCAAATATTGTTAAATCAATAATTATGAAGATCCATAATGTTATTCTTCTACAATAAATATATTGTTATTTATCTTCTTAGTTGTTACCATGAAACATATACACAACCATTTACAGCTTCAATTTCTAACATTGTCGTTAATCATTAATATAGTACCATCTCCATCTTGCAGCTTTGTAACTACAACAACCTTGATAACCAACCTCATTGATGTCATAATCGTTAACCAGCTAGAAGTTCTACCCCAATTACATATGTATTCATTCACTAGTGGATATTCATCGAATACTTCTTTTGATACCCATTTTAAATCCGAGATTTGGTATAACTTTTCTATTGAGTTTTATAGTTGGTGCCTCCAAGTTTATATCACCCAAAATTGGTGCTTAAACATAAACATTAGTACAAGCTTAATACTTATTAATTTCAAATTAGGTAATCACTAACGTGCAAAAATATTAAATAATCAAGGTATGGTTTACCTTACAAATTACAGTTCTAACATGCATTAACATCTTAAATAAACTATAAACTTTCAGCAATTAAAAAAAATCTTCTCAACATGCAGTTAATCTTAATTTATCCATATTCACTAATTATAAAAAAATATCTTCAGAGGGGAAGTTTAAGATGAAGGACCTTAGTAGGTTGCTTCCTTCTTACTGACTTCACCACCGTTCCCTGAAGTGTGTAGTGACTCAATATGCACTCAATATAGATCATTCGAATATTAAAGTGTATTCTATAATGTAATATAGTGAAACAAAATAAAGCCTTTCCAACCCTTTTCTATAGGTTTTCATACTCCCATTACAGAATTTAAAATAAACTCCCAAATTCTGATTGCTCTTTATTCGATAAAGTATTTAAATATAAAAATAGCAATTTACTCAATCTGACACTAGTCTTCTTAATGTTTACAATGAAACAATCACTAAATCAACCTCAATAAAAATCATAAAATAAATTTGAAATATTAATACTTAACTCGCGTTACTAATTAATACTAATTAGAAAATTCAACCACAAAAATAATATACAAACACATATTTTCAATAAATATTCCAAGGTTGATTTAGCTTTTCTATCAAACCTGTTTCCCGAATTATCTTGATATAAACATTTTCATATTTTGTTTTTCTTCGTGATCCTAATAAATTCAAAAATCTGCAATACGCTTTCTCCAACATAATCATTACTGTCATTACGAAAACTGTGCTTCTAAATAATTCTTCAATTAACTCTGCAATCTTATCTATAAATCATAGTCATGCAAACATTTACTCTAAAAATACTACTACTACTAATAATAAAAATAATAATCAATAACTATTAAATTCTTTTAGGAAGTACCCAAGGATGATTTAGAACTGGACCACGACTCCTTGTCAGGTACCTTGCAATCACTTCATTAACTCTTTCCTCTAAATTGTTAGCTTGTGGTGCTGCTTCAGGTTTTACTACCTCTGGCTGTGCTAATTCTGGTTGAACTCTTCAATTGGATCGTCATCAGACTCTATCCAAACTCCATCCTCTACAAAAATATTATCTTTTGGAACACCTGGATTTCTTAAATTAGCAGAAACTTCTTCTTCACTTTCTTCCTCATAAACATCTTCATCGCTTTCTGGACCATAATATGGTTTCAGTTGATCTACATGTACCCTATGACTTGATTTTCCAAAAATATTTTTTATTAAATAATTTACTGGACCTCTAATTTCCTGAACTCTATACGGACCTGACCATTTTGGTTGAAACTTATACGAAATACCTTTACTTACAATGTGACACCTCATATACCGAGTGGAAATGAAAACCGGGTCACCTCGATAACTTTTTTATTTATGAATAAAAAAATTTGAAATTTCGCTATGTTCTATGGTTCAAAAAAACAAATTTTATGTGCATTTTTTATTTTCGAAATCACTTCCGGTTTCACCGGAAACACCATGAACTTTGTTTTTTTAAATGTAACATCCCATATTTTTATTCATGGCTTAAAATACTTTTAAAAAAGAAGTATTTTTGAGATATTAGTTTTTATTTTTTTTTTGTAAAAAAAATTTTTTTCAAAAAAAAAAAAAGGTTTTCGAAGTCGGTGAAAAGTATAAAAACTAATTCTAAATAATTCAAATACCTAAATAAAATTGTAATTTGAAAAAAAAATTAAGTGGTTTTTGAACTATTAATTTTTAAACTTAGTTAATGAAGATTTTATCAAATATCTCACTTTTTTTAAATGCAATGATACCGGGTCATTCGACTTTTTAAAAAGAGGATTTTATAACGATTATTTATTTTATGTATTTGAATTATTTAGAATTAGTTTTGGTAATTTTCACCGACTTCAAAAACCTTTTTTTTTTTTTCGCAAAAAATAAAAACTAATATCTCAAAAATACTTCCTTTTTAAAAGTATTTTAAGCCATGAATAAAAATATGGGATGTTACATTTAAAAAAACAAAGTTCGTGGTGTTTCCGGTGAAACCGGAAGTGATTTCGAAAATAAAAAATGCACATAAAATTTGTTTTTTTGAACCATAGAACATAGCCAAATTTCAAATTTTTCTATTCATAAATAAAAAAGTTATAGAGGTGACCCGGTTTTCATTTCCACCCGGTATAATTTTTCTCCAATATTATAATTCTTCGTTTTTGCTATCCTATTCGATCTTACCCTTCTGCATTCAGCACTTTTATTAATTACTTAACTTGCTTTCTGATGAACCATACTCATTCGTGTTACCATTTCTAATACATAATTTTCATCAAGATCATACCTTAACGTGGCTGGTTTTATTAGAGAATGAAATGGAAATTCCATATCTCTCAAATGCATTAAGAAAAATGGCGTTTCACCTGTAGATTTATTTATATTATTTCTAATAGCCATACAAACAAATGGAATCATATCATCCCAACTATCGTTTTGCTTATTAACATAATGCGATATCATTGTTTTGAGTGTTTTGTGCATCCTCTCGATCAGATCCGGATCTAGGGTGGAGCGAGTGGGGCACTCGCCCAGGGTGAATGTCAAAGGGGGGCGCGAAAAAAGACAATTTTTTGTAATTAAAAGAAGTTTATAAGAAGTTTTTTTTCCTAAAATTAGTTGTAGAATCGCCTTCTAAAGTTTTGGCGCTTAATTTCCTGACACCCTGTATACAGTATTATTTTTTAATAGTCTTTATTCTTTGTTGTTTTATTTGTTATAATAAAAACTATGTTTTGTTATAATTTTTTGTGTAAGGGGGGGGCGTCAAATTTGCATGTTGCCCAGGGTGACAAAATGTGTAGATCCGGCTCTGCTCTCGATTACTCCGTTAGAACATGGATGCCATGGTGACGTTTGAATTTTCTGGATACCTAAATAATTACACATTTCCTTAAACATTTTTGAAACAAATTGTGATCCACAATCAGTTAAAAGTGTTCTTGGTGCTCCATGACGAGTAATTACGTTTGTAACAAATGCTTTCGCAACAGTACTCGCCTTAATATCAGCTAGTGATATCTAGACAAATAATCAATAACAGTTAAAATATACTTGTTTCCATTTCTGGTCTGATCTAATGGACTTACAATATCCATTGAAACTCGTGCCCAAATTCCATGTGGTACGTTCATTTCTTGCTGATAAGCAGGCTGTGAACTACCCCCGATTGTAAAAGTAAGATGTTAGTTTGAAAGGGAGACTTTAATAATTTCTGAATTGTTAAATTCAGAAACCAACCGATGATAATACGACATACTTAAATTGAGTGGGTTCGTTGGGATTACGGTTATTGATACAAATTCAAACACTTCATTTTAACATAACACTTAAAATTATTTATTTACAAAATTAAACATACAAGAATTAATACATTTTTGGACTTACCCAAAATGAACACAATCACTAACATTCACAAAACACAAAAATAATTAAAAGTTAGAGTGACTCTTCAATTGTCTTCTCATTCTTCTGATTGCCCCAAAATTCAGCCCTTTTATTACTTAAGCCCAACCCAAAAACGCGTCATACCCCTAGGAGTTTTACTTAAGTATTTCTAACGACCAATGACAACAAAACTTAAGAATATTAAAAACTCCCTTTTCTAACTGAATTAGAACGACCCTCGCAAGGTTGAAAATTTATTAGTTTTACTCTGCATGTTTTAATGCACCCATAATGTTATCCACATGTTCCAAAATATTACTAATTTATTACTACTCTTTAAGCAACACTATTTTAGAATTAAGTGTATTTGAGTTCTTTATTACTTCCAAAAATATTGAATTACTGAAAATAAATATCTCCCGGTCAGATTTAATATTAAGAACTTGCGAGAACCTTTCTACTAACTTACAATCTTTAACGAAATTAATTTACTAAATAAACATTGATTAAATTTTGAAAAACCCCAAATAATTACAAGTCGCTAATTTAAGGTTGCTCACAAGGCTTTTGGTATGATGACTTATGAGTGCTGCATGAATGACAGTCCTTACAATATCTTTTAATTTCCTTGGACATATTCTTCCAGAAAAATTGCCTTTTTATCATTTCAAGCAATCTTTCATAACTCGGATGACAACTTATAGGTGCATCATGGTATAATTGTAAAATTGTTGGTACCATTGTTCTAGGTGTAAGTAACTGATCTTCTCTTTCGTTTCCCTATCTTATTCTATATGCTAATCCATTGTGCTGTTTATAAAAGTAATCATTATCATCAAGGTATTTTAGAACTAGTGGATCATTTTCTTGAGCTATTCTAATTTGTTCAACATTCCAAATTCCATCAATTATAATATCTACATCATCTTCCTCTTTGTTATCTAAACTAATTGCTGCAATATCTACTTCCTTAATTTTACCTAACCTGTTTGAAATCTCAATAATTTCTGGCTCTTCGCGCAATCTGGTTCGTGCATCTGCATTTGAATAAATTTTACCTGGCCTATATTCTATATCAAAATTATACTCCATAAGAGACATTGCCCACCTGGATAATCTACTATTTACGTCTTTCAGTGAAAGTGAATATTTAAGACTGCGATGATCTGTATAGACTGTAAAATGTGTATCTACTAAATAACATCGAAAATATTTTACTGCCCATACAACAGTTAATGCTTCACGCTCTATGGTTGAATAACGTGATTCTGGTCCATTTAATGTTCTACTCGCATAAGCAATTGGGTGCTCAGAATTTCCGTACTTTTGACAAAGTATTGCACTGATTGCTACACCACTTGCATCAGTTACCAAAATAAAAGGTTTACTAAAATCTGGATATTTTAAAATAGGAGGGCTAATCAAAGCTAATTTAAGACATTCAAATGCATTCTCATGCTCCTCGTTCCAAGCAAATTTACTTTCTTTCTTTGTTAACAACGTTAAAGGTTTCGCTAAATCTGAAAATTTTGGAATAAATTTTCTATAAAATCCTACTAATCCTAAAAATGCTCTTATTTCCTTAACGCTTTTCGGTCTAGGATAATTCCTAACTATCTCAGTTTTATCAGGGTCAGTCTGACAACCTTCACCGGATATAATATGTCCTAAGTATTTCACTTTTTGTTTAAAAAAATGTTCACGTAAATTGTTACTAGAAAATACAATAATGTCTTCTAAATACACTAAACAAGTTATTCCCGTCAATCCCGATAACACTGCGTACATTAGTCTTTGCCACGTACTTGGTGCGTTCTTAAGTCAAAAAGGCATTCGTACGAACTCCAGGGAGGCGTTCAGTTTTGTGTAAACCATTACCCATTACTCAACAAACAATCTTTCTTTTAAATTCAAATTATCCCACAAATACTATTTCTTATTTAATTGACCCCACAATTACGTTTTTCTTTTTAATTGACCCCACACCTGACACCAAATGTAAACTGCCCCCGCTCATTAAATTAGATGTTATTGTGAAAGGGAGGCTTTAATACTTTTGATTTGGATTACTTCAAAATTCAAAAGGAGGCGAAAGGCAATTATACATGAATTGAGTGGGTTCGTCGGAATTAACGGAATTAGATACATTATGTGTTAATAAAACTCAACATTTTAAATTAACACTTAAAAACTATTTATCAAAAGTAAATCAAAATCAAACATTACAACTAAAATCAAAATCGAACATTACTAATAATTCAAATCTACATCATATATAAAATACACTTAACTAAGCAAATTCCAAGTCTAGTAATTCGGATAATTCAAACCGCAACATAATAAACATTGTTGTGGTTTTGCTGTTTAAAACGCTGCCACCACCTGGTTTTAACTGATGGTCCAGGAACCAATAATAGCACAGTTAGGTCGATGAATTAAACACAGAATTTAAGTAACTCTTGCTGTTTATTCAACTAATAAGAGCACAACAACCACAGAATCTACTGTGTGAGGTTTACAGAGGCAAAGTACCACCTGTTATTGCCGTGAGCGCTTACTTGCTACTGCTAATGCAGAAAATACAAAAGAAAAATACGTAACACAATATTAAGAGATAAGTCGGTGAGACGCTGACACAACAACATATTTAAGTTTTAACTCATCAAAGAACAGTGTTACTATTAAATAATTTTATCAATCTCTTCTTTGACTCGGACTGAGACTCAAATAATAGTCCCCTTTTGTTTTCGGAGCTCCTGCTTTTATACTTTGATTCCTTAATTGTAAGTTATGATTATGGGATTTTTACTACAAGTTATCGCCTATTGTTCACATCTGCTTGCGCTATCCTGACTCTTCCCGAAACGTGCTTAAGTGCTTTTAGGTTTAATGTTTGCGCCAAGGACTTATTAAACATTATATTTTTAACAATCGTATTAATTTAATTCGGCAAATAACTAATAAACTTGGAAAATGCATTTAACTTGAATAATACAAATAACGCAAATAATTTAGGATGCTCACAAATGTTTCAGAAATATTTATATAATATTTATGAAACATTAAATCTTTATAAAATATTTGTGAAGTAAAAACAATATTTCATAAATATAATTTAAGAATATTTAAAATATGTTTTCTCATAATGTTTCTAAAATGTGTTAAAAATATTTTATTAATATTTAAAAAATATAGTGGATTTCTAAAATATTTTCATATAAAAACAATATTTAATAAATATAATTTAAAAATATTTAAAATATATTTTTTTCATAATATTTCTAAAACGTGTTAAAAATATATAAGAAACAGAGAATTTCTAAGATATTTTCATGTCAAAACAACATTTAATAAATATAATTTAAAAATATTTAAAATATATATTCTCATAATATTTATAAAATGTTGTTAAAAATATTCTACTAATATTTAAGAAATATAGTAGATTTCTAATATATGTGTAAAAACAATATTTAATAAATATAATTTAAAAATATTTAAAATATATTTTGTTATAATATTTCTAAAATGTTTCAAAAATATTTTAGTAATATTTAATAAATATAGAAAATTTCTAATATATTTTCATCTAAAGACAATGTTTAATAAATATATTTTAAAAATATTTAAAATATATTTCTTCATAATATTTTTAAAATGTATTATAAATATTTTAGTAATATTAAAGAAATATAGAGGATTTCTAAAATATTTTCAAGGAGTGAATGAGATAGCTATTTACTCGCGGGTAGAATGTAGAAAACTACTTGCTCTATGTCTAATTTGGTAAACGCAAAAATAGTTTTCCAAAATAATAAGTTTTTTTGACGCAACCAAATCTGATTTCATTAAATAATAAAAAAAACTTGTGTTAAACTTAAGTCTTCAGTAGCCCAGTTTGTTAAAGCGTTGACTGTAAATTCGAAGGTTGCGGGTTCGAACCCCGATCTTTGGCAATTTTAATAAGTTGTTTGAATTTCGTAAAAGAAATACACGGGTTGATTAACACATATAGACATGCTTATCTAAAAACGCGTACATAATGAACGTATTATACAATAGTCATGGAAATAGTTATTTATGCACCAAGGGAGCAAAGTGAGTAATTTAATCCTGAGTGTGGAAATTGTTGCCCGAGACGTAGTCCAACCACACGAAGGATTAAATGCACTTTGCTCCAGCGGTGCATATTAAATTTTTTGCAATTCCAATTAATTATTTGAACAAACGTTTTCAATTTTGGGACAATGGTTATTTCGAATGCAAATAACTACTGAGCCAGACATAACCGTCACCTTATTAAAAAAAATAATTGAACAAGTTTTAGTACCTATACCATGATTCGATACGGATCAGTCTGCATGAACTTCCGAGTGATGATGGAACATTCTATCGTTTATCTTCTAGAAACTTAAACAACTAACAAAAATCTTTTGAATTGTATAAATATAAGCATTTAGCATACTACATTAGATAAAACCATTAGATATCTTAATAAATAATACAAGACAATTTAGAGGTTAGAATATCTTGTCAATAAAATTTTTTGAAATTATGACAAAAAACTATAATAAATTCCTTTCCCAAATAAAAAAACCCTAAAAATTATTGTAGTAATATTAGACCGTTATGGGACTTTTAATCCCTAGAGATTAAATGAATACTTGGGAGTAAATGTGTTACTTTTACTTCTGCCATTAAGAGAGTAAAATGGCTCATTATTGTTTGGAAGTGCAAAAATTTATTTTCGTATTTAAAAATTTATACATCAATTATATTCAATTAATATTAATTATTTTTAAATATATAATTAATATATTTTTTTCAATATTTAAGTAATATATTTTTATTTATTTTTAATCTATATTTCGTCTATACTTGCTAAATATATCTTTTATATTTATTAAATATTTTTAAAGAACATTTCTGAAATATTTCTCCAATCTGATCATTTTAATATTTTCTTAATTTTCAAAACTTACATTTAAAAAATATTTTTTCATGAATTTGTGCTATAGGGGTAGTTCGTATTCTTAAGTATGTATTGTTAATATTTCTGTAATGTTTTTAAAGGCATGTCCGTAAATAAAGAGTATTATTATTATTATTTTCTCAAGTTTTTCTTGGAATATTCCGCGAAAATTGTTATACGATTGTACAAAATTTTGTAAAAATGTTCATAAAAATAAAAAAAAATTATTAAGCTTTTCCAACTAAAAACCCAAAAAGGTGAATAAAATACAAAATAATTCAAGAAATCGACGTTTCTCTCAAGTTTTTCTTGGAATTTTCCGCTGAAAATTGTAATACTGATAAACGATAGTACCATACTCGATTGTACAAAAATTTGTAAAAATGTTTATAATAATAAAAAACTTATTAAGTTTTTAGCAACTAAAGTCCCAAAACAGTGAATAAAATACAAAATAATTCAAGTAATCGACGATTTTCTCAAGTTTTTCTTGGAATTTTCCGCCCTAAATTCTAACACTAATAAATGATAGCACTATACACGATTGTGCAGAATTTTAAGATTAAGAATAACTTTATTAAGAAAATATTTTACATACAGGGTGAGTCAGACCACCCGTAACAGCCCTTTATCTCGAAAACACATAGATAGAATAAAAATTTTAAAAAATATGCAAATAACTGACCATTGGTCTCTTAAAGGGAAAAATTAAATTCTTTTTTTGTATTAAAACAATATGTGGAATTGCTTTAAAACAATGTTTTTGTGTCTTCATTTCATGAAGCCTCGATGGTCCATCGGTTAGGTGGCTTGATTCGACAATTTGCGACTGCAACGGCGTGGGTTCGAATCCCGCAAATCCCACTTTAAGTTTAACATGGTTTAAGTTAAGATAATATTAATGTTTTATACTTGTGATTACTTACTAGAAATGGCCTGGTTGTAAACCAAAAGATGTATTATTTATGTAAAATATATATAACATGTAAGAAAATTTATGTAAAATCTAGAGAGAAATTATGGAGCCTTAGAGGGATTGGTAGAGATCAGCGAGAAGGAGCTGAAGGAGGCGGCAAGAAGTCTGCCGATAAAAAAGGCGCCAGGGCCTGATGGCATACCCAACGAGGTCATCAAGCTGGCGGTGGAGGTTTCCCCGGAAATATTCCTGGAGACGTATATCCGCTGTCTGACGGAGGGAGATTTCCCTGCTGATTGGAAGCTGGCAACGCTAGTATTAGCGAGGAAAGGAAACAAGCCGCTAGGAGAGCCATCCTCATATAGGCCGATAAGCCTACTGAATGGCCTGGGTAAGCTGTTCGAGAAGATCCTGAAAGCTAGAATTGAAGGGTGCGTGCAGGAAGCCGGAGGCTTATCTCCCCATCAATTTGGATTCCGGAAAGGAATGGGAACCCTGCAAGCACTGGCTAAGGTAAGGGAACTGGCGAGAGTAGGATACGAGGGCGATTACAGAAGGAGGAAGCAATGCGTTATCGTGACTCTGGACGTCAGCAACGCGTTCAACTCTCTACCGTGGGAGGCGCTCCTGAAGAGAGTCGGGAGCTACAGAATAGATCCGTACCTTATGACCATGGTAGGAAGCTATCTGAACGATAGAGGGCTGATATATGAGGATGGCGAGAGGAGGGAACGTATGCGAATCACAGCGGGGGTGCCCCAAGGTACAATCCTCGGACCACTACTGTGGAACATTGCATACGACGAGGTGCTCAGACTAGAGCTGCCGGGGGGTGTGCAAACGGTAGGGTTTGCGGATGACATCGCCCTGATAGGAAGCGGGAGGGAGATGGAGGAGCTGGTGCAGAACATGAATGCCGCCCTAATGAGGACGTGCAGATGGATGAGAAGCATGAGGCTCAAAATTGCAGCGCACAAAACGGAGGCAGCATTCCTCTCAACAAGGAGGGTAAGAGCGGCGTATACGGTGGAGATAGAAGGGGTAGAGATACCGATAGGGACGCGTCTTAAATACCTGGGTGTGATGATTGGTAGGAATCAGGCATTTACCCCACAGGTAAATAAGGTCGCAGGAGAAGCGGCGACAACGGAGAGGGCTCTGGCCGCGTTGATGCCAAACGTTGGGGGGCCGAGGCAGAAGACGAGGAGGATGATCATGAACAGCGTGATCAACTCTAAGCTCCTGTAGGGCGCCCCAATATGGGACAACGGCCTCAAGTTCAGGAGGAACCGCGAGACGCTGCTAAAAGTCCAAAGGAAGGCGGCAGTTAGAACGATCGCGGCGTACAGGACTGTCTCGACCGAGGCTGCCATGGTACTGGCGGGATTACCGCCAATCGACCTGCAAGCCCAAGAGCGGAGGGAAAACTTTGAGTTTGACCGAACGGGAAGACAGGAGATCCTTGAGGCGAGGGCGAAAGCGAGAACCGAAAGGGATAGTAGGTGGCAAGCAAGGTGGGACAACGATAGTAGCGGGAGATGGACCCACAGGCTGGTGCCAGAGGTCGTGCCGTGGACCACGAGGGAATATGGGGAGATGAACCATCATCTGACCCAGTTAATGACGGGCCATGGAAGCTTTGGTGAATATCTCCATAGATTTAAAAGGAGAGCCACCGCTCAATGCAGACACTGCCAGGATCTGCTTGATGACGCAGAGCATACCCTCTTGCACTGCGAAGCGTGGAGTGAACAGAGGGAAAAACTAAGCAGGGCACTTGGACCCGAGGGGCTCAGTGCGGATGGCCTGGGCAGGAAAATGGCCAAAGGGGTTCTGGTGTGGGATGCTGTCGAGGAGTTCGCAACGAAAGTCATGACGGCGAAATTGGAGACGGAAAGGCAGCGAGAAGAGGAGGCAGGTGCATGGCGGCAAACAAACGTCCACCAAACGCGGGCTCTCGGGCGCTCGCGTACGGTAGGTCGGGGAGCTGAGTGAGCAAGGACGTTCGTTGAACGACAATGCGAGTAAGTGTAGACGTTTCATGCTGCAAATAGCTGACTGCGCGAAGCTGGGGCGGAGAATTTGTTAGTTATAAGTAATATGATTACGTAGCTTATATAATAGTTAAGTGCGCGGAAACATTAGCCGGGACGGAGAAGATGCTACAAGTAATTAACTAAGTTAAGTATCTAATAGTAAGTGCGCGGAAACATTAGCCGGCGCGAAAGTCAAAAGCTGACAAAGCAGCTGAGGAGGCGAGGCAAGGCCAAGCGTACGCGGCGCGTAAGTGAGCGCAGCGAAATGCTGACTCTGCGGGCCGCGAGAGTAGGTCAGGCGACGCGTGCCTTCGTGAGAGTGATCTCGGAAGAAGTGAAACGCGAGCGGCTACACGGAAGACTACGTTGGGGAGATAAGAGTCCGCCAGTTGATTGTTAGGCTATCCAATGGATAGCTTAATTTAATTAAACTGGGTAAGCGACTGGTAGGAGTGGAGTATCAGCCGGCGCCCTTGGTTTGTTCCCTACAACAAACGGTCGTGGGGGCCCTTTCTTCAGCCATTTTAATTAAGGGGGAGAAAGAGGTGCCAAATTGGACAGGAAGGGCGAGCTGGAGGAAGGAGCAATGACCACCGGCGGGCGGTTAGCAACGGCGAGGAGTTTCGCAATGCCGCAAGAAATTGCGAAGTGCTGACCGACGCTAGGTGGAAGTAGCTCACGGAGGAGCGGTGACGAGCTCAGTTCGAGTCCGAAAGCCGTACACCAAATATGGGAAAAAGCTCTAGTAAGGAGGCCGACGTGGCGGACACGGGGGTGGTAAACAATAACATTAGAGTGGTTGAGAAAACCTCGCAGCCTCCGACGATGGAGGCATTATGTATTTACGCCACCTGTGCAATGGTGGCGCTTTTACTGGGGCTGAGGCTGCGGCAGATGTGCCGAAGGGGCCTCAAGCGCGACCTGGCCAAGAGCCGGGTGTGCCTTGTAGCGTTTTATTTCGCTGTAGCTCCCAGGAGGATTTATTTTACCTTATTTTGTCCTTTTTTTGTTTTGTTTTGTGGTCGTTAATTTTAATTAATCGATTTTTGGCAATTTATCCTATGCAACCAACCAGGCAGATTTTTATTCTTTCCATATAAGGAAATTATATAATTTCGAATTCATCCGCTCCCAGATGTGAGCAAATTTTGGGAAATTTAAATTGTGTCACGAGGAGCCATTATGGATTCGCAAGTCCGCTAGTGCGTTAAGCAGTCAAAGAATTAATAGAAATTGAGTTTCAATCGTTTTGTTTAACGGATTTTATCTTTCTTCTGTTTAATTAAGACCTGGATTTTGTAATTTCATTAGCGACATTTGGTTTAGTTGGTGCAAATTGTATTTCGATTTTTCTTTTCGGATTTTTGGACATATCCGGTTCCCGCAACAGTGACTTGCACAATTTTAATTCTAAAACCCGAACGCCTGGGTAAGTTCTCGACCTTTTTTTTTATTGCTGTTTGTGGCTCTGTAGTGTATTTGTTCTTTTTTTCTTCTGAAGTACCTACTATTATTTTTGATTGGGATTTAGGCGTATTTCGTCTCTCTAAAGCTTTTTCTTTTACCATAGGTTTTAAGTTTGGGTAGAAACCTGGTGGGTTTCCTACCATTTTGGATTTTGGATTCAATTTTGGTCGTTGGAATTGGTTTGTGTTCCTGTTTTTTTTTCCTCCCGAGATTATCTCTGGTTGTGGTCACGTTCCTCGTTGGCGGTGGAAATTCTTCGCCCCATTGGAGCACATTGTTGGCGTTCCTGGATACATCGGACCTAGAACAGATAAGCTAGTTTTAAGAGGAAAAGAATATTTGCGTCGTTTAAAATTGCAATACATACCTTTTATTTAATTTTCACTAGTTATTACATGCTTGGTGCATTATAGTGGCCATTTTGAATTTTTATTATCACTGTTGCTTTTGAGCGGAGACGGCCTTCAAAAATTTTATATCAATAGTAAATCGATCTATTATCGAAGTTACCTTTTTATTTTGGGAAAAATAAAGTTTATTAAATTAATTTAAGAAATTAATTTTGGAATTTTGCTCTAGTATTTTGTTTGTTCATAAGTAATTAATTCAACCGATTGTTGCCTTGAAATCTATTTAATTGTGGTTGAAGTCGCTATTTTGTCTCACAATTTTATCATTCATAAATTTTCATATTTTCTTTAAAATTTTTAATATTATTCTTCCAATATTTTTTTTTGTGCGTTTTACCTTTATTGAAGGTAATTATGCTAATTTATTTGACGGCTATAATTGATGTGTTACTCTTATATTGCGCAATATTTTACTTAGACTGTAAGCGACAAATAACGTTATTTTTCGTCAAATTTTCTTTTGTAACTTCTACGCTAATCACCATTTTATTTTAAGACTGAAAAGTTTTAATGAACACATTTTATTATATGTATGTAACTATACCTTGAATATATCTAAATTAATTTTGGTGAAATTGTTGCCTTTGCTTCTTACCTTTTAAAAAAAAATAAAATAGAGATTTCAAAATTTTCGTGACTTCTTTTGAAGTTGGATGGTCGTAAAGTCACGTGGCGCCCTCAGGTTATTTCTTTTTTTTTTGCTTTATTAAGAAATCACTTTACTCACTCCCACCTCCGTAGAGCTACCGTAGCCGACGATCCATCTCTGATTTTATTTAATTGCTTGCTTTTAGTTTATGATTTTTGTTTAATTTTTTTTTTACAAAAAAAAAAAAAAAAAAAAAACGCCGCAGCCTGGAAAAGAGCAAGGAGAGTGAGGAGAGCGTCTAGACCTGGTCGTTACGGAACAAAGCCGCGCCTCGGGGCTTCGGAGGGTAGGGAAGTGATGCAGTGCCGAAATAGACGGGAAGGTGATAGTGACACTGAAGGAAGCGAGAAGGACGCAGGTGATAGTGATATGAGGAAGCGAAATGGACGCATAAGTGAAAGGTGGTGGCCCGACAGGGAGAAGGACAGGCTGTTGGCTGAAGATATACCGAAAGGTGGTACCGGCCAACAGTCGGAGAGTGAGGAATAAGGGTTTTACTGGGTATGCTCAAGATCTGAGAGAATCCCAGACTACTTTGGGCGTAGAAACGTAGTATGTACGAGCCCATCGTGTCTTTAAAAGATTTCCCAATCAACCTCAAAAAAAAAAAAAAAAAAAAAAAAAAGGTTGGATTAGGTTAGGTTAGGTTAGGTTCGGTTGGGTACTCAGCGCGGACACATGTAACCGCAACTGAGCGCGTCCCCAGGTGGCGGATAGGGGAATGCCCTCACCGGCTTCGGCTGGCGGGTAGGGGTGAAATAAAATAGCTCCCGCGGACCAACATGATTGCACGGAGGGAAACAACCTCCTTAAAAAGTTCCTAATCCTACGGTGGTGGATACAGATCCGTGCCTGGAGGATGCATGGCCAGAAGGAGGATGGTCCCAAACGAAAGTCTTCAGGTACCGGCTTCTCCCCGGCAAGGGCGCACTACCGGGGAGTGACTTCCAATACGACCCTTATCGTGGGAACAACTATGGACAAAAATAAAACAAACACAAATAAAGGACAACAGGAACAGGTCAAGAATGTGCTGACAGTTGATATCACCAGCCCGAACATACCATATATGCTGGGTAGAAGTACGTCACTGAACGCAACGAAAAAACGAAAAGTCAACGGGACATCAGACCCAGAGATAGTTAAGCAAGTGGAGGACCCAACTGCGATTCTCGTCATAGAAGGTATAAAACAGCTTAAGAAGAACATGGAAGACCTAGAAAGAAGAATAAATGAAAACTCTAATACCAAAAGGAGATAGCATTAAGGCTAAAGAGGAATACTGAAATCTTCAACAGACAGTCCGTAGAAGCATGGATGGAGAATAACAAATGGAAGAAGGTCGAATTACCGACATATGATATTGAGGTACAAACCTCGCCTCAAAAGATGACTAAAGAACGCCCCATTATGGTGGACAAGTCGACTGAAACTGAACCATGGCACGGCAGAGGAGCACTCTCAAGGAGTCAGCTGGAGACCCTTAATGGTGTCGTATCCTTTGATGAATGGAAAACTGCTGCAGCTAAGGAATGGAGCAACGATATCTATAAAAGTTCTGATATCAAAGTTGGAAACCCAATTGATACAAAAGACACAGTGGTCAAAGTAGTCATGGTAGAGCCTACTGACAAAACCATGCAAATGAGCATACAGAAATTATACAAGGCTAGATTCCCAGAAGTAGCCGCCATCACGGAAGAATTCGACGTCATAGAGCAAACGACAAAAATCCGGTCCAAGGATCCAACGGAAACAAATGTCCAAAAGATATTCAGAATCAACCTTGACGCGACGGAAGAAGACATGTGGAACAAACTACATAGGCTAAAAGAAGAGACGCGAGAGAACGAATGGATAGCCCTACATCATGTAACGTTCATGCCACTTGAGGTAATGAGGAAGATGGTTGAATGCATCTTTAAAGACACGAACAACAATGTCAGGATCTACACCACACAAAAGATGTTAAATCAGGTTAACAAGGGACAACCCACAAAGCAACAACCCGATAAAAGAAGGGAACGCAAAACCTACGCGATAATAGTAAAGGAAGAAAGAAAGGAATTCATTGAGACGCTTAAAAGTGTCAAGAACAGGATCCAATCGTTAAATGCCAGCAAAGCTATTAAATCTATACGTAGCACTAGAGATGGCAGACTAATGATCACGATGGATAAAGACGACGACGCAATGAAAGAACTGCAGAAGGCAATTAAATCAGACCAGGAAGACACCGAGGTCAGAACGCTGGGCCCTGAAAAGGACAAACAAGAAGTTTTGCATGTTAAAGGTATGGACGCAACCTCTAACAAAAAAGATGTAGTTGACGCAATAGAAAGGATACTTGGTAGCCTCGAGGGAAAAGGATGCACCATCAGCGCACTCAGACCATACAGGAATGACATGCGGGCTGCAACCGTCATCCTAGACAAAGAAAGCGCGGAAAACCTGATAAGCCATAAACAGATCAGGGTAGGACTGACTCAATGCATAATTGAGAGGAAACTCAGAATAAGCAAATGTCACAGATGCTGGGCTTACGACCATGTCGCCTCAGAGTGTGACGGACCGGACAGGAGCAATCTCTGCTTCACCTGTGGCAAGACGGGACACAACAGTAAAGAATGCCAAGACGAAGAATCCTGCCCACTGTGCGATAAGGCGGGTCACAGCGCGGGAAGTGGGAACTGCCGGGCATTCCGCCGCGCGCTATCCACCGCAAGGAAAACCACAAACAGGAACACGGAGAATAATATCGAGGACGGCGCCAAGTTTACACAGACTGAAACACCCACACTCTCCACAAATAATGATTAGCATCCTACAATGCAACCTAAATAGATGCAAGGGTGCCCAACAGCTTACATATCAAACAGTAAATGAGCTGGGAATAGACATCATAATAATTGCCGAACCCAATAAACTAGCTGTGAACAACAAAGAGTGGTACACAGATCATAAAACTGATGTTGCCATAAGAACCACGAGCAAAATACAGACCATCAACTCAGGTCAAGGAGGAGGTTTCGTCTGGATAGAAACAACAACGCTAGTGATATACGGCTGCTACGAGTCTCCAAACGTAGAAGATCAAGACTATAGCGGCTACCTTACGACGCTCGAAAATAGCATAAAGCAACACACTAAGGGAATATTAATCTGTGGCGACTTCAACGCTCGCTCACCTCTCTGGGGAGATCCAACGGAAAACTCCAGAGGCGCAATAATGTCCGAATTTATAATGGCCCAAGGACTGGAAATAATTAACCAAGGAAACGAACCCACGTGGAGAAGGGGAGACAGCAAATCCATTCTGGACCTCACACTTGCAACAAGCTCAGTAGCGGCAAAAATATGTAACTGGACAGTCCAAACACAACTGGAAACACTTAGCGACCATCTCTACATAACCCTCAACCTGAACGTAGAAAACAAACTAGCAGGACAAAGAAACAAAGTAAATTACGCGCAGTGGTCTAGAAATGAAAACAACGTGAAAAATCTCGCCAAAATGTTCACACACCTACTCAACGAGCACATAACAAAAACTGGAAGCGTCTCAGCCAGCGAATATTCCACAATCATGCAGAAAACACTGGAATCCACAGCAAAAGTATTCCCCAACCAACTAAAGCACGCCGCCGTCTACTGGTGGAACGCAGACGTCGCAAAGCAGAGAGAAAGGTGCAAAGCGGCAAGGAGACGAATGACACGAAACAACAAAGACGGAAAAGTCCCCGCTAAAGAAAAAGAAGCACTACAGAAAACCTATAAAAAAGAAAAGAAAACTCTAAGGAAAGAGATTATTAAGGCAAAAGAAGGTGCCTGGCGCAAAATCTGCGAAGAAGTTGAAGAAAACGTCTGGGGTAAAGGCTACCAAATCGTTACTAAACGAATAGGCAAACGGAAAATAAATGATCTCACAGAGGACCAACAGCTAGCCGAAGCATCCAAACTGTTTCCGACAAGGAAGGAAATCACGTGGGAACAAACGGAGGTAAACCCGCAGGAAATCCTAGAAATTACTGAAAATGAGATACGGATAGCACTCACAAAAATAAAAAAAGGAAAAGCGGCGGGTCCGGACCGCATTACCCCGGAAGTGGTAAAGACACTCGTACTTGAAAGCATAACAGAATACAAAGACATGGTGAATGACCTGCTACGTGAAGGATCTTTTCCAAAAGAATGGAAGGAATCAAGGCTGGTGTTGCTGGAAAAACCAAAGAAACACAACGACGATCCTACCACATATCGGCCCCTGTGCATTCTTAATATCCTGGGGAAACTGTTTGAGCAAATAATACATAACAGAGTAGTAAGTGAGATCGAGGAAAAAGAGGCCCTGCACTACTCCCAGCACGGGTTCCGCAAGGGGAAATCGACGATCAGTGCACTGGAGCAACTAAAAAATTACGTCGGAGCGGCGAATGCAGGTGCTTCCAAGAACCGAAGGTTCTGTGTAATGGCAACTCTTGACATCAAAAACGCCTTCAATACTGCGCCGTGGGACAAAATAATCGACATAAAGGGGTACTTTAGCTCTAGAATGTTATACGTTGGAGAAAGAGGAAAGGTTATGATCAGCTGTGGGGTACCGCAGGGCTCAGTCCTCGGACCCACTCTCTGGAATTTGTTCTACGACGACGTGCTGAGGCTACCCGTCCCAGATGGCACTAATCTGATAGCATATGCCGACGACCTGGCCATCGTAGTAAGAGATAAAAGCAAGGAAAATATCACATCCAAACTAGAAATGGCAATGGAGCAGGTCAGAAACCTTCTAGAGAGGAAAGGGCTTGAACTCGCAGAGCATAAAACCGAGGTGGTTATCCTCTCAGGAAGACGCAAACTCAAACACATAAAAGTGGTACACGGAGCACTCGAAATCAACAACAGCACAGCTATAAAATACCTTGGGGTATACATAGGACATAATTTCTCACTAATTGAACACATCAAAAACGCATGCAGCAAGGCGCTGAGCACAATTACCGCATTGGGAAGACTCATGCCCAACATAGGAGGGGCCTCAACTGGTAAAAGAAGAGTCCTATACACCGTAGCCGAGAACATACTACTCTACGCAACACCAATCTGGAGAGAAGCCACCAAGTTCAAGAAATACATAAACATGCTATCAGCTACACAGAGAAGAGCTCTAATTAAGGTCTGCTGTGCATACCGCACCCTCTCTGATGAGGCTCTACAAGTAATCGCGGGTATACCCCCAATAGATCTTCTAATTGCCCAAAGATGTACCAAGTATACAGGAGGCGAAGGGGAAAAAGAGCTGAAAGAAAGCACTTTGATAAAGTGGAAACACAGATGGAACACCGATACTGGCAAAAGCAAATGGACCAAGCGACTCATCAAGGACCTAGCAGAGTGGTTGCGAAATAAAGGCGCAACTGATTACTACTTAACACAGTTTCTGACTGGTCACGGGTGCTACAAGAACTACTTATACAAACTCAAACTGGAAGACAACCAGACCTGCGAATATTGCACAGAGGTGGACTCCGTGGAGCACACCTTCTTTGATTGCCAAAGGTGGGAAGACATCAGACAGACTGCTGCAAAGAACTTGGGCTGCTCAACAACACCAGACAACATAATAAGCGTCATGCTGCAAGACGAAAGCAACTGGGAGAACGGAGCCAAGATGATACGCGAGATCGGACGAACGAAGGAACTTGAAGAGCGAGTAAGGCAGAACCTAAGAAAGCAAGCAAGTAATTAATGTAGAATAAATTTGAATGTTAGGGGAGGAGGTGTGACCACCGGCAAGGAAGTAATGCTGAGAGGCGGTCCCGTTGCCGGACGGGGAATAGAAAGGGGTGAGGTTTTAGTGGGTAGCCAGCACTAGAGTGCGAAGGGTAGTCCCACACTCCCGGCCGCCCAACACCATAGGCCGGGGTGCGTAAGGCATTTCCTCACCTCTACAAAAAAAAAAAAAAAAAAAAAAAAAAAAGGTTCGGTTGGGTAGGGTTGGGTTGGGTTAGGTTAACCGGCAAAATTGGGAAGATAGTAGAAGGGGTCAACATTAAAACCACTGAAATGGGAGTGACTTTGCATGTCAAAGACCTGGATGGGTTAACGACTAAACAGGACATTATAGAAGCAGTACGGCGGAAAGTAACAGATGAAGATGCAACAGTAACCATCAAAAATATAAGACCTTGTTTTGGTGGAAACCAGAATGCTACAATTACAGTAAATAAAATTGTAGCTGGCTCTTTACTAGCTGCAAGAAAATTAAGAATAGGCATATCAAACTGTACAGTACAAGAACGTTATTCGTTAAATAAATGCTTCAGATGTTGGGAATATGGGCACAAAGCACAGATCTGCACAGGACCAGATAGATCCCTGATATGCCTAAACTGCGGAAAAGAAGGCCACAAAATAAAGAATTGTGAGAACAACTCTTACTGCACAGTATGTAGAAAAAATGGGCATAGAAGTATAGAAGTAATACAATAAGATGTGCCAAATTTCAAAAAGCCCTGGAGGAGGCAAAGAAATCTAAATCTCAAAATGGCTAAGTTTATTCAAATAAACACAAATAGAAGCGCTGCATCAATGGACATGGCAGTAGCTTTAGCAAAACAAAAGCAAGTAGATTTTATACTTGTAAGTGAGCCGAACATCAGGCAAACAAATAATAAAAAAGTTTGGATAACAGATTTTCATAAAAGTGCTGGAATATATGTACTTAATAAAAAATTATGTAGCAAAAATGGTAGTAGTGAAGTAGGATATACTTCAATAACATTACCTACATATAAAATATACAGCTGCTATTTTTCACCAAACAGTGAAATGAATGATTATGATATATTCTTACAAAGACTCTCAGGTGATATTAGAAAAGACAATAAGGAAACCATTATCACAGGTGATTTTAATGCTCGTAGCCCTTTGTGGGGGGACAACATCACAAATGCAAAGGGACAGATGATATTAGATATGATTTCGGAGCTTGATTTAGTAATACATAATAAATCCAACACTCCTACATTTGAAAAAGGAAATGCAAGATCGTCTATAGACCTTACAATAACAACGAATGGAATTGCAAAAAGAATTATAAATTGGCGGGTTTTAGATGAAGAATCCTTAAGTGACCATAAGATTATTACCTTTGAACTAGATCAAGAGGAACATTCATCACCTCACAGACCGATGCTAAATGGATGGAACTTACACAAAATAAATGAAGATACTTTCAAAACCATATTAAAGGCACATATACAAAGTACGAACCTGCGCACTGCTGAGAGTTTCATCAATGGTTTGACAAAGGCATGTGATAAATCTATGCCAAAAAAGATGTACAGAGCAGGCAAAAATGAAGTATATTGGTGGAATAACAACATAGATAGTTTAAGGAAGAAATGCAACAGTACAAGAAGGAAAGTGACCAGAAATAATAAATATCAAAACAACAAAGAACAAAGTAGAAAATTATATGAGGAATATAAAATTGCTCGGCAAGAACTCAAGCTTGCTATATTGAAAGCTAAAGAAGCCAGTTGGAGAAAACTATGCGATGATTTATAGGTAAACCCATGGGGAGATGCATATAAATTAGCGGTGAAAAGTATGAAGATACTAGCGGCTCCGGTACTAGAAGTACATGAACGAATAAATATTGCTAAGAATTTATTTATTGCGGAAGAAAAAACTGTATGGGTAAGAAAAGAAAATGCTGCAGTGATACCATTTACTATGGAAGAAGTAATTAATGCAGCAAACAACTTAAATAAAGGTAAGTCACCTGGGCCAGATGGAATACCGGCAGAGATAATTAAATTAGCCACTGAAAATTTTCCTGACTATGTAGAAGAAGTAATGAATACAAGTTTATTGAAGGGAGAATTTCCAAAACAATGGAAGAGAGCTAGACTTGTATTACTTAGAAAACCCGATAAGCAAACCAACCTTCCAGGATCGTTTAGGCCACTATGTCTACTTGACACGTCAGGGAAGCTTTTGGAACAGCTAATGGCGATTAGACTTCAAGAAGAGTTAGATAAGAGCGGGGGGCTATCCTCGAACCAATATGGATTTAGGAAAAACAGATCGACGGTGGATGCCACTAGAAGGGTGGTTGAAATAGCCCAAACGGAAAAACGTAAGTCACTTAAGATGAGAGGGCTGGTGGTACTAGTCATGATAGATGTTCGTAATGCATTTAATAATACTTCGTGGAAGCATATAATACAAGAGCTAGAGAAAGGGAATATAGCACCCTACTTGATGAATATATTAATGTCATATATGACTGAAAGATCGGGCTTGATAAAACTCATAATAGCTGGATTAGCAAAAATAATGTTTTGTAGTGTTGAACTTGTTTTCTTGGAACCAAGCACGATTTATTAACTTGCTTTTAATGTTATTAAATTTAAATAATTTATTATGATAAAAAATGTTTACTTACCATGTATAATTTAATTTTAGTTTGTAAATTAGGATAAATAAATTTAAAAATAAAAAAAAATAAAATTTAAATATGCATTTATTTATAAAAGATATAAAAAATAAGACATAAAAATTAAATATAAAAATTAAACCTTAAAATAAAATAAACATATTTAATACAAACGATTTGTGTGCAAATTTAAATTTAAGAGATCCTCAATTTTTTTCTTTAAAAATGAATTAAACTTAATATACACCTCGCACAAAAATGGTCGAATGTCCTCATTCTTATCATCATTGATTTGTGCTAAAATATCAGAATTCTGGACCTCAAACCGATTATCATTCAGGACCCTGCTGTATACTTGGTGGAGGAAGTCTTTATTTTACCCGTTTTTCTATTGTTTTCCCAAATTTCAAATAAGTTCAACGGTAAGTAATTCGGTCGCCACATCGGTGTCCGGCAAGAAAGACCGCGCTTAAACATCAACTTTCTTTTTTTACATGAATAATTATTTATCAATAAATCTGTGATCTCGATTACAGAATTTAAAATATAAATAATGCAGCTCATGGTGGTGCAACTCATGACGCATTTATATGGAATAGTATCCAAGCTTCTTTGGAACTTGGAAGAAGATATGAAATTGGTGATAGGTCTTCGTGGTTAATTGGTATAAAGATTTTAAATATTTCTATTATAAAAATTATTTTTTAATATAGGTATTTCTGACTATCCTTTGCAACCCTATCTGATGACACCATTTCGTAATCATCAACCGAATTCCCCAGAAAACAATTTTAATATTTCTCATAAACGTGCTCGTATTATAGTTGAACATTGTATAAGATTACTGAAAACCAGATTTGGGTGTTTACTACGCGAAAGTGTTTTGAAGTATGAACCTCATAAGGTAGGTAGCATAATAAATGCTTGTGCCATTTTACACAATATTATTATTGACAACAATATTCCAGAATCTGAAGAGATTTTTTTTAAAGAAAATAATTACGAGGAATACCAAAATGAAGGAGTTTTAGGAAACAACATCCTATTATTTTATTTTTTGCTGCAAAACTTGTCCTAATTCCACCAGCTTTGCCATTGCAGTTGCTTGTTTTTAAAACTTTATTATTTTCCTCATCACACCAACTTTTAAACTTCAATCAGTACTTTTGAGGATAAAGATCACCACGTACAATTATTTTCGGTCGACCAACCCCTACCGGTACGATTCGTCGCCCGATTTCGTTGGGTATTGGGATCAGGAGCTGAGAGCTGGGCGGCACTGGTATTATAACTATCCGTCGTCATTCTCAGCTTGTTTTGCGCACTCCGGCACAAACGTCGATGAATCGTGTCAAAGCCTTTTGTTAAGAGAATATCGACAATATCTTCGGACTTCTGGATCAACTGCTCGATGAGCACCACTTTCTAGCGACGCACATCTATAATATGGATGAAACTGGTTTCATCGGGGATTATTTTAGTACTTTTAAAATGTTCTTGTCTTATTGTCATATTTATTTTATTTACAAAAAAAATATTAATTAAAATAAGATAAAACTTCTTGTGTCGAACTTTATTGAATATGCCTTAGGTATTAACAAACGATCGATTTCGGAACATTTTACTCCATAATCAGGTAAAAATAAGAATCTACAATATCAATATAAATGTACACGAAATTACAACAAAACTTAGTAATGATGTACAAATTTTTAAGTGTAAAATACTTAATAATAACATAAATTAGCAAGTTGGCTCAATAATACCTTAAAATCTAACTTAAATTTCGATAACACTATTGCGATCAAAAATTCTTATTCTTAGTTCAAAAACTTAATAAATTTCTACACATTAATAAATACATGTTAGCATCATTTAAAGTAGTAAGCCTATTTACTACCATACCTATTAAATACTGTATTAACCTAGTGACTGAACTTTTGGTTTCATCCAACCGGACAGTAAAATAGAATCATACCTTGAACTTTTAAACATATGCCTTCAGCAATTTTTTTTCTTGTTAATTAGTATTTACTTCAAACAGAAAGATGGTTTAGCCATGGGCTCCCCTCTTAGTCCACTACTAGCTAGGAAATAAGTTGTTTTCCTCAGGAATTAAGCTAGTTGACAAGATTGAGTTTTGGGGAGAAACGTTGATGATATCTTGGTTATTTTTGATGATACATTGATTGAAATTAATGATCTATTAAATTTAGACTGGGACAAGGAAGTGTCAATGGAGTTATTCCAAAAATGGATGACGATACAGCAAGAACTAAAATACATCGAAGAAATAAATATTCCTAGATGGATACACTACGAAAATGAGGAGATCAGCAACATTGAGCTGCATGGTTTCTGTGATGCATCAGAAAAAGCATATGGGGCCGTACTGTACAGCAGGATAGCCAACAAAGATGGAAAAATAACAGTCACGATGTTAACATCAAAATCAAAAGTCGCTCCAGCAAGATCCAAACAAACTCTCCCACGATTAGAGCTCTGTGCCGCTGTTTTACTAGCCAAACTGATAAGAAGATGCTTAAAGTTTTTGGACATCGATGTACACGCAATCTACGCGTGGACTGATTCCATGATTACATTGGGATGGATAAAAGGCGATCCAATTCGGTGGAAAACATTTGTGGCCAACAGGGTGTCTGAGATTCAAGGTTTGGTTCCATGTAAACATTGGTACTACGTAAACACAAAGGAAAATCCTGCAGACATCATATCCAGAGGACTAACTCCAAAGGAACTTAAAGAATCCGAATTATGGTGGAAAGGACCATTGTGGCTGAGAATGACAAGCCAATGGCCAGAAGTGGTGGAACCTCAAGACACAAATATGGAGATCAAGATGACGCATCAGACGAATATTAAGATAGTGACAAATGACACTCTTGAAAGGTTCTCAAATCTTAAAAGAATGATAAGAGTGCTATCATTTTGTCGACGTTGTCTAAAAAAGGAGAGACTAGTAGGAATCCTAACAGTGGACGAGATGGAAGATACTCGCCATATGATTATCCGGATAACTCAGCAGTCGTATTGGAGCAAGGAAATACGAGCCCTGCAAGAGAAAAATCTAGAAGCGATCAAAGGATCAAAATTAGCGTGCCTGAACCCATGGTTAGACGAAAATGGGGTCCTTAGGGTTGGAGGTCGATTGGCCAATTCATTACTACAACATGAAAGTAAACATCCAGCTATAATACCACAAGAGAGTTCGCTAGCAAGGTTAATCATAGAAGATGGGCACGCCATGACACATCATGGAGGCAATCAGCTAACATTAGCGTATATACGCCAACGATACTGGGTCATTCAAGCAAAACGATCAAAGATAATCCCAATCATACTGATGGTATGGATCATTATAATAGTATCTGGAATCAAAATGAACAAACACCTACCATCACTATAAGTCTATTCGAAGAAATATTAAATAAACAACTTTCGTCTTTTAAAGCCGATATGGAAAAAATGTTTGGAAAAATTGAATTAATGGAAAAGAAAATTAATTTTCTAGAAAATGATAATAAATTAATTAAATCGGAATTAAATGAGTTGAAGAAAGTAGGCAACAACAATGAAGATGAAACACGTCTCAATGGTGTGTCGCAGTCATTAGAAGAAGCAGTTATGGAAATCGAAGAAAGAAAATTAAGAAGTAGAAACGTTATGGTATTCAATCTTGATGAGTCTACACAAACAGAACTGTCCAAAAAATAGAATATGATGAAAATAAAATTAATGAAATTTTGAACAAACATGGTTCATTTCCGAAAGCTATAAAGATTATTAGATTGGGAAAAAAAGGACCGAGAAGACCAATTAAAATAATTTATGAAGATGAAAAGGTTGCCAAGGAAGTTATTAAATTGGCGAATACCAACAAAGAAGGCAATGGGAATATAATTTTTAGATCTGATCTGACCAAAGAACAACAAAAATATAGGCAAAATGTTATTAGTGAGATAAAAAGAAGATCATCTGAAGGTGAAACTAACCTTAAACTAAGATATATAAATGGTCGTCCCTCCATAGTAAAGAGCAATCAGCTATCATATGCCGGTACTCTTTCAAAAAACTAAATATCTACTTTTGCAACGCTGGTGGTCTTCGAACGAAACTTTCCAATCTTAATAAAATTGTAAATACATGCTCATACGATGTGATCATAATTGTGGAAACGTGGCTTAGTGAAGACATCAAAAATGAAGAACTGGGCTTTAAAAATTTCAATCTATATAGATGTGATAGGAACGAATATAATAGTTTTAAAGTGAAAGGTGGCGGAGTGTTAATAGCAACGAAAAAGTCATTAAATTCTAGAATACTCTCGGTGGATAATTCTGTTGAACAGCTTTTTATATCTTTAAAAGGTAGTTCGAAACAACTTATCGTGGGTGGTGTCTATTTTCCCCCAAATTCATGTCTTGATAAATATGTGGCACATTGTGACAGCGTAGAAGATCTGATGGAAAATTCACCGGAGGCAACTATATTGATAGCTGGTGACTACAATCTACCGACAGCTAACTTTGGTAATGATGAACTAGGAGTGCATTCACTAAACAGCTTAAATAATTCCGCACAGCATATTGCATCATCGTTTGGATTCTTGAACTTATTTCAACTTAATAGTATTCCCAATAATAGAGGTGTGTTCTTAGATTTATTCTTCTGCTCTGAAAATAGTGCTAAAGTGTGTCGTGCAGTTGATGAAATTTGTAATGCAAGTATGCACCATATAGGGTATGAAATTGATCTAAGAATTTTAACAGACTCTAAGGTTTTAAGTAAGAAAGAGTACATATTTGATTATTCTAAAGCTAATTATTCTGCAATTAATTATGAATTAGGTAATATTGATTGGAAAGTTTCCTTTGAAAAATTGAATGTAAATGAAATGTGCGAAGTTTTTTACAAAACTATTTATAATATAATTGATCTATTTGTGCCAAAAATCGTCATGTACACTAAAGCCAATAATTACCCAATTTGGTTTAACAAAGATCTGATATCATTAGTCACGCAAAAAAAAGTTGCACACAAAAAATTTAAAATTAGTAATTGTCAAAATGATTATGAGTACTTTGCCAATTTAAGAACAAGATGTAGAGACTTAGCAAATAATTTGTACAAATGCTATATCTCAAACATAGATACCAATATTCAGCTAAATCCTCATCGCTTTTGGAATTTTGTGAATGATCAGAAAAAGTGCAATGGTTTACCAAGACAGATGTTTTTTAATGGTAAATATTCTACTGAAGGTGAATCTATAGTAAATATGTTTGCTGAATTTTTCTCTAAGGTGTATTCGTCAAATAATGTTATTGATTTCAATAATTATGAAAATGATTTATTAAGTAAGATTGATCTGAATCTGGTTAAGTTTGACCTTAAAGAAATCTTTGAGGGTATTGAATTGTTGGACAATAATAGCAAAAGCGGCCCAGATGGGATTCCCAATGTTCTTTTAAAACAATGCATTTTCACAGTTTCAAAGCCTATTTTATTAATATTTAATCATTCAATACGTACTTCCTCCTTTCCTTCAGAATGGAAAAAAGGATATATTGTACCTATATTTAAAAATGGGGATAGAGCTAATGTAACAAATTATCGGTCAATTTGTATCCAATCCAACATAGCCAAAATGTTCGACAAGCTGATCGCTAAACAAATACAATGGTCATGCAAACAAATAATAGCAGAAAATCAACATGGTTTCTTTGCAGGTAGATCCACCTTATCGAACTTATTAGAATATGTAACAAAAATTTTTGATAGTTTTCAAGATGATTACCAAATCGACTCAGTTTATACTGATTTCTCTAAGGCGTTCGATAAGGTGAATCACATGTTGTTAATACATAAACTAAAATTACTTGGCTTTAGCGAGCATCTTGTAGAGTGGATAAAATCATTCTTAACAGAAAGAACATTAGTTGTAAGATATTCCCAATTTCTCTCTAAAACAGTAATGGCTCATTCTGGTGTTCCTCAAGGTACGCATTTAGGTCCAATACTATTCTCATTATTTGTAAATGATATTCCGCAGAAACTCTCATCTAATTGCTTAATATTTGCTGATGACTTAAAAATTTTTAATAGAATCACATGTCTAAATGATTGTAAGAGTCTACAAAATGATCTAAATGAGTTAAACAAATGGTGCAACACCAATACACTACCTTTGAATTTGTCCAAATGAAAAACTATTACTTTTCATAGAATAAAACATCCCATAGTACAAAACTATTATATTGCTCAAGAAAAGTTAGAACATGTATCCGAAATTAAAGATCTTGGACTCATTTTGGACTATAAACTCTCATTTTCCCAACATATAATTTTAACAGTAAATAGGGCTTTGAAGATGTTAGGGTTCATTATAAGAATTGGTAAGGATCTGTCAGAGAAATCATTAATTTTGCTATATTTTTCTCTAGTGAGATCAGTTTTGGAATACCTTCCCACAGTGTGGAATCCATTTTATAATGATAAAATTAAATTGTTAGAAGGGGTTCAACGAAAATTTTTACACTTCATATTGTTCAAAAGAGGGATACCTAAAGATCATCACAATGTTGAAGAGATTATGCACCAATTAAATATTAGAACTCTTTATGATAGATGATTTGAATTTGATCTTATGACTCTCCATAATATTATAAACGGAAATATAAATAGTTCATTCTTGGTTAGTAAAATTACATTTTCTGTTCCTCTTTCCAATATCATTAGGCGGAAACAACATACTTTTTTGGAGGAATTTTACAAGTCAAATTATCTTATTAACAGTCCAATATCTAGGTTGTTGAGGCTGGGAAACGTGGTATTGTCTAATGATTCATTACCTATTTTTAATTCGTTGGGTGCGCAGTTCAAAAGCATTTTAAAAAGAACCAATTTTGACAAGCTATACTAGGATATTATCTTTTTTTTTAATAACTTTTAAAAGACATCTATCAAAAAGACCTGGTATTGACGATTCGGTGTTTGGTATGCATCTTAGGATTCATAATCACGATTTTCAATTTAAAAACGTAAAACTACTGCACAATCAAACTTTCGGAAGAAGGTTAGAGGTTTTGGAAGAACTAGAAATCTTTAAAGCTGGTAAGAGCGAGGGTATGGAGTTGCTAAATATTGCTTCCACGGCTGTACCCCCCTTAACTTTTAAATCTTTATATCAGAATTTGGATTATGCAACACTTTTATAACCCATCTAAGTTGCATATATGGTTTATTTATATTATTATTAGATTTAAATTTTATGTTCAAGTTGGCACAACAACCTTGCCATCTGTCAAGAAAGGTGAGAGTCTAAATCAACGTCGTTCTCGAAACATCAACCTTACACAGGCTTTTAGCTTTTAATTCTAATTTCAATCTTACACTGCAGGTAAATTTAATTAAATATTTCAATAATTTCAAGATTGCTAATTTTTGCGTTCTAGATTATCCGATTATTGAGCTTAAGGCACCTAGATTTTGATTTTGTCAGAGGTATATGTATGTAATTTTATCTGTGATAACGCATTTTATTGAATTTTAACACAATTTTTTAAACAACAATTTTTTAACGACGAAATTTACTATTGGAACCTAGTCAAAAATTGTGATATGGAAAAACATCTGTGATATGCCTAGTCATTTATTAAGATAGCCTTCTGACTTATTACAAAATCAAAATTATTGAGTCCTTTTCTGCCTTCAACGGTTTCTCCACTATTTTTGTCTAATGTAAACTTCAAGTAGGTTCTCTTTGTTAAACCGTGTATTTGTTTGTTGTTTAATGTCGTAATTCTTTCTTTTAGTCTATTAATAATTGTCTTTTGTATTCTCTGAAGATGAGGTGTCGAAGTACCCTCGAAAAGCATAAGAATTAATAAATTGTAACAAATTAGCTTGGTTGTGAAGACTATTATTTCAAACCCAGTATTCAAAATAAAATATCTCGGAATAACTATCGACCGACACCTTAGCTTCGCTAAGCACACAGAAGAGAGAGAGCAAGAAGAGCAAAAGACGTAGCAACTGTATTGGGCAGAATTATGCCAAACAACGGAGGCCCGGGTGAACCTAGAAGAAAACTTTTAAGCGCGGTAGCTGAGTCTATTATACTGTACAGAGCAAGCGTCTGGGGGAAGGCGCTGACGATTCAAAAATACAGGCAGATATGCGACAGGGTGCAGAGAACTCTGGCCATAAGAATCTGCAGAGGCTATCGCACGATATCAACAGAGGCAGCGCACAGTGGGTCATTTTTACAATATAGCTGCACTTAATTACAAAATAGAATTCCAATGACATTATTTTCACATTTCTAGGTAATTAATACCCCACTTCTTCTTAATTACCACTCATTTATAAAAATATAACAATACCCTTAATCTGAGAGGGGGTAAAAGTCGCAAGTATTTAAATAGGCTGCGCACCTAATATTTTATAGTCATATTTCTGACAGTTATAGTGGCAACGTTTCGACATAATAATTATGTCTTTTTCAAGCTAAAATTATAACATTATAAAAATTTTATTTTTATTCAATCAAAATACCTCTTGATCCACATTATAATACCAAGTTTTCTTTAGTTAATATGATGACAAATATACTAATGACTTCTGTGTAAATAGTTGTAAAATATAAAATATAACGTTATGTATATTTTACTAAGATTTTGAATATCACTTTTTAAATTCATATTTTATAAATTAAGTTAGATTTTTGTTCTTTTTTATCAACATCTTTAATTTTACTAAAAATTAAATTAATTGATTTAACATTATAGAATGCTAAATTTATATTATAGTTTTTAAATAATTCGTTAAGTTTATAACTTGTCTCAGGAATATATGCACATTTATAATAACTTAAATTTTCATTATTAATACTAGTCATTGCATTATTCACATTTTTATTTTGTTTATTATTTATTAAGGAAATTATTAATTAAACTATTATACATTAATTTAGGATAATTATTTTCTTTTAGTAGTGCAATTATTTTATCTGTATTAAATGTGTGAAATTTTTTATTACTTAAAGTGAAAACCTTATGTAAAGAAGAATTTAACGACAATTCTTAGTTCCCATGAGCGTAATACAAATCATATAGAAAATTATCAATGTTGACGAGAACTGGAAATGCGGTTATCTAAAGGTAAGACAATTGATTCAGTTAATCAAAAAATAAATAAACAAGAAGAACAATAGTGGAATAAAATTTTACAACGTTTAATTGTATTAGTAAGAGTACTGGATGTTCAAAACTTGGCATTTCGAGGTACAAGTGATAACTTACATGACCCATACAATGGCATTTTTTCTAAATTTAATTTAAACCGAGCGTCCCATTTAAAGAGCTTACAAGAAAGGAAAAGAAGAATGGTCATCATCGCATGGGATTTAATTCCGGCAACATATCACTAAAATTAGGTGTGAGATATAATTGGCTTTTCAGACGTTTTTTTAAGTTGTTATTTGTAAGACACATGAGACGGTCGCACTCCTTAATTTTGTATTGTGGTAAGTTGTCCATGGATGTTATATTATTATACTGACTTGTTGTTACTTGACTCATCAAAGCTCTGAAGAAGCCGGCGCATGCTCGGCGAAACGTTAGCTATTTATGAAATAAAATAACAACTTAAAAAAACGTCTGAAAAGCCAATTATATTTCACACCTAATCACCTAATCCAGACATTACTTAAACAATATCACTACGATATTTTGAAGATATTCTTAAATATTTTTTATTACCTACGTACTCGACGACGATCTACGTAACGGGACAAAAAAGAATATTTTAACCGACATACTGCCTCCAGAGTGCACGGTGATTAATTTAGAAGAAGATGGTGCATGTCCTAGAGGCTTATTCTTGGGAAGCGGGCAACATCATGTGGCCTGCAACAAATGTGGACCGAAAATATCGCCCGCCACACGTAAATCCTATTCTTGACAGCCAAGCTAGATATGCGAATGGAATGTGGTCGGGTGATTTGACAACATTGTAATTTCAGTGATGCCAACAATAAAAACTGTCAATGTTTCCACTATAAGCAAAAAATATAACTATTTTATAACCAACAGCAGCTGACAATGACTGACAATAACAAACTAGTTTTTTGTTAGTTGTAAGAAAATTTTCCAACACTTTTACGTACCAAAGTGCTAAAAATTTATGGCAACAAATTGCCAAGGAACTTAACTCCATTCCTGGAGCGAATAAGAATTGGGGTCAATGGCGAAAAGTAAGTTAAATAAGGTTTTAAGATATTTTTCTTACATCATGAATAATATTTATTTTGTGATTTAATTTATTTATAGACATGGAAACACATGAAAAATTCAGTAAAATCCAAACAAGCGGCAAAGAAACACCACACTCAAATTACTGGTGGTGGATCACCACTTGGAGAGGTGGTAAATGCCGAAGAAGAGAGAATAGTGGGGATGATCCATCCTGTTTCAATATATCGGGACGAGACTATATATGGGTCATTTCATTTTAATGACAAAGAAAATTTAATAATAAATGATCACGAATATATTCCAAATAAAGAACCGCAGACATCTGTAAGTGGTGTGTAGAATAGTGATAATGTTAAGATTTATTTAAGATTTAGTTAAGAAAACAATTAGATGAATTGTTATTTTTAAGAAATAATTATGTAAGGCTTGTTATGTTGGAAAACACACGTGGAATCAACAACAACGCAAAGTTACCAATCGTAACCTTGCATGGTCAGCACTTTTAACCAATAAGTAAATGTAAGAAAAAGTAGATGATAATATAGTTAAAAGATAGTTAAGAGAGTTAAGTAGAATTAAGTTGAATGTAATGGATCCCCGAATAAATTAAGTAGTTAGTACCCTTGTGTGTTAATTAAGAGTAAACGAAGAATATTGTATGGCGATCCTGCCAGTGGCATACTTAAATAAATTGATGGAAAACAGCATGGTTATGAAAAATTTCTAAGTAAAAGTGTATGTATAGTTGTGTAAAATGGGTAAAAATCAATCGAAAGAAGAGGTCGTAATAGCACAAGCTGGAAATAGTGGTCGAATAAGCAACGATGGGTCAATTATTTCAAGCGTGGTAAAACATGTGTTCATCATCATCGTGTTAGTATTGGTCACAATAATAGCAGTCATACTGGGTATCAGACAGTGTAAGAAAATGATGGAGAAGAAGATAAGGAAGGAAATATCTAGAAGTGCGCAAAAAGTTTAATGGATGAAAAGAACACTTTCCAGGAAATGAAGAGGTCACAGTCTTCCTCAGGAATCTGAAAAAGGAAAATTCTGGACGAAGGAAAAATATCAAGTCTATAAGTAGTAAGCAGAAAAAATTATTTAGGTTAGAATTAGAGTTTAAGAATTTAAGAGATTTATTTAATAGTACTAAGCATAATTCTGACGTAATTAAAAAGTTAAGTTAATTATAGAAAAAATACTTCCGCATTTTGTTTATATAAAGAATGTACTCGGAAATAGGTTATTAGAAATAAATGCCGAGCAACCTGAATTACGTAATATAGAAATTAATTCAAATTCAGAATCTGATACTGATTTATATTGCTCTCTAAAAATGGGTGAAAAATTCGATCTAAGAACAGCTTCAGGTCTTTTGCCTATTATGAAGGGTGTTGTAAAGTCAACATTTTTATTATATTATTTAAAATTAATTAGCCTTATTTAAAATTTGCTTTCAATTCAATTATTTAAACATTTCATTTTCATTAATTCTTGCTAAGTCATCCAGTCAATAAACTTTAACATGTTGCAATTCCATCATTTCAGCAACCTAATTTAAAACTGATATTGTCTAAATTTTTTTGTAATGTCTTTGCCCGGACACAGAAAGTAGCAGTTGTAATTTTTCCTTCAAAGGAAGCACCCGTCTTCCTAATTTCTTTAATAAATACTTGGATTGTGTTTGTAGCAAATTAAAAAGTTTTATTTGTTTACCTCATCTGCACTGGTCTACCCCGGTTAACTTAATTGTTACCAAAACGCGACATAATTTTTGGTGTCAGGTGTGGGGTGTGTTTGTTGTACCAGCCACCGTGATAATAGTGTCGTCGTGGCAAGTCCAGTGTGAAAGGATAAAGGGAGTCTCACAGGACCACCAGGTTAGCCAGAAATTAAACAACTTCAACATCTGCTACACTACGTTCCACAACTCAACGTAGCCCAAGCTCAGAGGGAACACATCATCACAAGTCAATCCAAAATCATCAGCAATCTTCATTCAAAATCAAAAGTAAGTCAACAATTTATCATTTTATGGCACCAACTACACGAGGAGGCGCTAACAACCAAAACACGGCTGCTCCACCAGCAGAAGACGATAACGACCCTCAACAGGAAAATCAGAACGTAGAACCAATCATGCCTAGGTAAACATTGACACTGCCTTAAAAATAGTTTCATAAATTTATTTCCTGTTGCGATATTGTCAATAATGATCTTTCACAACCTCTTGATGCTGCCATGTTAGTTAATATAATTAAATCAAAATTATCAGGACCTGCATATAACTTAATTAAACATAAACAATTCGTAGATTGGGAAGCTTTAAAGAAATTTTTGCAAGAGCAGTATTTAGAATCTCGGTCAATTGTTCAATTACAGATTGAATTAATTAAATCCCGACAAATTTCAAATGAGACGGTTAGACAATTCGGAAACAAAATAGAAAAATTATTATCAGATTTGAATGATGCTTGCATTGCCACAGAAGGTGAACAGGCTGCCGAAATTATTAGTAAAATTAATTCTAAATCCGCTTTCCAAGCTTTTGTTGAAGGTTTAATTTATCCTATAAAAATTGTTGTTAAAGCATCTAGATTCAAAACGCTGACGGAGTCAATTGAAGCCGCCGTTGAGGAAGAACGAACGATTGCCAATAATAACAAATACAGCAATTTTTCAAATAAAAGTAAAAAAATTTCCCCTTCAAATACTTTAAAATCTTGCAACTTTTGTCACAAAAAAGGTCATCTTGAATCTGAATGCTATAACAAACTAAACAAAAATCAGACAAATCTTCCAATCATTCCAAAACGTGAAATAAAATCAGAAGTTTTTGTTGCTAATTTAATTTGTGCATATTGCAAAAGGGAAGGTCATCATATTAAAAATTGTTTCAAAAAGAAGCGTGCCGATGAATTTAAACGCAACCTTGCAACTACAGCAAATTTTTCGAATACGGGAAACGACAATGCCGCGGGCCCGTCTCGGAACTACGAGGCTCGCGTAACCCAGTCCTAAGCGCGTCAAATAGTAATGTCTTTAATAACACTTTATTTCAGCCTAACTTGCAAAATAACCATAAACCTCTTACAAATTCTCCATTATATAATTGTAACGATTCTGATCATGACAAGACGATTACCAGTCTTTGTAACCATCCTACAAAAAATCATGACATTAAATCTTCAAAACTGGACTCGAAGTCTAGTCCTTCAAATAATGAAAATTCACACATTCCTATTTTTAATATCATAATGAATGCGTCAACTATTTTTGATTGTGTAAACATTCCTTTATCTTTAACACAGGGAGTCAAATTTCAATTTAAAAAAAATCTTTAGTCCTAGATGATACAATCTGCGACACAAATCTTAAATCCAATTTAAAGGGTATATCTGATCATTTAATTAATACTTATGGTGTTTGTTATGGAGAAATTAAACTAAATTTTTTGAATGTATCAAATATTATCAATTTTGATTCTGATATTACTGTAACCATGGTATATGATGAGATCAAGTCCTTAAACTCTTCAACAACTTGTGGTCCGGATAAGGTTCCAAATTTATTTTTGAAAAATTGCGTTTATACCATATCCTACCCAATACATGCTTTATTTGTGAAATCTATTAAAGATCAAATGTTTCCTTCATATTGGAAAAACAGTTTCATTTCTCCAATATTTAAAAGTGGCGACAGAGCAAATATTGAAAATTATAGAGGAGTATGTCTACAATCACCAATTCCGAAACTATTGGACAAAATCATAGCTCAAAAACTTTCCTGGTCAACTAAAAATATTTTATCCGATAAGCAGCATGGGTTTGTCGAAAAACGTTCAACAAACACTAACTTAATGGCCTACCACTCACTCCTAAATGATGCTTTAGAATCCCGTTCTCAGATTGACTCTATCTATACAGATTTTTCGAAAGCTTTTGATAGAGTCAATCACCGCATACTTATTTCAAAACTTACGTCTTTGGGATTTCCACTCAATATAGTAAATTGGTTAAATAGCTTTTTATCGAATAGAACCCAGTGTGTTAAGTATTATAAGAACATCTCTAAACCTATCAATAGTTATTCTGGTGTACCACAAGGGTCACATTGTGGCCCTATATTATTTGTTCTTTTTATAAATGACATTGGTTCCTTTATTCATTGTGATTATCTTCTGTTTGCGGATGACCTAAAAATTTTTAGGAAAGTTGAGGATATATCTGACTGTTCATTAATTCAAAATGATATAGATAATCTCTTAAATTGGTGCAAAGTTAATAAGCTATATTTCAATATTGAAAAATGCCAAGCAATATCAATATCATTCACTCGTAAAAAACACAAGATTGAGAATACCTACCACATGATGAACACGGAGTTAAAAAATGTCACTGAAATCAAAGATCTCGGTGTTATCTTTGATCAACGTTTAAGTTTTAAAAATCACATTATTTATATCACGGGCTGTGCACTTAAAATGTTGGGTTTCATTAACAGAATTGGTAAGGAATTCTCAATATCAACTTTGAGAATTTTATATTGCGCTTTTGTCAGATCAAAGTTAGAATATTGCTGTACAGTTTGGAGCCCTCACTATGAGAATTTAAAATATATGATCGAAAAGGTTCAAAACAAATTCTTGCGCTTAGCAGCGTTCAAATTAGGTATAGCGAAAGTCGATATTAACTATAACATTATACAAAACATGTTAAGCTTAGATTCATTGTGTATCAGAAGAATTCACTTTGACATGTATTTCCTCTATAAACTCGTTCATTTTTACATTAGTTTCCACAGTTATTGGAATGTCTAGATTTTTATTTTCGTCCGCAAGGATGGATTTTTCTCTCCCCTACCTCGGATTTGTAGAATGGCGAATAGTCTTATTGCAAGACCAAATTTTATTTTGTTTGATCCCTCCTATTCAAAATTTAAAAACAATTTAAGGATAATTGCTTTAGTAGTATAAGAAATGTAGATGTAAATTTGTGTTGCTTATCTTTTAATGCGGTTCATGTAAATTTGTATTATTAAATTTTATTTTATTTTTTGGATTATATAATTTATGAATTGAACATAATCTACCTATTATATTATACATTGTATACTTATTGTATAAAGGAGTTATTCCGTAAATAAACATATTATATTATATTATTATTCATAAATAATTTTGTAACAACTCACCCCTTCCACATAGTGAGCGATGATTTTCCATGAGTTTACGACGGAATCCTTGGTAAGGATTTTTTCTTACGATACAAGGTTCAGATAGACTATGAAAATAATACACTCTCATTTAAGTACAATGACGGAGTTACGTCTTTACCCTTAACATCTTCTAATAATCATATTACATTACCTCCTAGAAGTGAATCATACCACCAAGTAAAAACTAACCTATCCCAACCATTAGTTTGTTTATCTCAAGAAATCCAACCCGGAGTCTACGTCAGCAATTGTTTAGTAGAGCCTTTAAACGGTCACTGTACTGTTTCTTTAATAAATACAAATGAGAATCAAGTAACATTATATAATCCTAAATTACAATTTGAAAACATTTCTTGTTTTGACATCCTAAACATAACAAAAAATCCTTCTTCACTAACGCGTTTTGAAAAATTAGAAAGGTCCTTAAGAACTGAACACATGTTACCTGAACAGAACGATCCCATTTTACAAATCTGCAAATCTTACAATGATCTTTTCTTTCTCGAGGGTGACGTACTTAGTCACACATCTGCTGCTACACATAAAATACAAACAGTAGATGACGAACCAACCCATACTCGTCCGTATCGACTTCCTTTTCACCAACAATCCGAAGTTAATAAACAAGTTGACAAAATGCTTTCGGAAAATATAATTTCTCCAAGTGAATCGCCATATAATTCTCCTCTTCTGGTAGTCCCCTAGAAATCCGACATACATGGTAACAAACGTTGGCGTGTTGTCGTGGATTTTAGAAAACTCAATGATAAATCTGTCGGCGATGCACATCCACTTCCTAACATAACTGAAATTTTGGATCAACTTGGACACTCGAAATTTTTCAGTTCACTTGATCTTGCTTCTGGTTATCATCAAGTCCCAATGGATCCCTTGGATAAACACAAAACTGCCTGTAGTACATCTCAAGGTCATTTTGTTAAATAATTATTATATTAATATTAGATATATTTGAGGCATAGATTTGTTAAAATATCCATTTTGACAGTTTGAATTTGTTTAATAATAATTTTGTCAGGGGTAAATATTAATAAATTTAGAAATAATAATAAATTAGTTTTTTTCACTCCCATTAGTCTAAATGTGTCATTATTATGTTGTTTTGAGGTGCGTATCTAGATTTTACGGTCCTTAATTGGTTGCCAATTATTTGTCAAATTTTCTAAAAAAAAATTATAAAAATAGTATAATAAACCAAAAATCTTTTCTTTTTTTATAAATCTATTACAAATTTCAAACAAAAATAATAATTTTAATTTGACCCGACAAAAACATAAATAATACTTCAAATGTCAAACTGACATACTGTAATTTATTATAAAAAGTTAAAATAAATAATTGGATTATTTTTTAATATAGATTGGGAGTGAAAAAAAACGTTGAATACAACTCGGGGGTTAAATAGTTTTTGAGGCATCAAAAAGAGAGGGAGTCTATAAGACCCTATATAAATCCGTCCCTGTTCTGCTAGAAATAAATCCGAGTATATTGAAAAATTCCAATGGGAACATTAAAAAAATTAGGGTTTTGTAAAAATTGCACTATTTTACTTCTTGAAGTTGTAAGTTGACTTTCAAAAATTTGTAAAAAAATAACCACGTGAACTAGAATAAAATTTATAGTTGATTTAAATAAATTAAAGAATTCTGCAAAAAGTGGAACTAGGTTTATTAAAAAATTCCAAGAGGAACATTAGAAAAATGAGATTTTCTAAAAATTACAATATTTAACATGTTGAAGTTGCAAGAGGATTTTTAAAAATTTATAAAAAAATAACCACGTTTGCCAAAATTTATTTTTCGGTTGATTTGAATAAATTAGAGAATTCTGGAAAAAAATAATTCGAGTTTGTTGAAAAATACAAGGGGAACCCTAAAAAAACTAAGATTTTGTAAAAATTACTTGTTGAAGTTGTAAAATGATTTTAAAAAATTAATAAAAAAATAAATAAGAATCTAAAATTAATTTTATGATTGATTAAAATAAATTGGAGAATGCTGCGAAAGATAAAGTTTAGTTTGTTGCAAACTTCCTAGGAGAACATTTAAAAAATTGAGATTTTGTAACAATTGCATTATTTTACTTTTCGAAGGTGTAGGATGATTTTTAGAAATTTATAAAAAAATAACCAAGTGAGCTAGAAATAATTTATGGTCGATTTAAATAAAGTAAAGACTTCTGCAAAAACTAATTATGAGTTTGTTGAAAAATTCCAAGGGATACATTAAAAAACTGAGATTTTGTAAATATTGCACTATTTTACTTGCTGAAGTTGTAAAATGATTTTAAAAAAATTATAAAAAAATAACTAAGCTAGCTTGAATTAAATTTGCGGTCGAATTATAGATTAAATTAGAGAATTTTGAAAAAAATTAATCCGCGTTTGCTGAAAAAATCCCTGGGAAATATTAAAAAAAATTATATTTTGTAAAAATTGCATTATTTTACTTGTTGAAGCTGTGAAATGTTTTTTTAAAATTTATAAAAAATCCCAAGTGATTTTGTGGTTGACTTGAGTAAATTAAAAAATTCTCCAAAAAATAAACTCGAGTCTGTTGAAAAGGGGAAAATTAAACAAAATGAGATTTTATAAAAATTGCAATATTTTACTTGTTGAAACAGTAAAAGGATTTTTAAAAATTTATAAAAAAATAACCAAGTGAGCTAGAATTAATTTTGCGGTCGATTTGAATATATCCAGAGACGGATTTAGCACTTGGGAGCAAAAATTGCTATGGGGGCCCCGGGATTCTACAAAACTGGTCTGGTCCCGAAATGTTAGCAGTTATTTTTTTAAACTTGCAATTTAGCTTTCTTAACTCAAGTCTGTTGAAAAGGGGAAAATTAAAAAAAAATGAGATTTTGTAAAAATTGCTATGTGGGCCCCGGGATTCTACATAACTGGTCTCGTCCCGAAATGTTAGCAGTTAGCTTTCTTGGGGGCCTTAATAAGTGAGGGGCCCTGGGCTGCAGCCCTATTAAACCATATGTAAATCCGCGACTGGTCCCTTGTTCTTTTTAAAAACACTTTTTAACCATGTTCATTTAAAATTCTTATTATTTTTAGAAAAATTTGATATAATTTAATTCTACTTTTTTTATAATAGGATCTGGACAAAATGAAAATAAAAAAATTCTTAAAAAATCTCAAATACGGGCCCCCTAAATATTCGGGCCGTAGGCAAGTGCCTACTTTGCCTAATGGGAAACGCGGCCCTGACCAAGTTACAAATATTTTTATATGGAAATTACTACATGTCTAAAAACATAAAAAAATATTTAAAATATTTAAAATATAGAAGAAATTTCGCAAAAATCACTTAGAAGTGTAATGTTTTGGCGAAGGCGGAGCTAATAAATATCAAAAAAGCGAGTCCGCGATAGTATTCCCGTCATTTGGTAGGGAAAACAATCTTGCAAATTTTGACTCGGTCAAGTGGTTCTCACAAAATTGTTTGTTTTTCCGATAGCAAACATGTTTCAGCAGTTTTTCTAAATTTTTTGTACTCTTAAGATCATAACACCTAAATAGAAAAATATTTTGAAACGTACATTTTTTGGCAAAAAATTATTTGGGTTGTAGAAAAATGATAGGATAGTAGTGCTGTTTACGCATAAACAGCAAAATTCACCGCATCCCAACACACAAGTCGCGCGGGCCACCGATGACCGCGAAACTAGGTCAACGCTGAACGCAGCACCCACGCAATAGTGCAAGGTGTTTAAATATTGTAAACCATCAACTTATGAATTGTGAATAAGACTTAAAATTGTTTAAATTTGTTTACGTTGTATATATCTAATTTGTATATAAAAGCGAGCATTAGTTTTAATAAAGTTAGTAATTACCAATTACTCGTCTTACTCACTACTTGGGACAAGCCCGCACCCAGCCTAAGCGCCAAGTAGTACCTCACCCTAAAATTATTACTTAGGTCAAGCACGCACCCAGCCTAAGCGCTAAGTAGTAATAAACCTAACCTGACTCACTTGGGACAAGCACGCACCAAGCCTAAGCGCGAAGTAGTCAACCACCTTCTGCTTTAAAACTTCACGCAATTTCTGGCACCGTTACGACGGCTGTTCATGGTCCTTCGAACCTTAGGAAGACAGACAGGCTTTAAGAAGAGAGCGAGCCTGGTGATAAAAAAAAAAAAAAAAAAACCAGCAGGAGAAGAAAAAATAGAACTCGACAAGTTGGTTAAACTCCAAGAGCAAAATGCTACGAAAATCGTCGGGATCTTCACAAACGCGAAGAAAGATCCACTCCAGAGAAGAACAGACAGTTGGGCACAAACTAGACTCGACGCTCTGGAAAACATATGGCATGACGCTGCACAAACCCATCAGTCGGCAGAGTTAATAAAGATGGAGGAACACGAGTACTTCCAAACGAACTACTTCCAGCAGATGAAGCAGACGTATGAAGAAGCAGTAAAGTTTTTGAGCCAATATATGAAATCAAACCCGACCGACGTAAACATGGAGGATGAAACCAAAGAGGAAAACCGAATTCCTGAAAAAAGAGACGAGGATTCAGAAGATGCAGATCAAGCTCTTCGTCTAAAGAAGCAAGATGTAAAAATCCAAATGCTGACCAGATCTTGTCAGCAACTAAAAGACGTGAAGAAGGGAGAAGAAAGCATCCCGAAACAGAAGAATCTCATAATGAGAGTGCAAAAACAGTGGGAGGCATTCCAAGACATGCATGAAGAAATACTGCTACATGAAGTACACTATAAAGATAAGTATTTTAAGCAAAATATGTATGATATAGTGGAAGCCGAAGTGGACAAAATCATTGCGGAATCTCAGTCAAAACTGGAATCCCGTCCAGTGAAGCTTCCGGAAATGAAGATTCCAACATTCCAAGGGTCGTATGAAAAGTGGATAACATTTCAAGACATATTTGACAACTTGGTACATAACAATTCAAATTTGACGAAAGTGGAAAAAATGCAATTCCTAAAGACGTACGTAACAGGGGAAGCAGGTCGTATAATACAACACCTGCATGTATCAGAAGCAAACTATGATGCAGCTTACGAGCTGCTAAATAGGCGTTTTAATAATCAAAGATTAATTTTGTACAAATTCATCGATAAAATTTTAGATAATCCAGAAGTAAGAGAAGAATCAGCCGAGAAACTAAAGTACCTACATGACACAACAAATGAATGCATGGAGGCGATTCATAGTCTCGGAATAGAAGCAGAAATATGGGGTCCAATGATGACCAGGATCGTCACAAGAAAATGGGAAAATCAAACGAACAAACTCTATGAACAATCGTTAGCTGAGCCCAACGAAATACAGGATTTCATAGACGTACTAGAGTTCCTGAGGAAGCGGTTTCAGTCCCTTGAGGCGCAAGGGAGATCTGACAAAGATCAACAAATAAAGTCGAAGACAAATAAAGGTAGATTTGGGTGCACATACTGTCAACTACCACATTCAGTATTTAAGTGCAGCAAATTCATCGCACTATCAATCGAAGATCGAAACAAGGCAATACGAGACAAAGGAATTTGCCTAAACTGTTTCAAACATGATGCGAAGACAAGATGCGAGTCAACATGGAGATGTGCAAAATGCAATCAAATGCACCACACATTACTTCATAAAGAAACACCTGCACCAAGGAACGCTTACTCCCGAGGAGGAAGATCTTCAAATATCGAGAGGCAGCAATCAAATACAACATGTGCAAAGGAAGAACAAGTAGTACTATTAGCTACAGCACTGACACAGGTAAGAAAAATTGATGGGTCAACTCAGTACCTTCGGATACTGATCGACCAAGGGTCCCAAGCAGCGTATATCACCGGAAAAGCGGCTAAAAGAATAGGAGGACCAAGAGAGAAGGTCCGAGCTGAAATAAGTGGAGTAGGAAATACTACCAGCGTATGTACTTCCAAAATACGATCCCAAATAGTACCACGTTTCCCAAGTACTTTCGCATTAGATGTAAATTTTTACGTCATGCCAAAGGTCACCAAGGACATGCCATCAAGAAAGATGGACATCCCAAGTTCACTCGAAAGTTAGATCCAAAACAAGATGACAGCAGATCCAACATTTAACATCCCCGGACCTATTGACGCAATAATTGGGGCAGAGGAGTATAGCAAGATACTACTAGAAGGTGTTAGCAAACAAGAAGGAGGTCTGTTGGCACAAAACACGGAACTTGGGTGGATGCTGTCGTGGAAACAATGCGCTAGAAGTAATCCAATAGTCACGATGGAGGTGATGAGTTGCATCAGCCAAATAGAAGAGGATAAGCAGCTCACCAAATTTTGGAAGATAGAAGAAGTAACAGAAGAAAGAAAGCTAACAAATGAGGAAAAGGCATGTGAAAAGTTTTATGAAGATACAACAGAGAGAGAAGAAGATGGAAGATATACGGTACGCATTCCATTCAAAGAGGACCCAGAGACATTGGGGGCATCGAGATCTCGTGCAGTGGCAAGACTATTACAAGTTGAGAAAAAATTCACGAGAAGCCCAGGTATTGCTGAACAATACAAAGAATTCATGGACGAGTATCTCAAGCTGGGTCACATGAAAAAAGCAGATTCAAAGGAGGGTAAATATTATATACCTCACCACGCTGTCACAAAGGAATCAAGCAGCACTACCAAGTTGCGGGTAGTTTTCGACGCATCAAGCAAAACAGCAGCAGGCCGAAGTCTTAATGAGACAATGCATGTGGGACCTCGGTAACAACAAGAATTGACAGATATCCTACTACGATGGAGAAAACACAAGGTGGTCTTCACAGCAGATGCGGAAAAGATGTATCGGCAAATCAAGATACATCAAGAAGATCAACCATACCACAGGATTTTATGGAGATTCAACGAGTACGATCCAATCGAGGAATATGAGCTCACGACAGTAACATATGGAACAGCAGCAGCCCCATATTTGGCAACAAAAACTCTACAACAGCTAGCAATGGATGAACAACAGGAATATCCAACTGCATCAGAAGTAGCACTACGAGATTTCTACGTAGATGACTTACTGTCAGGAGCCCCAACCGAAAACGAAGCAAGAGAAAATATAAGTGAGTTAATAAAACTAGTAGAAAAAGGGGGATTCAAACTTCGGAAGTGGCTTAGCAATAAACAGCACGTTCTGCGGACAATCCCGGATGAGCTCAAAGAAAAATCCCTAATGGAGATCAACGATGAAGGAATAAGAAAATCATTAGGTGTATACTGGTCCCCAACTGAAGACGCCTTCAAATTCCGTGTACAGCAGAATCATATACAGAAGGCAACAAAAAGAGTCATCTTATCGGAAGTAGCAAAACTGTTCGACCCATTGGGATGGTTATCTCCAATCATCATCAAAGCCAAATTAATCATCCAAACATTATGGTTAGAAAACCTGGAATGGGATAAAGAAGTACCACCAGACGTGCGAGCAACATGGATGACAATGCAAAAACAAATAAAGGACATAGAAGAAATAAGCATCCCGAGATGGATTCATTATAAGGACCAACGAGAAGAAACGATTGAAATTCATGGGTTCTGTGATGCTTCAGAAAGGGCATATGGAGCGGTTCTCTACAGCAGAATAATAAACAAGGATGGTCGAGCGATGATTTCAATGTTAACATCAAAATCTAAGGTAGCTCCAGCAAGATCAAAGCAATCACTACCACGGCTAGAGCTATGTGCCGCTCTACTACTAGCTAAGTTGATGAGAAGATCCTTAAAAGTATTGGAGATGCCTACCACGGAAATCTACGCCTGGACAGATTCGATAATCACATTGGGATGGATTAAGGGTGATCCAATCAGGTGGAAGACGTTCGTTGCCAACCGAGTGTCGGAAATTCAACGATTAGTTCCAAGCAAACATTGGCACCACGTCAGCACCAAGGAGAATCCAGCAGATATAATCTCGAGAGGAGCAAATCCCAACGAACTCAAAGAATCCAACTTATGGTGGACCGGACCCAAATGGCTAGAGGAAAGAAGCCAATGGCCGGTGGTGGAACACGAAGAAACATCGATAGAACAGAAGAATACCCTGGAATCAACCATTAAAGTATTAATAAATGATACCTTGGAAAGATTTTCAAACCTTAGAAGAATGGTAAGGGTCTTAACGTACTGCAGGCGATTTTTACAGAAAGGAAGAAGAACAGATCCATTAACAGTGGAGGAAATGGAAGGAACCCTACAAACAATTGTTCGGATAACACAACAGACATACTGGAAAGAAGTTATTCTAAAATTACAGCAAGGAAAGCAAGAAGCCATCAAAGGAAGCAAACTAGCCTGTCTCAACCCATTTTTGGATGAAAATGGAATCCTGAGAGTTGGCGGACGACTGAAAAACTCACTTCTACAAGATGAAAGTAAACATCCGATAATAATACCTTATGAGTGTGTTTTAGCAACATTAATCATAGAGGATGGGCATACAAGCACACTTCATGGAGGAAATCAGTTAACCCTAGCATACATTCGACAGAAGTACTGGATAATTCAAGCTAAGAGGAAAATCCGGTACATCATAAACAAATGTCACAAGTGCATTCGGTACAAAGGGCAAACTATGCAGCAGCAAATGGGGCAACTACCTACACAACGAGTACAACCATCTCCAGCATTCAGCAACACAGGAGTAGACTATGCAGGGCCAATCCAAATAAGAACTACAAAGGGAAGAGGCAATAAATCATATAAAGGATACATTGCAGTATTTATATGTTTATCTACAAAGGCGATCCATTTAGAGGTAACAAGCGATTTAATCACAGATCAATTTCTAGCAGCATTCCGAAGATTCTCGTCAAGAAGAGGACGACCGAGCCACATGTTCAGTGACAACGGGACAACCTTTGTGGGAGCTAATAAGGAATTCATAAGGGAAGTGAAACACACCCTTCAAGAAGAAGAAATACCAAACTCATTGGCAAGTTACGGCACACAATGGCATTTTATCCCACCGTCAGCCCCACACTTCGGAGGAATCTGGGAGGCGGGAGTAAAATCGATGAAACATCATCTTCGAAGAGTAATAGGTGATGCTACGTTGACCTTTGAGGAACTGTCCACACTGATGTGCCAAATCGAAGCTTGCTTGAATTCAAGACCGTTATGCAGTATCAACAGCGACAACGAGACTGGACTGATACTTACTCCAGGTCATTTCTTAATAGGGCAACCACTGATAACACCGGCGGACCCAAGCACATGCTATGTACCAACAACCCATTCCCAAAGATGGTGACTGATAGAAAAAATGAAGAAGGACTTCTGGAATGCTTGGACCAAGGAATACCTGCACAATCTTCAACTCAGGTATAAGTGGAAGGATCCACAGGAAAACATTCAAATTGGGGATGTAGTGTTAATAAAGGAAGATAACATCAGTCCCAGCAAATGGCCAATAGCAAGGGTTACAGAAGTCTATCCAGCAGAAGATGGAACCGTTCGGGTGGTAGACTTACAGAAGGGTGGAGGCACCAAGTTCAAAAGAGCTATCCACAAGCTAGTGCCCCTAGTCAAAGATGAAGTGCCAAGCCAACCACCAGCCCAACGTCACCCCATTGTACCAAGGAAGCAGACAAGCCTTAGTCAAATTATATTATACACCTTCCTGATGTTGCAAGTAGTGACAGGAAATTACACTGTACAGTATCCACCGCCAGGATTATATGTAGAATCGCCGGGCGAAAGCAAAATAGAACGGGGAACCTTCAGACTTGAAATTCAATTCGATAAGGATAAACTACTCAGAGGATCAACATTAGTTCAACAGGCCATTGCAAATATGAGCAGGTTATGTGACACTGCAAGAAATCTTACCACAGAAGAAGGGTGCCAAAGCCTAGTTCATCATCTAAAAGAACAACAACATCGGTTTAATTGGACTCAACAGGCATGGAATGACGACCCGAACAAAGAGAGGACTACTAGGAAAGCTGTTGACATCAGTATTTGGAGTCAACGACGAGGTTTACCAGGACATAGAGGCGCTTGACAAAAATCAAAAGGAGGTGATTCAGGCAACACATCACCAAACCAAATTCATGTTAACCGCATTGGCCGAGTTTAACGAAACAGAAGGCAGAGTCACGGACAAGATTAACAATTTCCAAAAGAAGATCAACGAGGGATTGGAAGAAATCCATAAGGTTCAGAGTTGGTCCACGACTGCAAATGCGAATAAGTTAAAGATTCATACTCTCGCGGCATATCAGCTCGTGTCCAACATCATAGAAGAACTGTATGATCAGAACAGTTACCTGACGAATATCCTATACAATCATGGGCATCTCTATGAAGTCATTCCTCCAAACCAGGCGCTTGAACTTCTGGAGAGGGCGCAGGTGCGACTGCCAACAGGCATCGAAATCCAGAGACATCTCGTCAGAACAACTATAAATATCAGCGATCACAGTATTCGAGTGTTTGGGTACTTCAAACTCATCGAAACCGAAGACTACGAGCTAATCAGAGTAACGTCCATTCCTATCAAGATCACAGAATCATATTTATGGACTGCTGAAATCTTGAATGAGATATTAGGGGTAAACTACAATACGCAGTAATACTTTGTACTTTCAGATAGCGAATTCAAGGAGTGCAGTTCCGATTCCATGAGGAGATACGTATGCACACCAGTAGCTATCCGACACATCGAGAATAGTCCAAACTGCGTGGTGGAGGAACTTTATCAACAAGACTCGACCCACAAATGTCCAATCCTGAAACTAAGAAGCCAGCCCATAATCTTCAAGCAACTGAGCAAGGACAACACCTGGCTCATCATAGTCAACAACACAACCAGAATCACGATAGTCTGCGATGGCTCACGAGATGATGTGCAAATCAATACCACGGCCATCATTCACATCTCAGCCAACTGTGTCATCCGCACCAAGCAACTAATTATTCCGGCCAAACGAAGGGAAGGATCCAGCCTCATCCAATCATTCCTGAAACCAACAAATGTGTCAATCCACGACCTCCCGAAATACGGAAGGTCGAAAGCTATACCACCGGAACCAGTGTTCAGAATCAACGATAACCTGAACGAGTTGCAGAACGAAGAAAGCAATCTGCAGACCTCCATCGAAGAAGCAACCTGGGCAAAAGTAAGGCATCACGCCACCATAACAACAGCCTCCTGCTTAGCACTCATCATCGGAGTAATCATCCTCTTGGCAGGAGTACGCTACACATGGAAGAACCGCTGCAAGAAAACCTCAACTCCACCGGAGCTGCATAGGAGTCAGTCAATAGAACTGGAACCACTATCCGAGATGCTGAGGAGAGCGAATAGCGGCGAGAACTTGGAGTCCCATTGCTGAGGGGGCAAGATGTTTACGCATAAACAGCAAAATTCACCGCATCCCAACACACAAGTCGCGCGGGCCACCGATGACCGCGAAACTAGGTCAACGCTGAACGCAGCACCCAAGCAATAGTGCAAGGTGTTTAAATATTGTAAACCATCAACTTATGAATTGTGAATAAGACTTAAAATTGTTTAAATTTGTTTACGTTGTATATATCTAATTTGTATATAAAAGCGAGCATTAGTTTTAATAAAGTTAGTAATTACCAATTACTCGTCTTACTCACTACTTGGGACAAGCCCGCACCCAGCCTAAGCGCCAAATAGTACCTCACCCTAAAATTACTACTTAGGTCAAGCACGCACCCAGCCTAAGCGCTAAGTAGTAATAAACCTAACCTGACTCACTTGGGACAAGCACGCACCAAGCCTAAGCGCCAAGTAGTCAACCACCTTCTGCTTTAAAACTTCACGCAATTTCAGGCACCGTTACGACGGCTGTTCAATGATACATATCTTAGAAGAATTGTCATGTAATATTCTTCGTCGTTCTTATAATTTGGTTGGGTTCTTCTCCAGCATAATTATGGAATTAACCACATTGGTACTTATAATTCATTTATTCGGGGATTCTTCGTAACACTACTTAAATCTTCTTACTTCTAATTAATTCTAGTTAATTCTAATTGTTGCACCTTTTCTTACATCTATTTATTGATTACAAGTGCTGACAATGCAAGGTTACGATTGGTAACTTTGCCTTGTTAGTTATTGCACTTGTGTTTCCTAACATAACAAACCTTATATAATTATGTGCTAATAATAACAATTTATCCTAATATTTTCTTAGCTTAATCTTAACATTATCTCACTTTACTACAGTCAATACTATCCAATGCGCTACAATCAAGAAGAATTACCATATCTAAAGCTGATCAATTAATTAAGCAACAGAGTTCGACGGGTGACTTTGATCATCACGAAAACGAACGGATTGATCACCCGGGCGACGTGGAGGTATTAAAGCAACCGGAAAATTCTGTAGCACTAAAGTTCTTAACAAAGTTAGAGTTCGAAAAGAAAATGAGAAATCATAATAGGGGTAGCTACAAATATGATAATATAATATAAAATAAACTTAATAAGATCATATTTATTCTCCAGTACGGTCGATCGGCGTCGACACTATGTGCATCGTTGAGACACGTAACTGAAATTTGCAAAAACGAACAAAATAATCCGGAAATATTAATTATAAAGAATGACGAAAGCGCGCAAATTTTAAATATAATTATCAAAGAACTCAAAAGGGCAAAAATAAATATTTCTATAATTAAGGACATAATAAATGTAACAGATACGGAAACAAAGCAATTAATTTTGAATGATTTCCACATTTTGTTAAATTTGGATTATGACTTAACAGATTGTTTCCAAAAACGATGAGATCGTCCAAATAGATAAAGCATTTTTCATAATTTAGTCCTGACATTGCTATCGTCATTGCCCGAGAGAAAGCACTGGGACTAATTTTTAGCCCCATTGACAGTCTTTTTAACTGATATTGACCCCTTTCCGTAGTAAAAGCCGTACACGCTCGACTTTCCGCCTCTAGCTCTATCTGATAATAACCCTGCAACAAATCTAGATGTGAGAAATAAATTGCCCCGGACAAAGAATCTAAAATTTCCGTGATACACGGTAGTGGGAACTTATCATCCTCGATTTGTTTGTTTAAGAGCCTATAATCTATTACCGCTCGCCATCTTTTATTACCGTCCCTATCATCTTTTTTTGCCACAATTAGAACCGGAGCGGACCATTTTGATCGCGCTTCTTCGATTACACCTTCTTTTAACATTTTCTGCACCTGTTTATGTATGTCTGCTTTTTGTGCTTGCGGTAACCTATAAGGTTTCACGTACGACGGAACCGCTGACTTCTTCAATGTCACCACGACACCATACGAATTAGATTACTTGGAGCTTGGTTTACGACGTGCTTGTATTCGAAGATGGCAACTGTACGTGAGAATGCTGATAACCTTGAAAATAAAAATGAAGGACTTTTAGTTAATAATAACTCTAACGTTACGAAGTCAAAAGGAAAAATGAAAGCCTATGAAGTAGTTAAAAAGAATGATCAAGATGACATTGTAGGTAAAAGCCAAGATGAAAAAGTTATAACTCAAGAGATTAAGGAAGATGTAAAAGAAAGCAAACCGTTGTTAACTGTAAAAGATTATTGATTATTGATGCGCTTTCTATTATCGTGAGTTCGTCGAAAAGACTAGAACCTACTGTTACTCGGGATTTTGTTTTACTGTCTAAAATGAAGACTGAAATGCCTATGGAAGTGGATAAAATGCCTGCTGAGATATTCTTCCAAGGAGATGATTTAGGTAGATGGTGTGTTATGTGGAATAAGATTCGACTTAATGAACAAAGGGCGATTGAATTTGTTGCCGATTATTCAAAATTTATTAAACATTTACACCATGTTTTGGAAGGTACTGCTAAAGAGTTTTTTAGGATTTTTAGAATTAGTCAAACAGTTAATCAAGGAATTAGGTTGATAATGGATCCCTCATATATTGGATTTGATGATAGTATAAAAACTGTTCAATATGAATCAATCAGAACGTGCACCCTTACGCATCCAGAACTGTTTGCCTACAATTCTCATGGTGAATATGATGAACATGCCATTTATTTGAACCCTAGATTAATCCAAATTCATACGAGATCACAAGAATATCTACTGACCAATGATAACACGTTGAGAGATTGGGTACAAGAATTCTTTTTACGCAAAAATATGCTTACACATTTTAATGTAAATATGATTTACGGAGAAAATAACACCAGATGGGGTCGACATGCTCACCCAAGACGACTTTCACACTAATTAGATGCCATTCCAAATTTCAATGAACTGTCTGTAGGATATGCTGCTAATTTTTGCGTCCCTGACTGCACGTTATCAGATATTGATTTAACCACGTTGTCTCAAGCTATTCAAACTAATGCTAATCGGGCTGAACCGCTTACTGATGTATTAAATTCATCTGAAAACGAACAAAATTATGAAGACTTTAGACGAATTATGTTAGCTTTAACTTTTCCAGGACAAGTGATGCTTGACATTGATTATGATAAGGAGTATAATGTATATTTACAAGGACTAATTTCATTGTGCAGCAAGTTGCTTTTTTCGACAACGCCCGGATTTAAGAATATATCTATGGACTCAGCACACGCAGCCGACATAAGATTAGGAGACATGCTACAGGATATGGGTTATACTATCGAAATACGTCAAATTTACTAAATTTTAATATCAATTCACTTATAAGTGGTTGAATCCGATCATCCCCTTGCCACAGTCCACGTAGGTAAACGGCGACGTCTTCATCCGTTGGTTCATCTCGCATCTGGTCGAAGATGTGATTACTCAGGCCCTGCAAAAATATCTCCACACATGACCAGTCGCAACGTCCTACCTTTTTTAAGGTGTCCAAAAACAAACACCCCATGGAGTCGAAACATAAAGTATCTAATGACTTACCCCCCAGATTAATGAAAGGTGCACGTATTTTATTATTTCTCACCGTCACCATCTGGGAGTGCACTTCCACTGTATAGTCTTCCGTCGTAAAATTTTTCTTCTTTTTACCTCTTAAAATCCGCTTCCCCAAACGTTGGCCCATTCATTATTTTCGGCGTGCATAATACGGCCGAGGGTGTAAATTTGTTGATTGGGTCCAACCCTATTCTAATTAGTTTGGACCCACTGGGGTTAAGGGGAAAACTTTTTCTAAAAAAAGTCGCCCCCTTTCACCCATCAACGAATCGTCAATACTTTTTTCGCCCTCGTCGCGTTCGATTGACGCCTCGATATATTCCCTCTCGATTTTTTCTATCCGGTTCCAATCTTCAGCCAATAAATTCATTGGCTCTTCATCCTCAAACGGGCACTTCCTCTTGGTTGATCGCGGCTCACATTCGGGGACATCCAACAATGGCATGGTCGATCCAATCTTGAATGAGGAAGTAGCCATCTCCCTGTCTTCATCGATGATGAGATTCTTATTATCCATAATGATAAAAACTACCTCTTCAAACTATCTTCTTCGCAGTGGACAATATCTTCTTCACAGTGGACTGTCGGAATAGACTGAATTCCACCAAAATCATCAATCTTTATATAGTCAAATATGAGTTACGTCATGGATTAGTAAACGTACTTATCCCTTAATCGTGGTTAATAATGATGTCTAAACCTTTCAGCAACTTTCTATTTAAATTTTCAAGAATTTAAATAATATACATCGTTAGATATTGTCTAGACCTTGAAAAGGGTACTTATTGAGGTGATTTCTAAATTAAGTCACCGGATGTACTAAGTATTGATTTCTATTTTCATTTTACCTTCAATCGCCTTGTGGTTTGGTTTAAATTTTTTTTCACCAAAATGAGTCCCTTGATAAGAAATAGAGAGATTTATATAAAAGAAAGTGACCAGAAAACTTTTATGAGGCGTGATACGTCCTCTCTTAGTCCGGTTGATTTAAAAAAAATGCGGAGGAGCTTGTGGCAAAAAAAGTGTTGATGCTGCTAAAAGAAGGTTCGAGGATACGAAGACCCGGGGAAGTCAGGGAGCAGATTGCTAGAGAGTTACGAAGTATAAAAAGAGATGTGAGTACAGGTTGATACATTTTTTATTTTATTACATTAATATTATTTACTAATTTAGTATTATTTAAAACCTCGTTTTTATTTTTTAGCATGCATGAAGAATCAGCGAGCTGCCGATGGTACCTGTGGTAGAAGATGTGGATAGCGGTAACCAATACGCTATGAAGATGATAGCTAAATTAAATGAATAATATTTTTAAAATATGTTAAAAAATAAATTATGTTATAAATAAAAATAGGTAAATATTAAACCCATTTGTTTTCTTTAATACTTCCTAAATATTCAATTCCTTTTTCAAGAAGTTTATTATTATTTAACTCATTGTCGTACTAATCCCTTGAAAACCAACAATTACCTTTCCCGGTAAAATCTATTAACTGCTTTTCTTGATTACTTCATAGGTTTTTATAATGGCTCATAGATAAATATCAATCCCTTTTGTTTTCTTTAATACATAT
>OZ020181.1:32726845-32912224 GCA_963971135.1 Stenus bimaculatus
TACCTATGTGGGTAAAACAAAAAGGAAATGTAAGTGCATTATATAATTATTCTTTATATACAAATATTTCAAAAATACTTAATTAAATTGTAGCGACTCCACTTTTAAAAATGTTAGTTATTTATTCTATGTACATATAAATTTAAAATAAAGCCTAATGTATGCGTATAACCGTCTAGTAATTAATGTGAATGTTAGTTCGTGATCAGTGGAAAAGTGTGGAGTACGGAATAAAATGTGTAAAATTTTAACGTCCCGTTGGGAATGAATAACGTTAGTTATCAGGAAACATATTAATCATAAAGGTTTTGCAGTGTTTGCTGTAACTTAAATTATATTTTATTTTCATTCAAACAAAAGAATAATCACCAAAAGCCGACCTTTAACCCAAAACAAGAAATTTTAAACAGTATTTAAAAAATGAGTTTTTATTATTTTGTCTTTTTGTACAAAAAATGTCAACAAACTTTGTATAGTTATTTATTTATTATATTCAAGCATAAAATTGCATTTAATTTTTATTTAGTAAATTCGGTATTTACAGTCTTTCTGAATGTCTAGTAAATAGTTGTAAAAGATCGATTGTTCGATACAATTTATTCGACAGTTAATCGATAGAGCCTTATTTTCGTCGACTCCAGTTTATTTGAAACTGTAAAAGTGCCTACACACGATCCAATTTGGTCGGGTGGTCGGTTAAACCAATTAAAGAGGATGCAGCATTCACATGAACGTCTTGTGTAAACGGGAAAAGATTTTAGTAGCAATTGCATTATCTATAGATAAGAAACAAACATAAAAGATAGGCAAAAATCAGCCTCCACGCGGTTCAGCTTGGTCGGGTGTTTGGAGTTGGTTAGCCACCTGCCTTCGTGCGTTCCAACTTAGCAAACGACTCGACCAAATTGGATTCTGCAAATGTAGACAAAAGCTTCCTTCCACTTTACATTTTTTCAATACATTCAATTCGTCTATATTGACATTTAATCAACACACCATTTTTATTCGACTAAATAGCTACTTGATAATTAGAAGGTGGTATCTATGAAAAGTTATTGAATAAGAAATATATGTCAATTAAACTATTCTTGATAAAAAAAATATTTCGATGAAAAGAATTATTTGGAAAATTCCACCTTTGGTTTAACTCCTGTCTTAGTATATGAGGGTTGGTCAAAAAATTCGCGAAGTAGAAAAGTTATCGTAGGGGTGAAAGTACAAATCCACAAAGTTGGAATGTACGATTCATTATTTGTACCAAGTATTGGAACGTTATTATTCTAGATATCGCCGAACAACCACATACAAATTTGAAGAGCTGCTCAGTATGGAGAAAATAGAAACTCATTTAGTTTCTCAGAAAACAGGGAAAATACCTTAAACCAATGCAAAAGAAATAAGTATTAGCCGTTTACGGCGACTGTTGCCCGGGGAAAACCATTATTTACAAATCCTTTTTAAAGAAGAAGCCAATTCCTACGAAACTATTGAAAAATTTATCAACTTGTGGTAGAAGATTCCCGATTGAAGAAAGAACAAGTAGCAGAATTAGTTGGAGTATCATCTACATCTTGAATATCATCCATCACCATCTAGGGATGACAAAAGTCAGTGCAGGACAAGATGGTTGCCGAGAATGATGACGCCGCTTCAAAAACAATACCGTGTTGAGTGTTCCGGGAATATTTGCGGAGACAAGAAAAATTACATTTTAAATATAATTGTCACTGGAGATGAAAGCTTGGATCATCATTATGAGCCTGAATTGAAGCAGGACTCCATGCAGGACACGCCACCCCCTAAGAACTTCAAAGTAGCCATTTTTTGGGATATGAAGGGTATCCTGTTAATTGATTATAAAGAGATGAATGTCAAAATAACTGGACAATAATACTATTCTGATCTGCTGGAACAATTAAAACGAGTTGTGAAGAAAAAAGGAGAGCAAAAATGCACCAAGAGTGTACTGCTTTTGCTTGACAACTCTTTACGATTGTGGCTTCGAAACATTACCACCTTGCATATAGTACAGATCTTTCCCCTCGATTCACCACGAATTTAATGACCTTCCCTTGCAACTCCGACTACTTTCCATATCAAGTCAAGTTCTGAGAAATATTGTCGTCACTTTGTCGGCTTTGCCCTGTGTCAGTATCTTACAATTAGACTTGCAATTACATCGCACTCCCAAATGATGTGTTTTAAACTCTCATCCTCCAGACCACAGAATCAGTATATTTTACCGAATCTCTGTTTTCTTAAAATGATATTTGAATGGGCAGTGTTTGGTTAAAAGACCTGTTGGTTCCTAATTATTTCAAACCTGTGGTTCAACTCAAGTAGATCACTATACTATCCTTATTATTTTTTTAGCATACTTTTATTGACTAATTACTTACAATAAAACGTGGACTATGACTAGGTACTTATTACAAACGTTGAATAAAAAATATATACGTAGATATTTATGGGTGGAAACTCACATAAAATAGAGAGGAAACGGTAGATAAATATTATCTTGTATTCAATTAAGATTACGGTTTTTGGTAATAATTTTGATGGATGATGTTAATGTAAGAAATTTTTTAATAAATTAGGTGACAAAGTGATTTAGGTTAATTACATATTGTTAAATTAAGCGCAATATGTCTTAAGAATAAATACGATCATTATAAAACACTAAATGTAGATTGCCCCCATTTCCCGCATATATTTTCCGGTTGCGGGCCCCACGCTAAATTTGAAGAGATTTCCATAAGAAGTGTTAATTACGAGAAGTTCCGTCCCGACCGACGGATTACGTATTCATGAATCTTGTTCGTATCGCGCACGTAAATGCCGTAGACCCCGTGCAGAAAAGTTAGTGTCATTATATTAAATTTGCATTAGCTTTCCCATTATAAATAGTGCAGTTAGTTTAGAGTTGGTCTTCTCGTTTGCTTGCGATTACGCGGCGTCAGCTGAATTTCCGGAACTCGCGCCATAAACTTGCTTGCGATAACTAAAACGGCGCGCGACCCCATATTGAACCGCAAATATTTCATTTATAAGTTTAAATGGAGTTCAAAGTTTCATCCTGCAATTTTTATAACTTCAACTAAACTTTACTCCCATGCTATTTATACTATTTATGACAATATTTTTACACATACAAATTAAAATTGAATTCCTTTATCAATTTTCTTTATTTTATTTAAAATTTATTATTTTAGAAAATAAATAAAAACTGAAAATTAAAAAGATATACTTACTAAAAGATAACTTAAAAAATTCGAGGTAATTGAAAAAAAATGACGAAAACTAACACACATTCGGTCTATGGTTTTAATGACAGTCTTGGGACGTCAAATGTTTAGTGAATATCCAATTAGTACCTAATTATCAATCCACAATTATTATAGTCATCAATGAATAAAAATATAATTCTCATGCACAAAGTAAAAAATAATAATTTTTCAAAACACAGTACACAGGATCGTCAATTAATTCTAAAGCAGTAGCGCAAATAAGTACCATTAGTGTTTCACACAATCTAAAAAAATACCATTGATTACCAAAATTTCACCCAAACCAACAATTGTCTATGACGATTCTCAGGTTCACTGCGTTACGAAGGAACTGATGGTGGCTCATATGTTAGCAGCCGAAACGTTTTCCTATGTAAACTATTAACTGAGAAGAATAAACTCCCGATCACAGCAAAAGTTGCCTTTTTATTTCAATCTGATAACGGGAAAAAGCTTCCTTATTGAGAAAACTAAAATATTTTCAAAATTTATGTATATCGATAAACAATGCATGCATTAGATTTTAGGACAAAATCTTCAGTATTATTGTATGTAAGTTTTGTGTTCCATAGTTTGTCTTTTCTCCAGATTCCAAAAAATTGGGAAAATCAAGCTGATAGCTAACCAGATTTATACACCCATCTTTAGTGTTTAGTAACCCTGGATTATATTTTCCTAAAAATCTGTATTTATTTGATTGGAGACTTAAGAAGACATACAACGTTTATGCTCAACTAATAACTTACCATTAACAATTAGCACTAACCATTAACTATTAATAAGTAACAGTTGGGAACTAACCAAAAGTGGGAATGTTTATACTCTACTAAGCACTAAGAAATTTGAAATATTCATCGCAGGATCGTGAGGCTTTAGATTTACGATGTCTTTGCGCCAGACCAGAGATAAAAAAGTAAAAAGACCTCAATTCTCAACTTGGCTGATCAGTGACTAATTGTTAATGTTTAATGGTAAGTTTTTAATACCAGTATAAACAGTCAAATGCAACTTAATGCATTTATCTTCCTAATTGTTAAGAGCAATTTTCTAAACGGAAAATATAGTGGTTTAGTTCTGCAGTCATAAAAGCTAGTACGAACAACATTTTTGTATAATTTTTTTGTAGATGATTTAGAAGTAATTTCTTTAATTTCTGCCAGAAGGAAAAAAAAATTGGAGAATGTACAAAAAAATATATAATGATCTAATTTTGTGCTAGGTTGCAGAAGGTAACTCTCTGGCAGCATGTAGCCTAATCAATTTAGATTATAAATCTGAAAAAAAAATTGAAAATCTAAAGAGGGAAACTTGAGTTGTGACTCCAGAACTAATGATTTGGAACGAATCGTAAATAAGTAAAACAACTTGATGATTCCTATGCTCCAACTTTATTATACGGTTAGATAACCATGTGTTGACCACTACAAGGGTTACATAACCATCCTTAACGCTACATGTTTCGATGCCAACTGCATCATCATCTGGCAACTTAAATGACTAACTTGTACATTAGATCGATTAAAATACTTACAACAAATTAAAAAAGGTCACAGCAAATAAAGATAATTTTAAACAGGTCGTTATCATCACAGCGAATATCACAGAAAGTTGTCGTTATATCACAAACATCACAAAAATAAGTACTGCATAGGATAATCACAGTTTAAAATCTTGAAATTTAAAATATAAAATTTAGGATAAAATTTGTTGTTTGTGACTAGATAAAATTTTTTTTTTTTTGGTTAAAACGACAATAGTGACTAGTTATCTGTGACTTAGGAGTATCGAAGTAGGAATCTAAAAATAGTATAAGTAAGTATATGTTAAGATTAAAAGACGGTAAATTCATTTAACAAGGTCAAAAATAGATTAAGCGACTCACCAATTATTGTGAAAATTTTTTGAGTATAAAGGTTACCCGAAACAAAAAATATTGTCATCTGCCGTTTGTGTATCTGACCAGTAATTTCCTTCTTTCGTTTCTTTTTCATGGTTTATTTCACGAAGAAGTCGACAATTTATTTAAGTCGACATGATGATTTTACAAATTTAAAAATGTATTTATATACTTGGTATAATACTGATCAGGGTTTTACGTAACTACCTATCTAATAAAATTTAATAAAATTAACGATGATTAAAATAGATTAAAAGCATTAAACCTAGTTAAATTATTTTAACCATCACATGAGAACGACTAGACTGACAGTGAAGGAACAAAAGGTTACAGCCAGCTTAAAGTGACAGTTGCGTTACCAACTCAAGTTAAAACAAAATTTAGTCAAATAAGTCACAACGCAACCTCAAACTTATACAGGGTGTCTACAACAATATTATTAAGATGCTAAAAGGGGAATATCACAAATTAATTAAACTGTTTAGAAAATCCTGGTAATCACAATCTAATTGTACATTTAAGTTAACGATGTTATTATTATTTACACTTCTTAAGATTTCAAAATTTTCAAAAAAGTTCAATGAAAAATTATCTATGATGGTATGCAAAATTTTATAATCTTTATTCAAATCAAAATTGTGACCCGTATCTAATATGTGATCTGCAAATTGTGATTTTCCCTGTCTTTGAAGACGAATTGAGGCTGCGTGTTCTTTCAGGCGAATCATAAATGATCGTCTAGTTTGACCCACATATTCAGCATTACAACTTGCACAGCTCAAACAGTAAATACCACTTTTACATAAAAGGGGGTCCTTATGCTTGTTATTCTTTAATGTGCTCGGTGAATTGTTGGTTTTGAAAGAAATTTTAATATTGAATCTTCTAAACAAATCAGAAAACTGATAACAGGTTTTATTTATAAAGGTCAAACTAGCGAAATTCGTTTCTAGTCCAGTGACTGATGTTTGAGTATAAGAGTTGTTATATAGTAACTTAAGTTTCGTGTTCTCTATGACTTTTCTAATGAGAGAATCAGGGTAATCATTCTGCCTACCAATATATCTTAAAACATTTACCTCTTTGCTGAAGTTAACGTAGTTCATAGGTATTGTGAATAACCTGTAGGTTAAACTGCTAAAGGCTGCTAACTTCTGTGTCATAGGGTGATTAGAAAAATAACTAATGACTGTGTCAGCGAAGCTAGGCTTACGAAAAATTGAAAATTCTAGCTTGGAATTAACTCTAGTAATATTGATGTCCAAAAAAGGAATCTGTTTGTTTGTTTCAAGTTCGATTGTGAATTTAATAGCTGGGTGTATACTGTTTACAAAGTTTAACAAGTCCTTTGTTTCATTGACTGTACCATCAAAAATTATCAGAATATCATCAACGTATCGTCTCCATAGCTTTACCCCGCTGACAGCGTCCGAATTACTATTAAAGATCCTGTCTTCAATGTCACTCATGAAGACTTCCGCCATGAATGGGCTTAAAGGAGATCCCATGGCTAAGCCATCCACCTGTTCGAAAAACGTCTTATTAAAGGTGAAGAAATTTTGTTGTAGGGAAAGCTCCAAGAGCGACATTAAATCATAAATCTGTATATCAACTAAACCCGCAGCCTCCAACAGCCCACCCACCAAAGTCAAACAATCTTTCACTGGAATAGAGGTAAACAAACTGACAACATCTAATGACAATAGAATACACGACTCACCAACCTCTGTATTCTTGAGTTGTTGGGCTAACTCTAATGAGTTTTGTATACTGTAAATGTTAGAAAAATTTAAAATTGATCTCAATCTAACGTTCAAAAACTTTGCTAAGTTGTACGAAGCAGAACCTACAAAGGAAACGACTGGTCTTATCGGTAATGAATTTACCTCTGCATTCCTCAGAGCATCAACGCTTAACTTGTGTATCTTGGGTAAACCATATAATTTTGGAACAGAAGGATTGGAGTTAATCATTGTGTATTTGTTGAAATTATCTAATTGAACTTCCGCTAACACTGCTTTAAGTTTTTTTGAGTAATTGGTATTAGGGTCCCTAGGTAATTGTTTAAAGTTATTATTGTTCAAGAAATTTAGAACTATGTTGTTGTAATCAGTTGAATTCAACATAACCAGACTATTCCCCTTATCAGCCTTAGATAAAACTATATCGTTATCTTTTAATTTCTTTTTGATCTTCGAAAAATGTTTTTCTATGTAGTTTGACTTACGTGAATTTGGATCATTAACAAGATTTTTTAAAATTTTTAAAGAGTCTGACTTAATTTCTGACTTTACTGATGAGTCAGTCAACCTTTCAATGGTTTGGAGTACTTCTAAACCAAGCTTGTGGATAGTATTCCTAGAATTGTCAAATTGAGATGAATTGTATTTAAAACCGAGTTTTAGGACTTGACATTCTTCTTCAGTAAATGTTAAATCAGAGAAATTTAAAAACCTATCGAAGGTAGGAAATTCTGTTATATTTGACTTGAAAATATTATTTATATTGTATACTAAATTAGTATGATTCTTTATAGTTCGACATATTACTGAAACTTTCGTAAGTTCGAACTTGATGGAAACGACCAAAAACTCAACCTCGATGAAGTTCTAATTCGGTAAACTTGCTAAAGATCGAACTCAATGATGTTCGAGATTAAAGAACTTCAAAAGTAATGAAGTTTAAACTTGAGGAAGTTCGAAAGTGACGAAGTGACTTGAGGATGATATAACCTAAGAAACTTTGAACTTGAAAAAGGTCGAATTTAAGAAAGCTTCAACTTTAAGAAATAATTTCCAAACGGTAGTTCCTTAACGATTGGTGATCCATAACTGAATACTGGGTTTGAAATAATAGTCTTCACAACCAATCTAATTTGTTACAATTTATTAATTCTTATGCATTTCGAGGGTACTTCGACACCTCATCTTCAGAGAATACAAAAGACAATTATTAATAGACTAAAAGAAAGAATTACGACATCAAACAACAAACAAATACACGGTTTAACAAAGAGAACTTACTTGAACTTTACATTAGACAAAAATAGTGGAGAAACCGTTGAAGGCAGAAAAGGACTCAATAATTTTGATTCTGTAATAAGTCAGAAGGCTATCTTAATAAATGACTAGGCATATCACAGATGTTTTTCCATATCACAATTTTTGACTAGGTTCCAATAGTAAAATACGTCGTTAAAAAATTGTTGTTTAAAAATTGTGTTAAAATTCAATAAAATGCGTTATCACAGATAAAAATTACAGCCATAGTTACAATATCACGTACATATACCTCTGACAGAATCAAAATCTAGGTGCCTTAAGCTCAATAATCGGATGATCTAGAACGCACAAATTAGCAATCTTGAAATTATTGAAATATTTAATTAAATTTACCTGCAGTGTAAGATTGAAATTAGAATTAAAAGCCAAAAGCCTGTGTAAGGTTGATGTTTCGAGAACGACGTTGATTTAGACTCTGACCTTTCTTGACAGATGGCCAGGTTGTTGTGCCAACTTGAACATAAAATTTAAATCTAATAATAATTTAAATAAACCATATATGCAACTTTGATGGGTTATAAAAGTGTTGCATAATTCAAATTCTGATATAAAGATTTAAAAATTAAGGGGGGTACAGCCGTGGAAGCAATATTTAGCAACTCCATACCCTCGCTCTTACCAGCTTTAAAGATTTCTAGTTCTTCCAAAACCTCTAACCTTCTTCCGAAAGTTTGATTGTGCAGTAGTTTTACGTTTTTAAATTGAAAATCGTGATTATGAATCCTAAGATGCATACCAAACACCGAATCGTCAATACCAGGTCTTTTTGATAGAAGGTGTTCTTTTATTCTAGTGTTAATACTTCTACCAGTACGACCGACATATGTAGCAACACAGTCCCTCGTCTCACATTGAATTTGATAAACTCCTGATTTATCCAACAAGTTGACTGGGTCCTTGCACCTAACCAAAATTTCCTTAAGATTGTCATAAGGTTTGTAAACAATGCGTACATTTTCCAAATTTTGGAGAAACATCTTAGAAACCTGTAGAGTAATGTTATTGAAGAAAGTTAAAGAAACGTTATTGATTTTAGCATCTGAAGGAATTACCACTTCAGAGCTGGTAGCGACTGCTGAATTGTGAAAATTATTTACAGATTTTTTATGTAAAAGTTTATCTATTAAAGTTGCATTGAAACCGTTGTTAATCGCTATTTGCTTAATTACTCCAAGTTCGCATAAGAAGTCCTCTTTGGATAAAGGCAAGGATACCAGTCTGTTGACCAAAAAATGAAAATTGGCTAATTTGTGTGTAAAAAAGTGATTCGAGAGACCATGAATGCTATGATCCGTCGTAGTTGGTTTCCTATACACATTAAATTCGACTACGTTATTGAGCCTAGTAAGAGAAAGGTCTAAAAAATTGATCGTGTTATTTACTTCTCTTTCCAATGTAAAACTAATATTGGGGTGTAGATTACATGCCACTTCGAAAAAACTCTGTAACTCATCATCATTACCGTTCCAGCATATAAGTATGTCATCCACATACCTGTAGTAAAATTGTATCATGTTGGCAAAACGATCATCCTTTAACAATAGATTGTTCTCAAAGTGAGACATAAAAATTTCGGCCAAAAGGGGTGACAATGGGTTCCCCATTCCCAACCCTTCTGATTGTTGGTAAAATTTATTATTCACTTGGAAAAAATTTTGATTTACACAAAGTTCTGTAAGTTCAAAAATTGTTTGAGTAACTGAATCTTTTAAATTAGAAGAAAATAATAGGTTTTTAAGTAACATTAACGTTTCTTGGAGAGGGACATTAGTGAAAAGATTTGAAACATCCAAAGAAATCAAAATAGAGTTGTTACTAATATGTGTATTTTTGATTTTATTGACTAAATCCAAAGAGTTGTTCAAGCTATAAATTGATTTATAAGAAATATTCTCGTTTAAAAAAGATGATAACCATTTTGCCAACCTGTAAGCACAACTATTCACGAACGAAAGTACAGGTCTAATTGGTACATTGGGTTTGTGTAATTTTGGTAAACCATAAAGACGCGGTGTAAGTGGATTCATTACCTATCAAAAAGACCTGGTATTGACGATTCGGTGTTTGGTATGCATCTTAGGATTCATAATCACGATTTTCAATTTAAAAACGTAAAACTACTGCACAATCAAACTTTCGGAAGAAGGTTAGAGGTTTTGGAAGAACTAGAAATCTTTAAAGCTGGTAAGAGCGAGGGTATGGAGTTGCTAAATATTGCTTCCACGGCTGTACCCCCCTTAACTTTTAAATCTTTATATCAGAATTTGAATTATGCAACACTTTTATAACCCATCAAAGTTGCATATATGGTTTATTTAAATTATTATTAGATTTAAATTTTATGTTCAAGTTGGCACAACAACCTGGCCATCTGTCAAGAAAGGTCAGAGTCTAAATCAACGTCGTTCTCGAAACATCAACCTTACACAGGCTTTTGGCTTTTAATTCTAATTTCAATCTTACACTGCAGGTAAATCTAATTAAATATTTCAATAATTTCAAGATTGCTAATTTGTGCGTTCTAGATCATCCGATTATTGAGCTTAAGGCACCTAGATTTTGATTTTGTCAGAGGTATATGTACGTGATATTGTAACTATGGCTGTAATTTTTATCTGTGATAACGCATTTTATTGAATTTTAACACAATTTTTTAAACAACAATTTTTTAACGACGTATTTTACTATTGGAACCTAGTCAAAAATTGTGATATGGAAAAACATCTGTGATATGCCTAGTCATTTATTAAGATAGCCTTCTGACTTATTACAGAATCTAAATTATTGAGTCCTTTTCTGCCTTCAACGGTTTCTCCACTATTTTTGTCTAATGTAAAGTTCAAGTAAGTTCTCTTTGTTAAACCGTGTATTTGTTTGTTGTTTGATGTCGTAATTCTTTCTTTTAGTCTATTAATAAGTGTCTTTTGTATTCTCTGAAGATGAGGTGTCGAAGTACCCTCGAAATGCATAAGAATTAATAAATTGTAACAAATTAGATTGGTTGTGAAGACTATTATTTCAAACCCAGTATTCAGTTATGGATCACCAATCGTTAAGGAACTACCGTTTGGAAATTAAACATTAAAGTTTAATGTTTAATATTAAATTAATCAGAAATATGTCTTAAATTTGTTCTCAGGAACAGTATAGATTCCAATAAATCTGGTTTTATGGATGATCTGTAATCAGATCGAATTATTCCTAAAGCGGAAAACAAACTTTCTACGGAGACTTGTGTTTGAGGTAATGCTGTACTAATCAGTGCAGCATCTTGTACAGTCTGAGGGTATTTGAGTATTGCATTTTCTATTTTACAGTTTGATAGACGGTCAAATTTTTCCACTTCTTGCAGTGCTTGGTAAAAATCCATTTTAAATGTGGCTACTGAAGCTGGATGCGATGTTTTTTCATCCCCACTAATTTCTAAACTGCGTCGTTTAGCCTGTTCCTGCTCGTCTAAATATTTTTCGAACTCAAATTCTTCGCTATCCTCAGGAACTTCGTTAAAAATAGTCGCTGATGATAATCCAGATCTATCAAGTTCTAATTCGCTTTCCATTTGTATACCCTTTATACGAAGAGCTAATTCATACAATGCTTTTTTAGCTCTAGTTTGTCGTTCTTCAGACAGTAAAACGCGGACCATGAGATAGATACTTGCCATTAAGATATCATTATCAAGAAGTTAATTTTCTCTACGCATCATTGAATTCTAAATCGGCTAACTTGTCATTACTTTTGGAAAGTCGAAAAATAAGTTTGCTCCATTCCTTAAAAATGTACCTGCAGTCAAATCTGCAGATTGCAGTCTAATTGTAACGGTATATGGAAACTGTAGCAAGCTTTCAAGGTTTTTCACATCTTTCCATTAATTTTCAGTCATTGTCACAGCTGGATTGACCATATATATATTAATAATAAAAATAATAATAGTTATAATAATAATAAAAATAAATAAGCAGGGAGGCCCATCCCTTCTGTGGCCTTTGGTGAGTAGCGACACGGGTTTTATCAGCTTTTGAACAGGTTTTTTCGGCTTTTAAACGGGTTTTATCAGCTTTTGACCGAGTTTTATAAGCTTTTGAACAGGTTGACGCGTTAAAAAAGCTGTTCTAGGTCGTACAACTGTAGGTATCTTGGTAAAATGAATAAGAAAGGTGTTGAGGTTAAGAAAAGTTTAATTAAAATTCAAAAACGAGATTAGGAAAAAAGTCCTTGTTTTAAAATAAGGACGATCTGATGCCTAAAAATCCTTTCACGTTGTCTTTACGTTATCTTTACAGATCCCTTCCCAACCATTTTTAAAAATAAAATAAAATCCAAATTTGAAAGAACATAGTTGCTTATATTAATTAAAAATAGCTTTTATTAATTAAAAATTGCTTATTTTTGAAATATTTATTATAAATGATAACTTTCCAAGATGATTAAAGAATAGTGTATAAGTAAACGTTTAAAATAATATTTTGGAAAAAAAGCCCTACCCCTAAAATTGGATGGAATGATCTGATGTAGAGGAGTAACTTATTTAATCTTATAAACTAATTTTGGAATCGATAAAACTAATTTTATAGTCGTGAAATTAATTTAAAAAAGTGATGAATCATATTATCGTTGAATTAAAAAGAACGTTTCATAAAGGTCACATTGGGCTTATTTGATAAATAGAAAATTTAAAATTTTTACTTACCTTGATTTAATTATATATTTTAGTTGCAAAAAACAAAAGGTTCTGTATATTTATTATAAATAAGAAAAAATTTGTTAAATAAATTTATTATAATTAATATACATATATTAATGCTATATATTTTCTAATGTATGTGGTACGGGTGGGGTGGGGGGCTACAAACATCAATGCCCAGGGCAACCTTCCGTATCCTCTTGATCTTCCTATAAGTAAGAAAAAAGAAAAAAAAACATGTTAATAACAGTAAAAATGAAACACATACACATACTTACCATGTGAACAATAAACAGCTCATCATCATCCACTAGGTTCACGTAGATGGAATATTTCCACCCCCTGAAGCCCCTTTTAGAGGCGGCAAAAATTATACATTCTTCTAGTTCTTTGGGGGCCTCCCCCACATACATTTTATTCAATGTCTAACAACAAAATAAATTTTTATTTAAAATTAAATTTTTTAATAATATTATTTTATAAACTTACTTGGAAAGGAGGCTCTAAAGAACCTTCTAATTGCCGCATAAACACACATAATTCACATTTACCGTTGAAAGGCATTTTTGGATTTGAAACAATTCTCACAAAAAACATATTTATATGAGATAACAGCATACATACAACACCTCCTTATAGTTTTCTTGAGGTGGATAATGGGTAATGTTCCACATATCGCAAACAAGTACTAATCTACCGCTTCGTCTCTTAACTGCACGCGCTGTATCATCTCGTTTAAATTGTCCACCTCACTTTACCGCACAAAAAATGTTTTTTCAAAGGCAATTTGATACTCCGCTCATGACGTCACCGATGTACGCATACCTTCATACCACTCATGAGCACCTTCAATGAGCTTGCTGCGCGCTATCTCGAAGATGTATTGGTCAGGCAATAGATGCAATGTTTGTACGCTTAATAACTGCTGGAACCATCGCCGCCCGTCATCTTTAAAACCACTAAATGTAGGAATACCCTTTAGCACGTCTGGCATTATTCCCGCGCTGATTGGCGTTGCGTCATTATTTGCCAATTGTCTTACTAAAGTATTTATCAGCGCATCGCGTCTCGCATTTTCCTGCAACATAAGCGCCAGCAATTCTCGAACGCTTTGTTCTTGTGGCACCGGTTGGGCCATCTCGTAGTTTTCCTGTCCGTTTTCATCCACCATCTTGTCGACTCGCTTAACTTGTCTCTACTCGCACACTTTACTCACGTGGATTAAGCACCTATCCCACTTCTGATGTAGTAAATTAAAAAAAAAATTTAAAGGACGGGCGTTTATTAATATAAGAAAACGAAGCCAAACTTTATTCGTCTCAAAATAAAAACAAAACTGTCACGCCAACTATTATTATTCCTATTTCCAACAATATTTGATTTTTATGTTAATATAATATTTTAAAATTGATTTATTTGTCTATTTATCGCATTTCTTTCCAATATTTAGCAAACTAAAAATGGTATATGAACTTTCTATTTATATTAATAATTTGCATGAAAATACGCAACTTTGCCCTAACCTAACCTACCTCGTAACACTTAAAATAAAAGAGATTCCCATACATATAGCCTCGAAAAATGGGAACCCTCTATATTTATTTACTTTGTGCATAGTAAATGAAATTAATTGTTACGCGGTTTTACTCTAGGCGCCAATACGGTTTTGTGCTTTTTTTAATTAGGCCTTTTAGCTGTTATACGCTTTTACTTTAGGCGCAAATACGGTTTTGTACATTTTCGAATTAGGCCAAATAGCTGTTATGCGCATTTACTTTTGGCGCAAATACAGTTTGGTACATTTTTAAATTAGGCCGTTCAGTTGTTGTGCTCTTTTATTTTAGGCGCATAAACGGTTTTGTGCATTTTTAAATTAGGCCGTTTAGCTGTTATGTGCATTTACTTTAGGCGCAAATATGGTTTTGTGCATTTTTAAATTAGGCTGTTTAGTTGTTGTGCACTTTTACTTTAGGCGCAAATGCGGTTTTGTGCTTTTTTAAATTAGGCCGGTTTAGCTGTTATGCGCTTTTACGTTAGGCGCAAATACGGTTTTGTGCTTTTTTAAATTAGGCCATTTAGCTGTTATACACTTTTGCATTAGGCGCAAATATGTTAGGCTACAAAACTTTAGGCTACTATATAGCGCACCTCCAAAAACAACTTAAAATAATTTTTATTGCACACTTTACTGAGTACATCTACAAAAATTTGGTTTTTGTAATCAACCTTCTTTATAGAATATATTTTCGGACTCATAACTAACTCTCTATTTTTCAACAAATTTTTATTTTCTAACTGTTGCTCGAGTTCTTTATCAAATGGTTCCCTGATTTTATTTTATTTACATTGCAGACTTTATCTTTCTCTTGAATTGGTTCTTGAATTATTTCCTTAATTATATTTACCACATTTAATTGTTTATTTACAACTTTCTCTGAATTGTGACCACTTACTGACGTGATCCGCTCGCTTGGCCACTTCCCGACGGATTTTGAGAGTTTAAATAACTTTTTTGCACTTTCTATATATAATGAGCTAGTTTAGTCCTTATTGATAGAGACTAAAACGTCACATTTCCTATCTCTTGTCAAATTTTACATTACTCCCTGTCTTGTCATTACTTTACACCCGCTCACGTCATTTATCATAACTTTACTCCCGCTCACGTAACTTGTCATTAAAAATTAAAATTAGTCATAATCTTGTAATTTGTCTGAATTTGCCGCGAAATCACAATCGTTGCAAACTTCAGTCTAGTCTAAACACAACCAATATATTGAGTGAATTCTAACCTCTATTAAATTTATTTGGTTTGGTTTGGAATGGAACTTGATTTTTATTCTGTGGTCGGGGATTGTATTATGTACGGTTTATTATTTTATAGATTGATACTAAATTTTAAATTTAAAGGTGTTTTAAGTGTACACAGAATCGATTCAATCAATTAGTTTAATCTGTAAATGTGGCAAAATCTTTTAACTTTTATTCACAGATCGTTAACAAAAGTGTGACCAGGAATTGAAATAAATAAACAAGTAAGTATGCAAATTGGGTAGGTTGATATGTTACTTATAAGTTATAAATGGAGCTACTGCAGTAAAAATATTAAACGAAAAATTTTTTTATTAATACTCACGAACATTTACTTATGTGACAATTAATACAATTAGAAATGTTAAATAAAGGTACTTCCACGTTTTTAATTTTTGTAGGTGTAACCTGTACAGAACCGGAATTGGAAATAGCCTCGGAGTTAGATCTATCTGAAGTGATTGTGATAGAGCTACTATTATTGATAGTATTTACACGAGAGCTATTCAATGTCTGAGTAACAGAGCTGGCAGGTATGGGCAATGTTTGTTCAATATCATTGATCTCATAATCAAAGTAGCTGGTGCTGGTGGATGGTTGCGTGATGTCATGTTCGTTGCCAAGAATTTTTTCAGCTATCTTTCTTTTATTGTTGATGGAACATTCTATATATCCTTTAGCCACTATTGTGGATCTCCATCCACCGTGTCGCTTCAGGACATTAAGTTATGCATCTGCATCAGCTAGCAATGAGGCAGAAGAGCGCCTAAAACAATGCCTTGTGTATAGGGAAGGCTGTGGTAGCTTTAGAAAGGTGGCTATTTTCTCAGGAATTTTGCCGAGAGTGTTCTTACCAACGGGTTGACCATAACATTTACCATTTCGGTAAGATACAAAGAAGCGATCTTGTGTTTTGGTAATAAACCCAAGAGCAGTACGTTGGGCTATATATTTTTTGCATACCTCGACAAAATTAATAGGATTACTATCCCTAGCATTACTGGTAAAGACTCTATCAATTTTTTTTAGTGTCCTTCAATGTTACTAAAATTGTCGATTCCAGACCTTGAACCTCATTCATCGATAATCGTACCATTTCATCGGTTCTGCACGCCCCAGCAACACCGAAAATCAATGCCACCTACAATTGAATTATTATTATTATTTTCTAATTTAATCTTAAGTTGTAATATTGTTTTTAGTTTTATGTCAATGCACTTTAGTTTTTATTAAATAGAAAAACTTGTTAATATTATTTTCTTTTAGTCCAACTTTATTATTTATACGTTTTGTATAAATTAAATTAAAAACTATCGATTTCGGGATAATTTTATCCCATCTTCAGGTTTTTAAAGAATCTTTTTTTGTCAAGATGATAGTGACATATAGTTTTTAATTTAATTTTTTTGATGATAGTTTTTAATTTAATTTATACAAAACTTATAAATAATAATGTTGGACTAAAAGAAAATAATATTAACAAGTTTTTCTATTTAATTGAAGCAGTCCAAATAATTGTGTTGTCCTTTAATTTATTTATTTAGTTTTTATATTTATGCAGAATAGTTTTTAATTTTTAATTTACATATATCTATACTTTAGTTATTTAATTATTAGTTTCAGCACTTTCGTTATATTTATGCACTTTAGTTTTTAATTTTTATATTTAATTATATATCGCTTCAAATACGTTATGAGCTTAGAATATTTGCCAATATCAATATTATTTTTATGGCAATTATTGTTGCTTTTAATTTAAGTAGTTTAATAGTTTTTATATTTATGCACAATAGTTTTTTTGTTTAGTTTTATAGTTTTTTATTGGTATGCAGTAGTTTTATTTTTTATTTAGTTTTAAACGAGGTTTTAAATATTTACCTAATTCATTACTTACTTTTATCATTAAGTGCGAGTCATCGGGAGATTCTTTTAAAATCTTTTTTCCTTAATCAAAACTTTTGATTTTTTGGGTTTGTATCCCTCGGACAATTTCTTCAAATATGCTATAAGCTTAGAATATTTGCCAATATCTATATTGTTTTTTGCAATTATTGTAGCTTTCAACATAGAAAACTGTGACCATTGTGAAGAAGATTTATATTTGTCACACCTCTCTCCAAAATAAGCTAGCAGAACATTCTCTGAATAGCTCTTAGCCTTTTTACTCGTACACCAGTTGGAAAACTCTTCGTAGGTTCTTTCATGAATTTTTCTTGATTTTGACGGCAGCAAGTTTAATGTTGTTATCTGCTTTTGTTTTAATTCAGGTGGAGTACTAGGTAAACCATCATTATTATCATCTATCTCCATTATAATTATGTATAGTTTTAAATAGATACCGCTCTCGAAAGACTTATTTAACTAAACTTTTAAACTTCAAATATGAAACGTCAACGTCGATAAAGCAGAAAACGTCAACAATAGCTGCGTTCGTTTTTCGTTTCACTTCAAAGAGTTATCAAAACTATCACAGAGTTTATGCAGTTGGTAAACTTTATTCCTGCATCAAAACTTACCTACTTTATTTATTGTGAAGTTAATTATTATTTTTTTAAATTTATAAAATCAATTACAATAATTATTTTATTAATCTACAATTATCTATATTTTATGAAAGTTGCTGTATAAATCATTATGATGGGCGAATAAAAATACCCGTCGCCGTCCGATGACAACCGATATTAGTCACAGCGATAGCAATATAATTAAATTATTGTGGAAACTTTAACCTATTAAAAAAGTGCAAAAAATTCTATATGCACCGAGGTAGTAAAGTGAATTTAATCCCTCTTCTGATTGTTTCTCTCGGCTTTGCCTCGGCAAACAAAACATCGTCGGGATTAAAATCAGTCACTTTACTACCTAGGTGCATAAATAACTATTATTTTTATTTCGTTCATTAAACTGCCTTTTTCTACAATCTGCTATTTTATGTCCTGATCTTTTACAATAATGGCAAATAATTGATTTTTATCTTGCTGAAAATCTACCTTATTTATTCTAGGACCTGTCCTGTCGCATTTTTAAAATTTGATCTATTCGAATAAAAATTTTGATTGCTATTATTAGGTTTATTTTTAAAATAACAACTGTTTGATAAATGACCTAATTTATTACAAATAAAACACTTCTTAAAAGAAGAAATGTCGGCTTAGGCCCTACATAATAACCAAAAAATCTTTGTGAGTCTTTATTACTCAAAAGTTCACGTTCGTTAGTATTTAAATAATCTCGAACCGGTCTTGTAAATGCGCGGGTGCACCATCGTGTTGTAACCACATTTGTTGGGGTACATTTAAAGGAATATTTTCTAAAAGTTCTGGCAAATCGTATTGTAAAAACAAAAAGTAAGCATGACCCATTCTGGGTGCTTGTGGAGGATTAAATCTACCGTCGCTAAAAGGACGTGGTCCCATTCCAGGTACTTGTGGAGGATTAAATCTACTGTCGCTAGAAGGACGTGGTCCAAAAATGGGTACATATGGACCTATAGGACCTACAAAATGCTCTCTGCCGTGGGTTTCGCAAATTCTTCCAGAAGTACTACGATACAAAGGTCCTACAGTTGTAGTATGCAGTGCTCCTGAATTAAATTTTAAAGTATTAAAAAATAAAATAATAAAAATGGTTTACCTTTAGTAGACCTACGGCGCTGGAAGGCTCCTGTAAAATCATGAAAAAAAACTCAGAAACTGTCACCGGCTGTTCCCTGATCGGTGTTGACGTTCAAGGTCGGGTCGATGTCATTTACGACGAAGTCGTTAAAGATCAACGATTGGTTGGGAAGCTGATCGTGCTCGACGGAGATGACGCCGACAGACGTGAGTAGACCTCTTCAGTAGAAGTGGGCACGTGAGGGACCTGGAGGTGCAGCAGGACACGAGGTTCCTTGAAGAACTCGTCGACGGATGCTCACAGATCGATGGAGATGACGCCGACAGACGTGGGTAGGCCTCTTCATTAGATGTGGGCACGTGAGGGACCTGGAGGTGCAGCAGGGCACGAGGTTCCTTGAAGAAGGCGTCGACGGATGCGAAGTTCTTCGGAGAAGTCGTCGAGGATACTCGCAGGGCGACGGAGATGACGCCGACTGACGTAGGTAGACCTCTTCGATGGAAGTGGGCACGTGAGGGACCTGGAGGTGCGGCAGGGTACGAAGTTCCTTGAAGAAGTCACCGACGGATGCTCGCAGAGCGATGGATATGACGCCGACAGACGTGGGTAGGCCTCTTCAGTAGAAGTGCGCACGTGAGGGACCTGGAGGTGCAGCAGGGCACGAGATCCCTTGAAGAAGTCGTCGGCGGATGCTCGCAGAGCGATAGAGATGAAGCCGACAGACGTGGGTAGGTTTCTTCAGTAGAAGTGGGGACGTGAGGGACTTGGAGGTGCAGCAGGGAAAGAGGTTCCTTGAAGAAGTCGTCGACGGATGCTCGCAGAGCGATGGAGATGACGCCGACGGACGTGGGTAGGCCTCTTCAGTAGAAGTGGGCACGTGAGAGACCTGGAGGTGCAGCAGGCCACGAGGTTCCTTGAAGAAGTTGTCGCCGGATACTCTCAGAGCGATGGAGATGACGCCGACAGACCTGGACCTAGTGCACTTTCAAGTCGAGGTGAAGAAGTGGATGGCCACAAAATGAAAAGACTTTGGTTGGTTTTTACCACATGTGAATTTTCGTCGAGAGAGTGACGTGGAGTAGACTTACTGAGAGACTCTTGTGAATTTGGGAAAACGCTTATATACTTTTTCCGGGTCCGTCAGCCTAACCACTAGGCGTGGGTTGTTTGATTGCACGGACCCATAATTGATAAAAGCATCCCGTATCAAAACTAGAATAAATGTAATCGACTAAAAAAGTAGGAGTCTATCTTCATTTTAGTTACCTTTTCGTCGACAACCGTTTTATCGGCACTATCGATTGTCGATAACATGATGGTCAATGAAAAGGTAATGTGGATGAACCATCGGTGTCGATAAACCATCAGTGTTGATGAAAACGTAGCGTCGATGAAACGTCCTTGTCGAAGAGAACGTTTGACGATGAAAAGGTAATGTCGATGAAACGTCGTTATCGAAGAAAGGGTTTGTCGATGAAATGGCAGTGTAGATGAAACGGTTCTCGATGAAAACGTAATGTCTATGAAACGTCTGTATCTATGAAAAAGTAATGTTGATGAAACATCCTTGCCGAAGAAAAGGTTTGTCGATGAAGAGGTAATGTCGATGACAGTCTGAAGTTAATCTTACAAGAAGGTTTCTGGGCAAAGTCTGATATCATTGTAGTATCAAAGTAAAGGAAAAGAGGTACGGTTTCAAAATTTTTCCTGGTTTGTTGAGAATTTTTTTAATTGATGGCAAAAGGCCCTAATTTCAAAAGTTTTTTCTCTCGAATTGAGCTCGTTCTAACCCCGACGTTGGTGGACCATAAACGGAACACTCTGTATCTAGGTACTAACACGAAAACGTGTTAACGGTCTAAAAACATGAAAAATTTAAATTCTTTACCTCTGTTTTCCATACGAATGGGACGTGTAATCTCAATTTGTGGGCGATTGGGTGATGGAGTTGGAATTGATTCTAAAATTAAAAGAAAAACGTTTTACTTATTAAAATAAGATTTTTTTAACTTTAAGGCCCGTTTGCACCATTATACCTTAAACCTTAAGGAATACTTAAAAGTCATGAGTGTTCCTTATAGCATTGCACCATGTTTTTAAGGAATACTTAAAGGCTTAAGGAACGATTAAATTTAAGTTGTAAAAATTTACGACTTAAACTTCACCTTAACCTAAAAACTGTGAATAGTGTGTGCTAAAGTGACAAACATTAGAAATGATTGAAGATTTTGAACTATACCCAGTTTTGGAAGATGATCTGGAGGTGTTAGAAATATTGGAAGTGGGTATTCCTCGAAGAGTTTATGTTCGATCCAATTATTTTTAAAAGGTTTCGCCTTACTAGAGAAACTGTACTTGCATTACTCACAGAAATTGAACATAATTTGGAATATCCATTTGATAAGTACGAATATAAAAAATACTAATAAGGTTCTATTTTTATTAGAAGTTCTATATTTCAGAAATAATTCTGTTTCTCCGATAAACCAAATTTTAATTGCATTAAGGTTCTATGCCACTGGAAATCATTTATTAAGTGTTAGTGATTTTGGTGGAACCCATGTATCTACAGCTTGTAGAATTGTTAAAAGAGTTTCAGTGGCAATAGCAAGACTGTACCAGACCTATGTAAAATTTCCAGAGACAAATTTAGAAAAGAGTCAATTATGCCAGGAATTTTTTGATATTGCTGCTTTCCCAAGAGTGCTTGGAGCTGTAGATGGAACTCACATTCGGATTCAGTCACCTGGTAATTTAATGATTTGTTTGACAAACTCCAATAAAAATATCAATTTACAGGAGGAGACGATGCAGAAATTTTTCGTAATAGAAAAAATTATTTTTCTTTAAATGTACAGGTAATTTCCGATGCGAAAATGAAAATTCTAGATTTGGTGGCGAGATGGCCAGGTTCAGCTCATGATGCGACAATATTTAATAGTTCTAGAATAAAAAATAGATTTCAAGTTAATGATTTCAATAACCGAATACTATTAGGTTTGTATTTTTATCAGTTTACTTGTTTTTACATTTGATTCATTTTCAAGGTGACAGTGCTTATAACATTCAGCCCTATTTATTAACACCTCTTATTAATCCCCAAGGACCTGGTGAACAGAGGTATAACGAATCACATATTAGGACAAGGGGAGTCGTTGAAAAACTATTTGGAATATGGAAAAGAAGATTTCCTGTAATGGCATACGGATGCAGATTGAAACTGGAAAATACAATGACAGTAATTGTTGCAACCGCAGTATTACATAATATTGCAAGAAACTTTAATGAAGATGAACCGCCTCTCGATTACGATGATGAGCAGGCTTTAAACAATATTATTAATAATGGAAATATACCTCCAATGGAACTTGTTGAAGGAAGAGGAGTGGGAGATAATGTTCGAAGAAATTTAATTAATGATTATTTTTCTAGATTATAAACTTTGATTAAAACATTTTTTTTCAAAAATAATTGTTTTTATTTGTATATCACATTGATAACAACTTACCACGAAAAAAAAATATAATCCTTTACTATTATAAAATATATATAATTCTTAAAAATTAAATAAATAAACTTTGATTTATCCTCTAAAATTCCAGGATTTTTAATAAACTCAAAATAACAAAAAATAGTGGCAAAAACATTCATTATTCTAATTTCTTTTTCATAACAAGTATTTCTAGTTTTTTTGCTTCTATTTCTAAAGTTAAAAGTTCAGTCTTTAAAATGCTTTCCTTTTTTAATATTTCAATTTGCATGATAACTAATTCAGTTTTTAGCTCTGCAAGCTTTGTGTACTCTTTGGATATTTCTGAGCTATGTAATGAATTTGCCATAGGCCTTCTTCGTGCGTTCCAGTTGTTTGTGTCGTTACGACTACATGTTTTACTTAACCCTGGGTCCATGGGTTCCCGTAAATAAGAAACCTTATAATTTCCCCAATCTTTTGCAGGTTCTGTACTTTCCAAGGAATTTTCCTTGTCTTCTCCCTAGATATACAAATAATTCTAAGATTCAATAATGAAATTAACAAATTTATTAATGGTAAAGAAAAATTTTAGAGCATAATATATTTTATACATATACCAACCTGTAAAGTAATTATGTTTTCATCCTCAATTTCAAGCACTTCGGAAGATACATTTTATGAACTGACTTGCTGCAGTTGATCAGTATCAAATGGATTTGAAAGCCCATTTATTGTTTTTTTATTCATAATGTCCAGCAATAATTCATTACTTTTTGGAATAGCAAGTGGTACTCCTCCACCAGTTTTAAGTTGTTCTTGGCGTTCCATAGCAGCAATTTTTCGGGTTTTTCTTTTTTCATTATCGTATACCTTCTTTAAAGACTGCATGTTGCGATGCGTATAATTTGGGCATGAGGAGTTGAACTCATCAGTCACTTTTGACCAAGCATCCTCTTTGTCACGCCAAGTTGCACCATCGGTTTTTTTGTTCTCAATAATGCTTTTATATTTATAAACTAAATTAAAAAGCACTTCCTTTTCATGTTGCGAAAAATTTGCCATCCGGATTCTTTTAGGTGGAGGATTCATTTTCCTTAAAAGAATATTAACTTTAATACGAAAAGATTTAGGTATTATAAATTATTCTCTAAATAATTTTCATACATACCTTCAAGTAGATTTGAGGTTATGTTTACACAAAGTGCACAAACTTGAAGGAAAATTGTGACCACAGAATGCAAAACAAATAAATTCGCCTAAAGATTTACAGTGTTGTCAAACTTACTTCAACTTTGCGCAAGGATCACTTTATTATGTGTGATGCAATGCAAATACAAATTAGGGAAAACTTAATTTTAAGTGTTCTCTAGGTAAGGAACACTTTTAAGTGAAATGGTTTACCTCTTGGATCAATTATTAGATGCCGTTGTGGCATTTCATCACGTGGTGGTAGTTGATATGGTACCGACCCATGATAAGGAGCAACTCCTGAAATAATACAAATTTAATACATTGAGATTTTAACCAGGTAGTTTTGGGGTACTTTTATACAGTTTAAAAAATACGTAAATTCGAAATTTCAGAACTTAAAAATGGATGATAAAACGGCATACCAATTGAAAGAGTCTATTTTAACTTTTTAATGATTTTTTTTAACCCTACACACATTGATGGTTAATATTTAAGTAGAGATTTTTTGATTTTGTACAAAAATCAATGACTTATGGTACGATTCTGTGTAACCGACCCGTAAGCTTACGTATTCGTAAATCTATAAGCGGTACGAAATTCGTAACGGTGCTCTTTACGGTTTTACGAAAAAGTGCAATTCTGAACACGCATCTGTAAGCGACGATCTTACGGGCGATACATTGGATCTACTTTTACGAGAACAGTACCTGCAGCTAACTTCACTCTTATTATTGGAATAATGATATGCTGGAATTGGGCAAAGAAGCAAGGGCAAAATACGCCAGAGAAAATATTTTATGTTAATTATAATTTTATAAAATGTAAATATGTATACAGGGTGTCCCGTAAGTGGGCGATAAAACGAAATGGGGTGACAGAGAAGGGAATTTCCAATTTAAATAACCAAATTTTTTGTTATGAAATTGTTGATGGTTCAAGAGTTATTTCAGTTTTTGTATTTTTTCAGTAAGCGCGTACTGTATTCATTAAATAATTGATTAAGAACATACTATGAGTTGTTTGATTTTTTTTAATTATCATTATGAACCTGAAAGGGTCCACCTTTTCAATAATAACACTTTTATAAAGTCATTTATCTTTTATCAAATTGTTCGTATAAAATTTTAGTTGATTTTTTATAATTTGCGTCTATAATATTCCTTTTAAAACACCGCTAGCGAAACCATAATGGGCCATAGCGCAATCATTATAGCACCCGCTTACGAAGTTGGTAGCATTGATCTGTCAAATTTGTGCTATTGATTATCGTAAATAAATTTCAAGATTTAAAGTACTTGATATGTTTTTTAGGTCTCCTAAATTTTTTATACGATACAGAATAATTCCTCACTCCTTTTAACTTATTAATTTCCAACAAAAAAATAAATAATAATCTTTAAATTTAACTGCCAAATAAGGAAAGTCAAATATGTGGTATTAATTTTTGTGAAGATATGAAAAGATTTATCAAAAATTAAGGGCTTACTATTTTTTGCTATTTTCTGAATATCTGGTAGGATACACGACAACTTATCACTAGTTTTACACTAAAAATCTGCAACTTAAAATCTAAAAATTGAAACCTTCAATTAAACTGTCACTGTCAAGCCTTCTATGTTTTCTGTTGTTATAACAACGATTCAATAAGAAATCTTTGTCACCAACAGCTAAAAAAATAAAGAAATATTTGTACGTCGAATAATTTCCAACTTTATTTAATTTTTGCGCAAATTATAAAAAATAGTATAAGCAACTCGTTCATAAGTCAATTATTGCACTCGTCCATTAAAAAACTCGCCGCTATGCGGCTCGTTTTTTAAACTTGGACGCGTGCAATAATACTTGACTTATGAAACTCGTTGCTTAATATACTATTAAAGTCACCCTGACTGAAAATAATGTACTAACATAAAGTTGAACAACTATTAGAAAAAGTTCTCCATTTCACGTAGAATCAGAAATGGTATAATGCTTAAAGGCAAATCCAAGCGTTGTTTTTTAATGAATGTTTATGAGAAGTAATTCAAAAATTATTTTACTACAATTTTTGAATTATGATCAGAAATCAAACAAAATGTGTTCATTAAATAATTGATTAAGAAAATACTATGACTTGTTTGACTTTTTTAAATTATCATTATGAACCTCAAAGGATCCACCTTTTCAATAATAGCACTTTTATAAACTCATTTATCTTTTAACCAACAAAAAAAAATTTGCGAAAACTTTTTGTTCGTATAAAATTTTAGTTGATTTTATAGTCACCTTGACAGAAAATAATGTACTAACATAAAGTAGAACAACTATTAGAAAAAGTTCTCCATTTCACGTAGAATCAGAAATGGTATAACTCATAAAGGCAAATCCAACCGTTTATTTTTTAATGAATGTTTATGAGAAGTAATAAGTAATTCGTATTTTTGCTAAAAAATAATTGTACTACAGTTTGAGTTATTGTCAAAAATTAAAAAAAAACGAGTCAAATAGTGAAATAGTGATTTTAAAATTTACAAAAGGTGCTCAAAATGAGCTCCATGTGCCCTTACACATAATCGGCATCGACGGATAAAATTGGTTTTGATTAACCGAAATGCTTGTTCACTATTTTTAATAATTACGATTGCTCGCCTTATTTTTTGTCGCAGCTCTTGTTCGGTATTATTTTCCGTTGCGTAAACCAATTCCTTAAAATAGCCCCAAAAAAAGTCCAAAGGATTTAGATCAGGTGATCGCACGGCCAGTGAATACTCTTCCAATCCAGCGATTTTGAAAATGTATTTTGAGGTGTCCTCTCACCTCTACGGCATAATGGGGAGGAGCACCATTTTGCTGGAGCTACATGTCCCGGCGACTTTCAAGGGAAACATCTTCAAGTAAGCATGGCAAATCATTTTGCAAAAAATTAAGGTAAATTTGGCCATTGACCCTTCTTGGTAGTTCAAATGGGCCAATTAGCCTACCTTCAATTATTCCTGCTCACATGTTGACCCCAAAGTGGTGTTGGAAGCGATCATTTCGCACCACCACGGAATTAACGTCGTTCCAATAATGTAAATTGTGGATATTGAATATTCCTATCCTGCTAAATGTGGATTCGTCGCTCCACAAAACTTTATTTATAAAACTAGGGTCTTCTCTATTGCGTCGTAGCATTTCCCTGCAATATCGGTACCTATAATTGAAGTCAGGAGGTAAAAGTGCTTGCACGCTTTGCACATGGTACATGGTACGGCACAATTGATTCCTTTGCAAAATTCGATGCCCAGAAGTTCGAGGTATTTGAGTATTTCTTGATACACGACGAACACTTGTTGTTGGATTCTCTGCCACAAATTCAACTATTTCGTCGTCGTCGATATCATGCCTAATAGGTCTTCCTTCTCTCCGTGGCTTCCCAGGGATTTCACTTTCTATGTACCACCGATGTACATTTTGAAACACTCTATAGTCGGGAAAAAGCTCACGATTGGAGTGTCGTTCTCGATTCTCTCTTGCAGCAGCTAGGGCATTTCCATCACAAAACCCATACACATAATGCATTTTTGCATATTCGCGAGAAGAGTACGACATTTTTGTGCATCCGAATACAATTAAAATAACATTTGCTAATATTTTAACTTCAAAAATAGGAAAACAAAAACAACTGTCCTTCCTCCATTTTAAATTTATTAGAATGGGACTAGCCGTGACGAAAAATAAGATGGGAAATTTTGATTATTAAAGATAAAAAACACATTCTAAGCATCTTTCGTAATTTTTTTTGTGGAAAAATCATTATTTTACTCATTTTGTTTGATTTCTGATCATAATTCAAATATTGTAGTAAAATAATTTTTGAATTACTTCTCATAAACATTCATTAAAAAACAACGCTTGGATTTGCCTGTATGCATTATACCATTTATGATTCTACGTGAAATGGAGAACTTTTGCTAATAGTTGTTCAACTTTATGTTAGTGCATTATTTTCGGTCAGGGTGACTTTAAAATTAACTAAAATTTTATACGAACAAAAAATTTTCGCAAAATATTTTTTTTTGTTTGATAAAAGATAAATGAGTTTATAAAAGTGCTATTATTGAAAAGGTGGACCCTTTCAGGTTCATAATGATAATTAAAAAAAATCAAACAACTCATAGTATGTTCTTAATCAATTATTTAATGAACACAGTACGCGCTTACTGAAAAAATACAAAAACTGAAATAACTCTTGAACCATCAACAATTTTATAACAAAAAATATGGTTATTTAAATTGGAAACTACCTTCTCTGTCACCCCATTTCGTTTTATCGTCCACTTAAGGGACACCCTGTATATATTATCACAAATTGTAAAAAAATAAACAAAATTCTTATATACAAAACATTTTTTCTTAAATATTATAATTTTAGAAATCAAATTTCTTATTCTTAAATTTGAACTTAGCTATTTTAAGTCTAAACTTCTCTTCTTTTAGTTGAAGTTTTCTATTTTCTACATCTATGTATTCTTCACAAAATTTTGTTATAGAATTTTGAAATATCTTATTGGAGGTGGTAGCAGAATCGGTCGCTTTAATAAGGTTTTCGGCTAAAACCGATAAAGGTTTTACTCGCAGTGTTCTTCTTTGTTTCCGTGAGGTACTCGGTTTGGGAGAAGTATTTTCTTTTTCAAAGTTTGTTCTTTCGGGTGCTAAAACAGTCTCCGGTTCTGCTACACCCTCGGATGCTGAAACATCCAAGGAAGCAATGATATTTTTATGAGCCTCCAAAATCAAAACATTCGGTGCGTTAAGTGGTAAGTCGATTCCCTCGTACTATGCTAATCTGGGACCTTCAACGGTAACTTTACCACAGACGAAAAAATTCGAGATCGATAGTAATAAGAGTGAACTTAGCTGCATGTAGTGTTCTCGTAAAGTAGATCAAATGTATCGCCCGTAAGTTCGTCGCTTACAGATGCGTGTTCAGAATTGCACTTTTTCGTAAAACCGGTATGAAAACCGGTACGAATACGTAAGCTTACGGGTCGGTTACACAGAAAATCGCACCATAAAAGTCATCGATTTTTTTAAAAATCAAAAAATCTCTAATTAAATTTTAACCATCAATGTGTGTAGGAATTAACAAAATATTATTAAAAACTTAAAATATCCTCTTTCAATTGGTAAGGCGTTTTATCATCCATTTTTAGACAACTTATAATCATCTGATCAAATTTTGAAATTTCGCTTTTGCGTATTTTTTAAAATGTATAAAAACTCTTAAATTTGTATTATTTCAGGAGTTGCTCCTTATCTTGGGTCGGTACCACTTCATCTACCACGACGTGATGAAATGCCACAACGGCAGGTAATAATTGAACCAAGAGGTAAACCATGTTTTAGACAAAATTTAAAACTGTTCAAGTGAAAAACCATATATTCATAACTATAACGTTTTTTTTTAATTTGAGAGTCAACTCCATCTCCAGCCGGTGCGTTAATCGCCCACAAATTGAGATTACACACCCCAGTCAGATTGAAAACATAGGTAAACAATTTAAATTTTTTATGTTTTTAGACGGTTAACACGTTTTCCTGTTAGTACATATATACAGAGCGTTCCGTTTATGGACCACCAACGTCGGGGTTAGAACGAGCTAAATTCGAGAGAAAAAACTTTTAAAATTAGGGCCTTTTGAAGTTTAGGTCATCAATTTTTGTCAAAAATAAAAAAATCGCTAATTACACTTTAACCATTAATATGTGTAGGGATTAAAAAAATTCTCAAAAAACCAGAGAAAATTCGAAACCGTACCTCTTTTCCTTTACTTTGATACTACGATTATAAAAGACTTCGCTCAGAACACTTCTTGTAGGATTATCTTCAGACTGTCATCGACATTACCTCTTCATCGACAAACTCTTCGACTACGACGTTTTATCGACATTACATTTACATCGGCAAAGGTTCTCTTCGACAAGGACGTTTCATCGACACTACGTTTTCATCAACCCTGACGGTTTATCGACATCGATGGTTGATCCACATTACCTTTTCATTGACAATCATTTTATCCACAAACGATAGTGCCGATGTAACGGTTGTCGACGAAAAGGTAACTAAAATGAAGATAGACCCCTACTTTTTTCGTCGATTACATATATTCCAGTTTCTGAGTTTTTTTTTCATGATTTTAAAGGAGTCTTCCAGCGCCGTAGGTCGACTAAAGGTAAATTATTCTTATTATTTTATTTTTTAATACTTTAAAATTTAATTTAACGTTTATTTTTTATTTCTGGAGCACTGCCTACTGCAACTGTATCGTCGTACACCTGGAAGAATTTGCTAAACCCACGGCAGAGAGCATTATGTAGGTCCTATAGGTCCATATGTACCCATTTTTGGACCACGTCCTTCTATCGACAATCGATTTAATCCTCCGCAAGTACCTGGAATGGGACCACGTCCTTCTAGCGACAGTAGATTTAATCCTCCACAAGTACCCGGAATGGGTCATGCTTACTTTTTGTTTTTACAATACGATTTTCCAGAACTTTTAGAAAATGTTCCTTTAAATGTACGCCAACAAATGTGATTTCAACACGATGGTGTACCCGCGCATTTTTCGCGACCGATTCGAGATTATTTAAATACTATATACCGATATAAAAGATGCGGTAATAGCTGTCAAAGCAAAACACGATTTATATTATTTTAATTTATCTTATCAACAATCAAATGATATTCAAAGTGAATATCATACTTAAAAAAGCAAGCCAACACACTCTAAATATATACTACATATCCCATAAAATTAAAATAATAAACAGCTGATTTATTCAGCAGTACAATTAATCCAATGTTGAATATCAGATGATGTTTTACCTTCTCTTTTTAACATGTTGGCAAGTTGATGATAGTAAGTGATCTCCTCTGAAAACTCATCTGGTAGAACCTTGAAGAAGTTTTGAAAGACCTTAATGTATGATGATTTATTTTTCATCACAACATTGTCAAAGAATTGTTTATAAGTTTCCTCGATTTTAACTTTAGTTAGAGATGCATACTTTGTTGCCTGTTCAAAGAAATCCACAACGGAGGTTTTGGTCTGTCCTTTTTCTACAACTTGCGTCTTATAAGATAGGTGGCACTGATATATTAACAATATAAGCAAGGTTGTTGCACCTGCTTTTGTATCCAAGAATGTTGATGACAAAGCTGATGTAATGTAATTAGAACTGCATAACTGAGATCCTGGCAATCCAACTTCTGTTTCAGTAACTGGGAAACTTGAGAGTGTCTGCATTAGTTTTTCGAACACTAGCTTTGAAAAATTTCAGAGCACCATAGAAAGTCTGGGCAAGGTGATATCAGTAGATCCAGGTTTTTTAGACTTTATCTCTTGCCTAAAGTTGAGATAACCCTGACTGCTTCATTCTTACCAGATGTATTTTGGTTTTAGAAATTAGACACATTTGCACCCCTAGTGTGAAATAGGACCAACATATAACATTGAAGTTAACATTAAGGCTGTCAATAGCTTTGGCCACTTTCTGTGAAAACACCTGATATCCATGCTGATAATATCTTCACTCCAATTTCCCATCGTAGGAGTGCTCCTTCTAGTTGTTCTTTTTTTACTGTTAATTGTGAACAGCAAGTGGTATCAGCAGAGTAGAAATAAAGCAATTGTAAATGAAACCAGCTAGTGCTGGTTCGAATGTTTGAGTAAAATTTGTTTTATTGTGATCCTGACTTTGTGTACGCGAAATATTTATAACAATAGGACATTTTATGCATAAGGTGGTGTTCTGATAGGACAGTTTATTTGTAAATATGTATATGAAGGTGAATACGTTTTAGAGACTGCTCAAATCGTCATTAGTTTATTAAAGAAATAAAGCATGACGGTTTTGACCGCCATTACCTACAAACGTGCTAAGGATTTGAGGGCTATAGCGATCGTGTTAAGGTCCGACAAAAAATCCAAGTTACTATCAAAGTCTTTTTCTTGCTTATCTTTTACTTTGAAGAATAATTTCTTACCTTAAGGTTATACATAGCTATTTTAGTATTCGGAAAATACTCTTTGAACAAATGATCAAGTTTATGAGAAAGAATGTCTATGTTGGGAATTTTCATAAATATTAAATTTTCTAAATCATTACCTACTTTGATTTTCATTATTCATGTTTATATTATATAAGTATTTCTTTAATAATTTACTTTTATAATTGTTCACTCTAAGTATATTGTCAGGAATCTTTAGGTTTTCATCTATGCAGGGTGTTTCGTAAGTAGCGTATAAATTTGAAACCCCATGTAGGAAATACTTCTTTAAGAAGAAAATTTCATATGAACATGTGTCCAATATTCATTCATAAAAAAGTTATAAGAATTTGAAAAAAAAAATTAAATCAATTTATTACTAAAAAATATAATTTGAAAATTACTGAATTAATTTTAATTTTGTTCCTCTTGGTGTTATGCAGACACGGCATCGACGTAACATCTCTTCGTTAACATTGAAATTAAAATTATTTTGCACTTCAGCAACCGCATTATTTACCCTCTCAAGTAATTGTGCTTGAGTATTTATCTCAATCGTGTACACATTTGTTTTGAGAGTACCCCAAAGATAAAAATCTAACAGATTTAAGTCTGGAGATCGCGGTGGCCACGATATTGGTCCTCCAAAACCTATCCAATTATTATTGAAATTATCATTCAACCTATTAGTCACATTTCTTCCCCTATGAGGTTGCGCCTCATCGTGTTGATATAAAACCTGATTTAAGACATTTGAGGCTACGTTGTCAACAATATCTTTTACATTGGTATTTAATAGAATGAGATAATCATTCGATGTCAGTCTATTAGGCCAGTACTTGCATTGATATTAGTTGATTATTAAAAATCCCCGTCCAGACATTTATTGAGATTCTTTGCTGAAATCCTCTTCTTTTTATTAACTTGGGATTTTCCAATGACCACGCATGTTCATTGTGGTAATTTGGTGTAGTTCCTCTGCCAAATTGACTTTCATCCGTCCAAATAATTTTTGAGCAAAAGTTTGGATCTGCTGCCATTTTTTCCAACAACCATTGACAAAAGTTTAAACGTCTGATCTCATCTCCTGGCTGAAGGGCTTGTACATGTTGAAAATGGTATGGATGCATTACTTCCCTCTTTAGCGTCTTCCAAATAAATGATTGAGAAATACCTTGCATTGAAGAAACACTGCGTATACTTGTACGAGGATTTTCAATAAAGGCGTCTATCACTGCTTCTTCTTCAAATGTATGTTTTTCAGGGCCATCAATTTTTGTTTCACAATGTATGTTTCCGGTGTCCCTTAATCTTTGAAAGGTCCTGTAGAAAACATGGTAAGAAGGGTGACGTCTATTGGGAAACCTGCGTTGATATTCTCTCCTTGCTTGCAAACTGTTACCATTACAAAATCCATAAATAAAAATTATTTCGGCATATTCAGAATTACTAAACACTTTGTAGTTTTTGTTATTTGTTTTAAACTTAAATACGATAAATGTTTAAATCTTTATTATTTAAATGCCAAAATTAAAAAAAAGACGATTTTCAAAGCATATGTTTTTAGTAATAAATTGAATTAATTTATTTTTCTTCAAATGCTTAGACCTTTTTTATGAATCAATATCGGACACATGTTCTTCTTTTCTTAAAAAAGTATTTTCTACATAGGGTTTCAATTTTATACACTACTTACGAAACACCCTGTATAGCAAGGTTCACATAATTTTGAGATCTTGGAACGAAAAAATTTTACGATAACCACTTTCTGGTGGAACTTATGATCCGATAAAAAATGTAGGACGCTGTTTGAATTTAAAGCCTTTCTATACCAGTTAGTTTTTATACGACCTACAGTATCACTTTCAATCATTACGTCTAAAAAGGGTAAACAATTGTCAATTTCAACTTCGAAAGTGAACTTAATGTGAGTATCAAATGTATTAAACACCAAGACAATTTCATTCAGTGCATCCAAATTGTTAGGAATTGACGTGATAATATCGTCTACGTATAAAAATAAAAAATCAATTTTGAAACTTAGTTTGTCAATACATTCATCTAGCAAATCGTTCATCACCAACGAGGCGAAGATGGATGATGAAGGATGTCCCATAGCGGAACCAAATTTTTGTTTATATGTAACCTGATTAAATATAAAGAAGTTTTGGTCGAAACCACAATCAACCAACCTTAAAAATAAATCACATGGAATGTTTTTGTGCTCCTCAATCCAATACCAATGTTTCAAAATAGATCTTTTTGTGGCTTCTAATGATATATTGGTAAATAAGGATGTGACGTCTAATGAGATCAAATGATAATTAATTGATACTGTATGTTCTCTAGTAGAATTTAGAAATTCGTATGAATTTTTGACTTTGTATTTAGAAACTGAACTTAGATTAGTAAGTATGCCGCAAATGATTTTTTCTAGCTTATATGTAGGTGACCCAATCGCACTAATGATAGATTAAGGTTTAAGGTTATCTGTCTCTTTGTGCCTTTTAGGGCAGCCCATAAGCTTTAGGAATCACAGAATTGTATGTACGAAGTTTTTTACCTTCCACACCTGTTATGTATTTTCCTTTTTCAACTTCTGTGATCAATGCATTCACCTTGGTTTGTGCTGCAGGTAATGGGTTTTGAGACACTACCTCATACGTATTGGTATCTTCAAACATTGTAGTCATCTTCCTAATATATTCCTCACTATCTAAGATTAGAGTTTTGTTTACTTTATCAGAGCGCAGAACTACGATTTCAGGATTCTTCAGAAACTTCTTGGTTTTCATGAACGTTTTATCCAATTCTTGTATACGTTTATTATTTTTGATATTCCTAAGCAAATGGTTAGTCATTATGTTAGTTGCCTTTAGTCTTATTTCATCTTTTAGCTCCTTATTAATCGGGTGTTCATCTATGATGTATTCCACATCGCATAATAATTTAGTTAATGGAAACTCATTAACGTTACTCTTATGTGCGAATTGTGGACCTAATGCTAGTAGTTGTTTACAGTCTTCCGGAATGATTGTAGAGCTTAAATTGCTAACCCAGTTTTCAGCAGCATTTAATGTAATTGTGATTGTCTGAATTAACTCTTAAAGTTACGAAGAACCATTTTTAACCATCTTGTTCTGTTTATCGCTTTGTTGTTTATAAAATGTAGAGAATTCATGCAGTGCTTATATCGACCTCAATTTAGTAACGTAATTACAATCAATGAAATTTTTCTTCTTGATTTGCCAAAACCCAATTTTAATTTCAAGGTTTAGTACTGCCCTCTTGTAACCTCAAAATATTCTGTCCACTTCTTTATTAAACGGGTGTTCATCTGGTAAAATATTTTATCTACGACTATTGAATAACATGTTAATTACGTATCCATTTCTTATTAATTAATGACAATCATTACAATTTAGCCGTGTGTTATATCTCCATTTAAATCAAATGTCTCTCCATAACACACTAGCTGGAACCAATCACGAGACAGCATTTTCAAAATATGTATCATAACAACCGGGCTGAAGTTGGCTGAAAACCGACCTGTAACGAGGTTACACGAGTAGAATGTGACGGCGCCATATTCACTTGCGTGCGCCGCTGTCAAAATAATTTCAATTTGAAATATAAAATTTTTAAAGAAAGTGAATCAAAGTGAATTTACAATTATATTTTATTAATAAAAGTAATTATTTATTGCAAATTAAAAACATATTTTTTAAAAAATATAATAACAAAAATAATAAAAAGCGTGAGTTCATAATATATAAAATGGATTCAGAAAGTGAAAGTTGCACACCCCCAGAAATACTAGAAACTGCGCTAACAACAACCCAAAATTTATAACCAAATAAATCAGGACAGGTATAATATGGCATACAAGCCTTTATAGATTGAAGAAACATAATAAACATAAAAACAAATGATAATTGGCTTTTCAGACAAATTTATTGCTATTTTCATTCAAACATTACAGCTAACGTTTCGCTCGATCATCGTCGGCTTCATCAGAGCTACAACATTGATACATATCAGTAAAAATCACTCTTAAACAATAAAATCATTATTAAAATTATGTATATTAACAAAAATGACATAAAAGACTTAAGCATGATGTGTGCTATGTGCTATCTACTCTACATAATTTATAAACTAAACTCACCTCTAATGGGTATATTAAATAGCGTGTAAATTTTTTATAAAATTCATCAACATATGATAACGGAGTATTTATACAAGGCATTAATTACTATAATGATGGTCAAACTTATTTTAATTATTAAAATTATTAAAAACCGCATGGTCATTTAACCTAAGTATGAGCAACAGAACAGCCGTCACAAGACCTTATTCAAGCCGAATATACAGTATGTCCGGAATCCACAATATTAACCTACAATATACTCTGTGTCCAAAAACAAAATTTTTTGTCTGAAAACTACACAATAATTGTTCTCTTTTATTTTTCACTTAAGTAGGTTACAATACACTAAACTCAATTTATCAGTATCACACCTAAAATTTACGCATTTATTTTGTTTAATAAATATCATTTCACTAATGAGGCGTTTATGATAGTTGTCTTCTATATCTAACATCTCAACCTTGTCGAAATTAAAACAATGGTTGGTTGATATAACATGGTGTGATAATGCCGTTAATCCTTCGCTTGGTGTAGTGATGTTTTTACAACTTGTTCTATGCTGTTGTACTCTTTTCATAAGGTATTGTTTTGTTTGGCCAATGTAGCATTGCCAACAATCAGAACAAGGTATCTTGTAGATAACATTCGATAACATCTCTTTACTTGTTGTGTCTTTTAGTTTAGAGTATATTGTATTAACAGTCAGATCATTATAAGGGGCCAACTGAATGTTATAATCTTTTAGCACTTTTGGTGTAAGGGTAATAACACGGTGTTAATAGATAGTAAAGTATATAATGATAAAATTATGGAATTCTTAAATGATACAGATGTCTATTGTAAACTTAAGAATAACCCTACATCTAAATTTCAGACCAAATCTAATAGTATTGTCAAAAATAAAGTTAATATTCCCTTACGACCAGTAGTGTCGTGTATACACACACCATCAGTGAATCTGTCTAAATTAATCCACCAATCACTAACCCAATTTTCATCACTTTTTCACTTTAAAATTAAGAATTCACTAGAATTGATTAACACAATTAAAGAATTTGAGGTCCCGGTAGACCACATATTAGTATCCTTTGATGTTACCTCCCTCTTCACCAACATCCCAAAAAACTTAGTAATAGAAATCATTAAATCAGAATGGAACACAATCTCTGCATATACGAATATTGGAAAAACTAACTTCATTTCAATTATTAACTTCATCTTTGAATCTAGCTATTTCTCATATAAAGGACAATTTTACCAACAGAAAGATGGGATGGCAATGGGTAATCCAGCCTCCCCAATTTTAGCAGAAATAGTTATGAATCATATTTTAAAAAGAGCCATAGAATGAACACCATTTTTAATACCGATGATTAAAATATATGTAGATGATGTGTTTTTAGTGATCCCAAAGGATAAAGTTCAAACAATATTAGATATTTTTAATAGTGTGCACAAGAAAATTAAGTTTACATCTGAAGTGGAAAAAGAGAATAAACTCCCATTCCTAGATGTCTTATTGATTAGGTCCTTAAATAATACGATTGAATACAATTGGTACAGGAAATCTATAAATTCGAATAGATGCTTAAGTTTTAACTCTTTCCACCCCTTATCACAAAAGATAGGTATAATTAAGCAATACAAAAATAAGATCCTTACACTTAGCCAAGAAAAATTTCATAAGGAAAATTTCAACATAGCCAAAAATATATTGTTAAATAACCACTACCCAATAAAACTAATCAACAATATTTTCTTTGGGACAAGTAATATAAATTATCACAATGACAGACTAACCAACCCTGTAATATATAGTAGATTTATTAACGTACCAAACATTACCCATAAAATACAAAAAGTGCTAAAAGATTATAACATTCAGTTGGCCCCTTATAATGATCTGACTGTTAATACAATATACTCTAAACTAAAAGACACAACAAGTAAAGAGATGTTATCGAATGTTATCTACAAGATACCTTGTTCTGATTGTTGTCAATGCTACATTGGCCAAACAAAGCAATACCTTATGAAAAGAGTACAACAGCATAGAACAAGTTGTAAAAACCTCACTACACCAAGCGAATGATTAACGGCATTATCACACCATGTTATATCAACCAACCATTGTTTTAATTTCGACAAGGTTGAGATATTAGATATAGAAGACAACTATCATAAACGCCTCATTAGTGAAATGATATTTATTAAACAAAATAAATGCGTAAATTTTAGGTGTGATACTGATAAATTGAGTTTAGTGTATTGTAACCTTCTTAAGTGAAAAATAAAAGAGAACAATTATTGTGTAGTTTTCAGACAAAAAATTTTGTTTTTGGACACAGAGTATATTGTAGGTTAATATTGTGGATTCCGGACATACTGTATATTCGGCTTGAATCTGGTCTTGTGACGGCTGTTCTGTTGCTCATACTTAGGTTAAATGTCCATGCGGTTTTTAATAATTTTAATAATTAAAATAAGTTTGACCATTATTATAGTAATTAATGCCTTGTATAATTACTCCGTTATCATATGTTGATGAATTTTATAAAAAATTGACACGCTATTTAATATCCCCATTAGAGGTGAGTTTAGTTTATAAATTATGTAGAGTAGATAGCACACATCATGCTTAAGTCTTTTATGTCATTTTTGTTAATATACATAATTTTAATAATGATTTTATTGTTTAAGAGTGATTTTTACTGATATGTATCAATGTTGTAGCCCTGATGAAGCCGACGATGATCGAGCGAAACGTTAGCTGTAATGTTTGAATGAAAATAGCAATAAATTTGTCTAAAAAGCCAATTATCATTTGATTTTATCAAATACAACAGACGTAATCGATATTTAATAATAAACATAATAAAAATATAATTAGGTGTCAGGTGATTTTAGAGGTTAAATTGGGCCGTCAAACTTACGCCATAGAACAAAAATCTAGAGTAAACATAGGTGTTTAATGAAAATAATGGCCAGCAAAATGACAATAGTAGATAGGAGAATCTAAAAGTGAAAAATCGTCGTAGATAAAGTATAGTATTCTACTCGGACCTTTTACGAAACTCACCTGCCGGCTCGTGTCGCAATTTCGGTCTTCGTGAGTAATGGCTATCATTACTCGCTCGTTGAATAATATACTATAGTAACGAACCCAGGTTATTACTAAAAGTGCGGGATATATCATGGCAACCACTTTTACGAGACGTTAAATGTGGTTGCTTATTATTACCGACGTCACTAAAAGTGGTTGCCAATTTTTGAAAATCGAATTTGTGAGATCTCTTATTTTCCTGCTGCCACTGATAAGCGTTCTCTCGGAGACTGGCAGCACCGCATTTTTTTATAGCCCTAACCCTCCCCTGTCGCGAGGAGAAATCAGAATCCTGAAGTTTTGTGATACTAGACATTAGAAAAAATTAAAAATTTTGTGGCAGCAGTGGCATTTTGTGTTGCCCCCTCAATGACGTAACGAATTATATGTACGACCTTGAAAAGTTTTATCACACTAGACTGAGTGTCGCCGCCGCTTAGACTATAAGTATCTTTATTACAGGCACATGCAAAATATTCATCTTGTGTATCTTTCATTAAACCATTTATGTACTGCTTCGGAAGTTCATCAAATTGTTCTAAAAACTGATCATAAACTTCAGGTCTTACATCTTCAAGATATGATTGATAGAATGGTCTCTCCTCCTCAAATACATAATCATCCAAGTCATCATGTACCACATCCTCATATACAGTATCTGTCAATATTGGTGTTTTAACAGGTGCTTTATATTTGTTAGAAGTAGCTTTTCGTTTATAATTTCTTGATGATTCATCATTATTCGCTTCCAATTTTCCTTCTTTTGGTTCCTCTTTCGGATCCTCCTTCGGTTCAGCTTTAACTGAAATTTTATCTGACTGCTGTAAAATTCTTTTTAATGGCTCTAAGATTGGCTTATAAGATTTAGCCAGTTGCTCTTCTGCATCAGATCGTCCTAATTTTAAGGCAATCCTTCCTAATGTCGCTTTTAATTTTAATTAAACTTTTCTTAACCTCAACGCCTTTCTTATTCATTTTAGCAAGATATTATCAATATTATATAAATAGGTGTACGACCTTGAACAGGTTTTATCAGCTTTTTATCAGCTTTTATCAGGTTTTGAACAGGTTTTATCAGCTTTTTATTAGGTTTTATCAGCTTCTGAACAGGTTTTATCAGCTTTTTATCAGCTTTGAACAGGTTTTATCAGCTTTTGAACAGGTTTTATCAGCTTTTGAACAGGTTTTATCAGCTTTTATCAGCTTTTGAACAGGTTTTATCAGCTTTTATCAGCTTTTGAACAGGTTTTATCAGGTTTTATCAGGTTTTATCAGGTCTTGAACAGGTTTTATCAGGTCTACGTATGACTTGTTTCGATAAAGGATTAATTGTTACTAACAAGTTTTGTAAAAAATCTGTCTAAATATTTTCTATATCTTCCTTTGTTAACATCACTCTCCTTATCAATTACAAAAAATCCGAACTTCTCGTTCCAACATTGCGAGCATAATTCCTTAAATTCTTCAAATTTCATATCACCACCCACGTGATCATTATAAGCATGCTTTAAATTCAAATCATCTTGCTTAAATAATATGATGAAATTTGCGTTGTCTCTGATAAGATGGTTAGGTATGTGGGTATAAGTTTGGCACAAATAAAACGAATCGAGACTTTTATGACGACCCATAGAAAAAAAATCTCTCATCTTCTGTTGATTTTCACAGGCCACATCATCAAAAATAAAAATCGAATTTTCTTTGGCATCATTTATGTTAATAATTTCGGTATTCTCCGAATAAGGAAAAAATCCAATTTCGGGCAAGGAGCACATAACCTCTTTAAGTAACTGGTATTTGGGCTGGTACAATGACTTTGAATACATGTATATATTTTTAAACTTTAAACCATTTGGATCAAAGATTAAACTAAGCATAACGTTCGTTTTTCTGATAAAACCTGTTCAAGACCTGATAAAACCTGATAAAACCTGTTCAAAAGCTGATAAAACCTGTTCAAAGCTGATAAAAAGCTGATAAAGCCCGATAAAACCTGTTCAGAAGCTGATAAAACCTGATAAAAAGTTGATAAAACCTGTTCAAAACCTGATAAAACCTGATAAAAAGCTGATAAAAGCTGATTAAAGCTGATAAAACCTGTTCAAAACCTGATAAAACCTGTTCAAAACCTGATAAAAAGCTGATAAAGCTGTTGAAGACCTGTTAAGAAGCTGTTCTAGATCGTACACCTATTTATTTTATTGATAATATCTTGCTAAAATGAATAAGAAAGGCGTTGGGGTTAAGAAAAGTTTAATTAGGAAAAAGGTCCTTGCCTTAAAATTAGGACGATCTGATGCAGAAGAGCAACTGGCTAAATCTTATAAGCCAATCTTAGAGCCAATAAAAAGAATTTTACATCGATCAGATAAAATTACAGTTAAAGCTGATTTTTACCGAATTGAAATATAATTCATCTTTTACTTTTAGATTTAACCGAATTTTTTATAAACTGGTCCTTCTACCTAGTACAAAATGCTAAGATTACAATATTTGGTGAAGTCTCAAACCCATGAAATTTACTTTGTGAAGTTATATAAAAGTTGATGCTTATTGTGAGGGGGATTGCACAAATTCTTCAAAAATTTAGAATAACATTTTTTCCTAAATTTTTTTCACGTTACATTTTTCGTAATATATTATAAATTAATAAAATGTTTAAGTTACGTTTCTATAATTTTCGAGTTGTATGCATTTTTTATTAACCACCATTTGCTTGTTTGTCAAGTTCAATGAAATGTGTTTATGCTGATTAAGCAGCTGTACTACCTTAAGTCTTTGAAGAAGTTTTGTGGAAAAATAAATACCTTATATCTAATTATTGTAAACTTATAAATAATTACTCGATTTCTAATACTTTTTTACTCATATAATTAGACTATCTATTTTGAGGGGGGGCGACACTTGACATTATATTAACCCATTGATGAACTTCTGGGGGGAACATTTAATAGGAAAATTCAGGACCATGAAGCCCCATTTTCTTTCTTTTGATATTAAACTTTCCACCCCTCTACATTTTCCAACATCCTTCCAACGAATTCACCAGTTTATCAACATTTTCCTTCATTTTTCATTATTCATTAATTTACAAAAAAATCTTTTTTAAAAGTCGCTTTTCTAATTTTGCGTACATTTAGTTCAAAATCTATGTTGAGTAAAAAAGTATTAGAAAATTGAATAATTATTTATAAGTTTACAATAATTAGATATTAGGAATTTATTTATAAGTTTACAATAATTAGATATTAGGTATTTATTTTCCCCATAAAACTTCTTCCAAGAATTAAGAAAATGCATCTGCTTAATCAGCATTACTATAAAAACATGTGAAACGGTTGTTAATAAATAAATGTATATTGACATTAAAAAGATTAACAAATATCAAAATATAATAAGACCTTTATTTGTCGAACAAACTCTTCGAAACCGATTTCGGGTGTTAGAAACTTCAAAATTTTTAATGTATGATTTTTATTATAATTTTATTAAAAAGAAATAAGAAAGCAAAGTTAAACTTTGTTATATGGATACAGACAGCTTTATCTTATACATTGAGACAGAAGATTTCTATAAAGACATAAAAAATAATAATGAGCTTTTTGACACTTCAAATTTTAATTTAAATAATCCATATGGAATACCATTAATTAATAAAGCAGTATTAGGTTTAATGAAGGAAGAAAATCGTGGCCTGATAATGTACGAATTTGTTGGATTACGACTCAAAATGTACGCATACAATGTGGTTGGTGAATGGACAAAAAAAAGATAAAGGTGTAAAAACTAGCGTTGTAAAAATGATCTAACCGAAAAAGACTTTAAAAATACCCTGTTTAATCCCAAAAATATAAAAAATTTATAAAAAACAAAATTTATTTAAATCTATTTATCACACTATCTTTTCGTAAACAGAATAAATGTGCATTATCAAGTAACGATGATAAGCGCTACGTGAAGATAGAGTTACAACGTTAGCTTGGGGGCATCACGATGTTAAAGAAATTACAAAAATAATAAATAATTAAGTACTTAATGTGTTTATTTTTTAATAATTAGGTTAGGTTAGTTTATTATTGTAAAGATGAATTATGAAAGTGTTTTTGTTATTTGGTAAACTGGACCACTGAGCTATTTCGTGTAAAAAAATGAATATAACCAATCCAATAACGTATTTATTAGAGGATATGCAGGGCCAACCCATAAAAAGGAGCATTTTACTCGGAGGAATTACAAAAAGTTAAACATGAAGATGCATATCTCGTTGAAAAAATTATTAGAAAAAAGAATGATAAAGTGTTTGTCAAGTGGCTCGGCCTTGATAAAACTCATAATAGCTGGATTAGCAAAAATAATGTTTTGTAAAGGAGTGTTGAACTTAATACTTTTAATTTTATTAAATTTAAATAATTTATTATGATAAATAATATTAAAAACAAAAAATGTTTACTTACCGTGCTTTATTTTAGTTAGTAAGTTATGGTGAATAAATTTAAAATATAAAAAAATAAATTTAAAATATAAAAAAATAAATTTAAAATATAAAAAAATAAATAAATTTAAATATGCATTTATTTTTAAAAGACAAAAATAGTACCTAGATTAAAATTAAATATAAAAATTAAACCTTAAAATAAAAGAAACATATTTAATACAAACGATTTGTGTGCAAACTTAAATTTAAGAGATCCTGAATTTTTTTCTTTAAAAATGAATTAAACTTAATATACACCTCGCACAAAAATGGCCGAACATCCTCATTCTGATCCTCATTGATTTGTGCCAAAATATCGGAATTCTGGACCTCAAACCGATTATCATTCAGGACCCTGCTGTATACTTGGTGGAGGAAGTCCTCGAAGGGCTGCCAATTTCGGAGACCCACACTGTTGAACCTCTCCAGATAAAATAGAACCATGTCATGCAGATTTTGGAGTGACTGCACCCCCAGATAGAAACATATTTTCTCGTCCCCATCAATCTTCTTCAGCTGGGCCCAGTTGCTTTGGATGTTCACCACGTACTCGGTGAGGTTGATAACATCTTCCCCCTTACTGTTGATAGTATTTATCATGTTCGGCACGAAGAATACTAATTCGTTAAAGGTGCTATGATTGAACCGAACAACATTTTCGTACCCAGTTTTCGACATTAAAACAACTGGCTAGAAGCTGTTGAAGGGATCCACTCCAAATCTAATCACCTTCGATCCGCAGATGTTAAGTGGGTAGACTTCCTCAAATAACCGCCTCCTAGTTTCATATTTGATCCCATAATCACCGGACTTGGGTTTGTTGAGCTGTGGTGATGGGAACGCTTTTTCTACATCGGCATCAATTTTTTGCAGCTGGGATGGTGTTAACTGCCAATCGTCCTGGAGGAATGAGGATGGTTCGCATATCTTCAGCTTCCCTTCTTCCGCATTGGAGGTTGAGGGCCTCGGCTTGTAGTATGGGTTGAAGTTGAATTTGGGCATCTTTTTTGACACTTTTGAATTCTTCTTGAACATTCTGCTGACTGTTGCTTCTTGGTTGCCGTTGCACAATACAAATTGGAATTATTTTATGCATTGTAAATGTTCAATATTTATACTTATTTTTTGCAAGATTGTAATTTAATCACCATTTCATTTCACTCATACACATAATAATAAAAAAATGAGTAAATAATAAAAATGTCACATATGCGTAAGATGAATAATTCACAATTATTGGAATGAAGATTTTTAATATATCCCAATTAATTATAATATGTATTTAACATTACAAATTATTAAAAAATAATGATTTTTATTAGTTCAATGAAATATTTTTTTTGCTGATTAAGATGTTAAATTACCTCAGCATTTCAAAACGTTGGAAGTTACCTTTTATGCTCTACGTTTACATTATCTTGAGATGGATGCATTTTATTGTATAAGTTTAAATAATTCAAAAATGAAAATAAATTTGCTTCCTCTGCATATTAACGTAATTTCAATCACCCAAGTTCTAATATACAACCAATATGATAATCTGGCTCTACGTATAATAATTTTTGGGTTTTTACCAAATTTTAAGATAAATATATTTAATAAAAGTAAATTACACACATCCTTGATGAGTTTAATCACCCCACATACCAATGTCTCAGGTAAAATACGATATATATTACATATCTAACTAAAGAAATGATAACTGCTTGGTGGTCACAACCGCTAAGTCGTTGGAATTAAAAAAACGCAAAACAGAGACTGTGGCTTCGATTCACGGTGGCGAGTGTTTTTTTAAGCTTTGGCGCTTTGCCGCAAACTTCAGATGGCGCCACTAGAATCAGTAACTTAAGCTACCGATTCGCAGATGGCAGCACTTACTTAAGCAGGTAACCAATCAGCGTACTTGGGGTGGGGCAATAATTAGGAAAATGGCCGCCGTCCAATAAAATTAGAGTGGGGCAACTGGAGAACCAATAGGAGCTCAAGAAGGAGGAGCTAAGGTGGGGCAGGAACAATCAGACGTCAGGAAGGAGGGGAGAATCGACCAATCAGAGCTCAGGTGGGAGGGATTTAGGTGGGGGGTGGGCGTCACACTCCTTATGGGGACTTTACATGGGAGGCGGGGCTTCCAAATTGTGGATTGTGGATGATCCAGAACCGGTAAATTTCCACTACTAACACATCTTCATTAATGTGTGCATTTCTTCTTCATCAGTTTCCTCTTCATGCACGTCAGGATACCTATCAACTGATCAACGTCTTCATTTGGCAATCTCTCTGTAGCTACGAGTTTGGCTAGGACTCGCACCTCTGTCTCTTCCCTTTCCGTTCTTCAGTCGTAAGGTTGGCTAGGTCTTGGACATTCTTCTTCTCCACCGACTCCAACATAAATATGACGAGATTGGCTAGTTCTTGTCATACTGCACCATTCCCATACCAACTTTTTTATAACTAGGTCCAAGGTTAGCTACGTCTTGGTTCCCGGTTTCCATTCCCTTATAAAACTCGATGCTTCGTACTGCATGATCCATAACATCTTGAAACCTCGCAAACATCAACACACCTTTTTCTCATAAGGTTCCTTTCTTCGACTTTAACTTTATTTATCCTATAAAGTTCTCCATATTTCTTCTTGAGTAGATCTCTTGTAAGTGGCTTCGCCCCGGACTCGAACTTAATGACATCCCCAACTAGCAGTATTTGTGATCTTCAACCATGTGTTCCCCTAATTCGACCCATTACACATCCTTCTTAGTACATTGATTCCATAAGCAACCATCTTCTTGGGAGGAATTTGTTTGTCTTCTTCTCTGCACTTTTAAACTCTAATTTTAATCCTAATCTTCAATCTACACTATTTTTATATTAATAATCCTTACTCACTACATCACAGTAATTTTTGTTTTTTTTTTGCATTTACCTTAATTAAATTTAACTAAAACTGACCTATCTTTTTATTTACTTGATAAAAAAATAAAAACATTAGGAGTATTATCGTAACACGATGAATTTTGCAAAATTAACAACATTACGTTATCTTACACTTGATTCAACTCGCTTGGCTTTGCAAATCACTTGATGAAAAATTATGAAGAATTTTTCGCGGAATTTTTGGCGTCTCCACCATATGTAACGTAAGTTGCTTTTCCATATTTAACGTTGGTGGTTCTTTAAGTTTACTTTACTTTAGGTCATTTCCTAATGTTTTTATTTAACAATATTTCTACAAACTAAATAACAATTTTAATAAATAATTAAATTAAATTTACTACAACACTTCTAAACTACTTGAGGAGCCATGGTACCGATTGAAGATCGGCACCAGGCCTCCTCCCTAATCACTAATTATCTAATGATCGAATCTACTAATCTACTGATGACCGACTGCCCCTCTCACTTCAAGTCTTCTGTATTTAAACACTTTTGTGTCCTCATACATGACCCAGTCACGGTCGCGCGCTCTTGAAATTATACACAATACATAATACTTGCACTACTTTTGTTGGTCAGCAAAGAGGAGTCACGTATTATTTTTAATGAATGATTTACTATAAAACAATGTAAGTTTACAATTCGTAAGTGTTTATAAAATAAACACGAACAAATAGAAAATACACTTCAATTGATTTAATTTGGAAAATACTACTAAAAATTAGGATAAATTCATAATTTTTAAAACATTTATCTAATAAAACATAAAACAAAGTTTTAACAAATTCAAAATTACTAAAAATTTTGAGTAATTTGTATTTTTTTTAATTTTAAGTCAAAATAAAGTTCAAAAATGTACCTACTTTCTTTATCAAAAAAAGTTGGTTTTTTTTGTCCATTTCTTTCAAAAAAAATGTACATTAAGGGGTTAATCAAGATGATGGATAAAAACAAAACGATTGGAACAGTTGTTTGTTCTTGGGATAAGAAATTGACTCGGAATTTAGCCAGGCTTCGAGTCACCCTTAAGGAGAAGAAATGTCAAACCATTTCAGTATTAGTATTAGAAAAGCTGTAGTAGAGTACAAAAACGTTAATGAATCTTATCCTGATAGATTTTTAATTTATAGAGATGGTGTAGGGGTGGACAAGTCGAATATGTATTTAGTCATGAATTTGACATGATTGGGAAGACCCTACAAAAGCTCTATGAAGAACCAGTCAAAATTTATTATTGTATCAAAAAGGATACGTACTAAATTCTTTACGGAAACAGGAAACTCACCCTCCGGAACAGTTGTAGATAGTGTGGTTACTTTACCAGAGAAGTATGATTCCCTATTGCCAAGCCAATGCTCCAATATTGGGACAGTATCTCCGACCTCATACAATATTATTTATGATACTAATATGTAAAAATGTGGTATCTAAAGCTGTTTACTTATATCAAAAGGAGAACGTAACACAGGCTACGTTTAATTTGCAACGATCAAAGTACTTATTACAATCTATAAACTATACTACTTTACCAGATGGTGGCAAAATGTTACAAAACCGCTATGATACTCGTGTAAGTGATTTTGAAGATCAACAAGCAAAGTTGGAAACAATGATTTATGATCGAGATGCAGGGCCGTTCCGGACTATTTTATCACCCCGTGCAAGTAGACACCATGCCGCCCTAGCACCCCCCCCCCTAAACAAAGGTTGCAATTTTAAAAATACTAAAAACACTTAACATTTATAGCACTTTCTTTTTCTACGAAAATAATAAATTAAAACATACATAACAAAGAACAAAAATATAATTTTTTAAACAAAATATTTTTAGTATTTAATTATAAATTTAAAAACTTATAATATTTATAATATAAAACATATTAACTACAATAAACATAATATGTACAAAATAATTATAACTTACCTCGTCAAGCTTTTTTATGTGCAAAATCTTCTATAATAAAGCTCGATAAATATCATTTTCAATTGAAACAGTCGCAAGATTTGTTAATCGTTGTTGCGACATCGTGGATCTCAGATAAGTTTTAATTAATTTTAGCTTTGGAAAGCTACTTTCTCCGCTTGCCACAGTTATCGGCAAAGTTAAAAAAATCGAAGGGATATTGCGAAATTAGGAAAGTAAGAAGTAAGATCATTGCGGACTGTATAACTCAAAATATCTTGAGGTGTGTAGCAATTATCTTCAAAATTCTCTCTTGAATCTAAAATAGGATTATCTTGAGATTCATAGGAAAACTGACGTGGTACCTTTCTTTTACGAGTTTCTAGAAATTCTGGTGCGAAACCTACTTGTTCTGCAAATTTTTCAGCTTCCAGCATGAAACTATTAAATTCTTTATTACTTCTTTTTTGGTTAAATATTTTAATAGATTTTGTGAACCTTTTACTATTCGCTTATATTTTTCGTAATATTTTGTGAAATTTTACTTACAACGTTAATCTTTGAAAGAAGATCGTTCCAATTTACTAAGGAACACATAAATTTAAAGTTGGTAAATTTATCCGCCAATGTTTGTACCATAGCGATGTGCGTCAGAGATTGCATCACATCCGGATAGCAGAGCCGTAACTCGAGGACTTGGCGCCTGTGGCAATCGGTTAAAAATGCGCCCCCCCCCCTAGTCGTTGACACAAAATAAAAAAGTAAAACACTTGAAGAAACTACTTTTAATATTTATTCACAATCAAAAATATGGTTGCAGTAATAAACTTTTACAAAAAGATATGCAACAAAATAATAAATTCTAACAATAAAGTATAAAATTAACAAAGAAAATTCTAAATAAAGTTAAAACAATATTATTTTTAGTTTTTATAAAGGAACTCTACGTGACTTTTCACTTGCAAACAAGTCTATTAATTCTTCATAATTTAAAGAACATGCTAAATTTCTTTCTATGGAAATAATAGCCATATTCGTCAATCTCTCCTGTCCAATACTGGACCTAAGGTAATTTTTCACAAGTTTCAACTTGCAGAATGATCTTTCGCAGGTCGCAGTTGTCACTGGAATTGTTAAAAATATTCTTAGCGCTATAATCAGATTTGGGTACGCATTTTCCAGTGAAAGATCGAATGTAATCTGTAAAATTTCAAACGCATCCATATTTTCTAAATTTTCACAAAGCGCCATTAGTTGAAATTTAAAACTTTCGATTTCAGTTGCAAGCTCATGTGCATCTAAATCTTCTGCATATTTAATCGCAAGATCTGCCGCACTTTTTTTGAGCTCATCCACAGACATATTTTTTATGGAAATTCCACTTAAAAAACTAAAATCGCTTGCTACCTCTTGCATTGCGATAAATCTTTCATTAAGCTGTTCTAATATTACATCTAGTACTTCGCAAAGATCTTTTTTTAAAATTGATGTTCGATTCATTGTATATGCATCATCACCAGTAGTTTCATCTGACATTTTTTTGATTTTGTGTCGTCTTTTCTCTCCAAGATGCGGTTCAATGTTGATAGTCTCTGCTTCTACTTTTGCGGAATCATAAAGAGAATCAAAAAAATCAATTCTATAATTCTGAATGTCATTTAATAATCCTTTTATCATTTTTGATGCAATTTGAACAGTCGTTGATTTTTCTTGTAAGAGCAAATTGATTTTATTTATTTTTGTTAAAATTGTGTTCCAAAATATTAATAATACAATAAACGAAAACTTTTTAATTGATTTTAATAATACTTTAGCACCTATCGAGGTATCTAGAGAGACTTGCCCAATACACATTTCTTCTAAAAGCTCAATTACTTGTTTTATTTGCAGTCTTAATGCATGAACTGAATTTGCTTTGGCCGACCATCTAGTGTCACTAGTCCCCTAAAGCCGAATTGATAATTTTTTGGACAAGAGATCCCACCTGCTTGTAGAATTTACAAAAAAATTAAATAATTGTTGTATCGTTCCAAAACACGTCTTCATTACTACAGATGTTTGGGCAGCATGAACACCAACTAAATTAAGGCTATGTGCGGTACATGGAATAAAAGTTGCCAATGAATTATTGCGAAATATTCTAGCTTGAACCCCTTTATATTTACCCGCCATATTTGCTCCGTTATCGTAAGATTGTCCCCTTATATTACTTATTTTTAACCCATTTGCTATTAGTTGCTGCTCTATTTCATTGGCAAGTGCTTCTCCAGTTTTGTTACGAGTTATAATAAAGTTTATGAAACTTTCCTGAATGCTGCATTTATTCCTATTACGGTCTATGTGCACATAACGTAAAATCATCTGTTCTTGGTGCGAAGTATCCGGGGTACTGTCGAATAATATGGAAAAATATTTTGCGCTCTGTACATTTGTAATAATTTCATTTCTGATTTTAGATCCAACGATATTGATTAGTTGATTTTGTATCAAAGGTGAAAATTAACTTTATTTCTATTATGGCTTTCAATGTGCTGCGCAATTATTGGATCATAATGACTTATTAATTCAATACAATTTAAAAATTTCCCGCAATCTGGATGACCAATTTTGTCACTTTTTCCCCTTAATGCATCATTATTTTTTACACAATGTAATATTGCGTCCAAAATAACTTTTATAACATGTCTCCATTTATTCTTTTCAATAAGAATCTGTTTTTCAATTTCGTCGTTTATAAAACCGCCCCTTTTAAGTTTAAATTCAAATGATTTCCATTTTACATAATTTTCTTTATGATATATGGAATTTTCGTGGCGTGGTAATAATGGGTTTAAATGTTGCCAATTTCGAAACCCATCTTTGGTCCATATCGGGAATATATTGGAGTCTTTGCTAAATAAAATACACGGAAAACAAAACAGAGCGTCATTTTGTTCAGAATATATCAACCATGTTCTGATAATTTGTTCCCCGTTTGGCATAGTTTTCATAAACCATTTTTTGTCGAAACGGCGGTTTTCTGATGATGTAGGATAGAAATTTAAGTAATTACCTTGTTCTGGCCCATGTTCAATATATGTGTTTATATTTACATTGTTTATATGCCATGTTTTTGGATCGTTAAAATTAATTGTTGTAATTGTACTAGTATTTTCAGTAATGCTTTCACACTCATCACTTTGCGTTTGGGATTCAGATGCAATTTGCTCTTTATAACTACTTGTTGAGGGTAGACGCTCAGTTGGAGTAAATTCTGTGGAGTCTTCTATTAGAGTATATGAACTAGATGTTGAGGAAGATTCGGATGATGCTATTTTTTCTTTGGAACTACTTGTTGGGGGTTGACACGCAGTTGGAGTAAATTCTAAGGAGTCTGCTATCAGAGAAGATGAACTAGATGTTGAGGCAGATTTACTTAAAAATAAGTCTATAGGTGTGGTATTTTTTTTAATACTTTCATTTCGCATTTCGCGATTTTTTTTTAACTGTGCCCCGGATAGCTTTTTGGGTGGCATGTTTTTTTAGGATACTAAAAATAAAATTATTAATTTTCACTATTCGGTGTACATTTTTTATATTATGTTTCGCGGTTTAAGTTTAAGAGAATAGTAAATTTGATCGTTTGATTTTGAAATTTGCTTAGTATTCGCGATTTTGGTCATAATTTTTTTTCCAGTAAAGTTTTTTTTTAATTTCTTTTTTTTTATCATAGAAGAGTCTTGCGGCTACGAATTTCTTTTGTTTTGTTTTTGTAAGTCAAACGGACTCTTTACAAAAAACACAGATAAAAAACTAAGTGACTTTTTACAACGCTCCCAAAAATTTCTTAAAATTAAACGCCGCTAAGCGAACGTTTCTTGTAAAGAGCCCGTTTTACTGCTATCGTATGTGTTTAACATACAAAAACTAAAAACGAATTAATTCGTAGCCGCTAGACTCTTCTGTGTAGTAAAAAAAGAAATTTTAAAAAAGCTTCATTGGAAAAAAAATTATTACCAAAAAGCGCAAATATCAAACGAATTTCAAAATGATGCGCTACATTTGTACACTATCGCCTTAGGGTCACTAAGTTAATTTATTTATTGATAAATTATTTAAACCTTTAGTCACTTACCTATTTACTACAATCAACGTTAACTTAATGCTCTTTCAGTCTTATTATTTATTAGTTTATAAATTAACGTACCCAATCGACATTAAAAAATTAAATTGCGCTTTTGAATTTTTAAGCCGCCCCTCAACGCTTGTACAAAAGGCGCGATATTTTATTGTAAGCATGTGCTTCGGGATCGGTCACCTGCAGACTTTATGCACCTAGGTAGTAAAGTGACTGATTTTAATCCCGACGATGTTTTGTTTCCCGAGGCAAAGCCGAGGGAAACAATCAGAGGAGGGATTAAATTCACTTTACTACCTCGGTGCATATAGAATTTTTTGCACTTTTTTAATAGGTAAAAGTTTCTACAATAATTTAATTATATGGCTATCGCTGTGACTAATATCGGTTGTCATCGGACGGCGACGGGTATTTTTATTAAAGTAATGACAAGACAGGGAGTAAAGTAAAATTTGACAAGAGACAGGAAATGTGACGTTTTAGTCTCTATCAATAAGGACTAAACTAGCTCATTATATATAGAAAGTGCAAAAAATAATTTATTATAATTTAAAACTAAAAATTTTATTAATTAATGTCCATAGTTACCCCAATGGTTATAGGTTTAGTTACAGCACTGGTTATAAGACCAGCCATTAGTAACACCCGACATTAAAATATTTTTAATGCCGAAATAGATGACCGGAATAATAAAAAAAAATTCTTTTTGTAGATGGAAATAGTAGGAAATTAAGCTGCTGATGAGTATCAACACGAAAACATACTTTACAAAGAATTGATATTGTTGGCTTCCAACACAATGGAGTTTGGTATAGCCAAATAGATATCGGGACTACCTTTGTACGCAAGTATTTTAATATTAAACGTTTGTAAATTAACTTTTGCAATTTTGTGGGGAGGTGGGGAAGAGAGATTTAGCAGTGTTGATGCAACTTGTCTTTCATAAGAAAAATTAAGAAAAGTTTGCTCATAAAGTGATAAACTGTTCTTTCGAATCCGAAAGGAGTTCAATTGTTTCTCACTTAAATTTGTAAGACGAATAATTAAAGTTTCTAGTCTTGGCTTAAAATTTCCTCCTAAGGACGGTCTCCTTCTTGTAAATTTATTTTTTGTCTTGAAACGACGATAGTGTTGTTGTAATGATTCCTAATTCTTAATAAAAAAAGGTGGTTTTGGCACTTTAAAATAACAAGTTTTGGGTTTTGTTTACAGGTGTTTATTCGTTGAAATACAAAATTGGTCTGTTTTACAATCAATTGCAATTTATTGAACTTGCATTTTCGCTCCGCTGGCCTAAATTAATTGGCGAATAAGACATTTCGTAAGAACTTAAAGTTCATTCAAATAAATTTGACTTGACATAAAACTTAAAATGAAATACATTTAAAATTTAAACATAAACGACCTGAAAACAAATCAACAAAACTACTTACTTGTTCTTAACTATAAAAGTTTCCAAATCCTGTTCGAGCCAAGTTCACTTTATTTAAACTTATTTAAGTAATTATTTAAGGTCTTATTGGGATAATAATAAAGTATTAAAACCAAAATTCAATTAATATTAAATATATTTAAAAAGAAAACAAAAGGTATTAGAAATAAAGAATAATGATTAAGAATAAAAAAAAGGTTACAAATCAAGAATTAATTGTAAAATATTTTTAAAGAGTAATCCAAGTTTTCTAGGAATGAAAAATTGTTACAAACTAATGAAGTACATAATCGTAATTAATAAGAACCAATAGAAACCTTAATAATCCAGAAATTCACTTTATACGAAAAGAAACCAATTAACATAGAAACTTGAAATAAAAAAAACTAACTTTCAATTACATTAAAATTATCAAACACGTCGCGGATAAACTAAAATGAACTTGACTGATCATAGTTAAGAACAAACATTACTCTAGATCAGAACATTATGGAATTCCCAGATTTTAAGGTTTCTTTACAATATATAGACCTTGCTTCGCCTCCTTCTTACGTCATTCTTTAAACTATGTCGCCAAAGCAAAGCCTGTGATTGGTTCTTTGCGCCCTTATGACTTAAGTAGGATAAACCAACTTCATCCCTACGCTAAACTACTAATCAAAATTAATATAATCTTACTTTTTACAAACTGTTTCTCTAAACACAATAGATTTTACCATAATGAAATTATAACAAATTTCCTCTTCATGGACTTAAGACTAAAACGATTCTGTCGGGAATACTTTGGCACTTATCTCTATTTAATTGAAGTTGGGCAAATGAAATCTAATTATTTATGAATGAAATTTTGAAATATTCTAATTAAAATTCTACTTTGAACAAATGAATTTTTTTCTTATTTTATTGTACAATAAAATAAATTCATTTCCCATACTGTCTCTGGTGGTCTATTCGGCCATCCCAACATATGGTGTGAAAACTTAAATTCAACAACTTAAATATTATTTCCTACGATCTGCAGCAAAAACAACACAAGACGTCTTAGGAAATAAATAAATAACCCGTGAAATACGTATCTATCCGTAATTTGAAGCAACTCGAATGTTACAAAAAAAATATTATTTGCCAAAATATTGTCCCTAGAAAACATGCACACTAGCCATAAAAATAAACCTTTACTTAAATATTAAAGAAATATTCAATAAACACAATCTAGACAAGTATGGTCACATCTGGAATAAAAATAATGCCAATTGGATAATTAATTTAACAAAGCCAATTTTGCATTATTTACAACAGCGACATAATTTTGTTCGTACAGGAACTGCACATGTGGGGGATCTGCTTTCCAATTGATTCCAGTGATAATTTCATTCTTTTTGATTTAGCATTACTTTTTTTTCCTCTTTACATTTTTAGATATTAAGTAAGCAGTTACAACATCTTTCAAAGCAGGAGACGGTGGTATGGGCTCCAACGTCGGAAGCAGTAAATTATCAAATGAAGACTTGAAATGCCTGTTTTTAAAAAAAATTGCCAAAAACCAAAGATGATTTTTTCTTAATCTACCTATTTCGACCTCTACTTTCACCGGTTTAAATATTAACAGCTCATCCGTAAACACTCTGTATAGGCCGCGTGTACAAGATTTGATCAAATGAATAAACAAATTCAAAAACACAACCAACCCATGCGATAAAGAAACCAAATTCTAAATAATGCCTTAAATACCACACGTAATCAAATTTGTTGTTACTCAATTTGTAAAATTTTTTATTATCTTATATATTTCAAAGTAAACACTTCATCTTCAGAGGTATATAGTATTTTTTTTAAATCTAAAGTAAACATGAAAACATAAATATAATCACATTTAACGTTAAAGAAAAATACTACTTACTGGAACAGAACAAATGTTGAAAATAACGTATCAAGGAATCAAATATACAACAACGACCGCAAATCTCATTTTAATAAACAGCATCATCAAAAGACCAAAAGGAGGCCTAAAAGGTCATTATACAAAAGTATGCAAATACCAGCACAAGGGAGTATTTGAACGATCAATAACTAAATTAAATTAAAAAACCAAAACCAAAAATCATAAATAGACAGGACGCTAAAAGAAAGAAGTGAGTAAAGGTGTACATGAATACGTGTCCACTTACAACTTACAAAAAGGGGGGTATGGGTGTCCAAGGATTCGAAAATTAAACATGTAAGCAATTAGCCGACATTACGCGTCTAACAAATAGGTTAAGCAGGACGGTCCAAGTTAGCAGAAACAAGCGTCACCAGGATCCGCTCAAACGGAATCCTCTGTTGGACAGCCGAGAAAACCCTAAGTTGTAAGTAAATACAGTTGCCTGACTAATACTTAGTGTTACAAATTACATTTCTCAATTCTATTGGTAACATGTTAAAAATAGACGTATAAGGAACAGTCAGGTAGATGTTAAGCAAGTTCTTGTTTTTCAAACCACATTTAAAGATCTCAAGCTCCTCCCAAATGTCCAGCAGAGGACACGAATTAAGGAATTGTGATAATCTAACATTATTAGGGTCGAAGTCATGTTTGTGAACCCTTAGTTGAACTCCAAAAATAGAATCATCATTAAGGGGTTTAGTTTTTGACAGAAGGTGTTCCTTAATTCTAATACCAACTTCTCTACCCGTCCTACCAATATAAGCCGAAGCGCAATTATCGCATTTTAGGTAATAAACTCCAGACTTCTTTAACAACGGAATAACATCTTTGTTTTGAACAAGAAAATTACTCATTTTGTTCATAGGTTTGAAGACTATTCTAGTGTTATCCAGATTATTTTGAAAAACTCTTGAAATTTTGAATGTTATCCCATTGTAGAAAGGTAAGATGATCGTACTTATACTAGCTGGAACAAGCAGAGAGCTGTTTAAGTCCCCTGAAGGAGGTGGAGTGATTGTGGCTGAGTCTAAGGCGTTTTCTATTAAGCAAATTGTCAACCAATCCACTACTGAAACCATTCCTTTCAGCAATATATTTAATCAATTTCACTTCCCTATCAAACCTCTCCACTGAGAGTGGTACTGCCAATACCCTGTTCAAAAGAAAATGAAAATTAGCAATTTTCTGAGAAAAATGATGACATGAAAAATTTGGAATCGAATGGTCTGTAGTGGTTGGTTTTCTAAAGATATCAAAGCATATACAATCATTTGTTCTACTTAGATTTAAATCTAGAAAATTAATAGTGCAATTTTGCTCAACTTCCAAAGTAACAATCTTAGGGTGTAGGTTTTAACATACAGCAATAAACCATCCAGCTCATCAACTTCACCCCTCCAGTCAATCAGGGCATCATCCACATATCTATAGTAGAAATCAATTTATTATTATGGCTAGCCTGGCTTTCATTATTAGAATGTTTGAAAATCTTACGAGGAAGAGAAATATGGCACGATCTCATGTTTGGTTCAACACAGCTTGCTTACACAACAACGTTACTCCTAAATTTGCTGAATTTAGGGGCGATATTAGCAACTTCAATGTTCATCAGAAGAACATAATTTTTTGAAGAATTCAAATTTTTCCTTCACATACCAACAACTCACCTGTTTTAAATCAATTTATAAATTTAGAATATTTGCAGTTTCTCTTAATGGACCAATCTCATTTATTGAATAAGTAATATTTATTTCCATAATGATCAATTCTTATTAGAATAATTAACAAAAATATTTTTTACTGAAAGTAAAATATATTATTAAATTATAAAAAATAGTTATTATTAAAAAGTTTTAACTATATAAAAATAATATAAATTGTCCTATTTAAAACCATTTTTGACAAAATCGTTCAAATATATTAAGCCTTTTTACACAATTTTTGAGGTGATTCAACTTCTTAATCAGCAATGAAGGTGTTACAATTTAATTATTGAACTCGAATGTGACAAGTAGACAAATCGAAAACATTTTTTTATGTATAGTTTATATTTTTTAAGTCCTTATGCTCTTGCTCACTTCACATATAAGTCGTATTTATGAGTGAAAGAAAGAAAAGTTATAGTTACATCCGTCAGAAAAACGGACTATATTAGGAATTATGCTTAAATGATAAAAATGATATAAAGGTGGGGGGGGGGGGGCGGTAAAATTGTAAGTTTAGCAAAAGTTTGGTGTAAATATTGTTGAGACATTAGTGAAAACAGTAGTTCGAGTGTGAGTAACGAAGAAACCTACAAGATGTTCAAGAAAAGCTTCAAAATGGCCAAGAAAATGAAGATCAACCAAACCAAAAGTTGTAGAAGAAGAAACTGATAAGTTGAAGATTTGTTGTGATCTTCCACTTCAACCATCTACGTTTGTGGAAGATGATTTGGAGATCACAGCTTCTCAACTTCTTTATTTCATAACTTGTCATTACTTTTGGAAAGTCGAAAAATAAGTTTGCTCCATTCCTTAAAAATGTACCTGCAGTCAAATCTGCAGTTTGTAGTCTAATTGTAACGGTATATGGAAACTGTAGCAAGCTTTCAAGGTTTTTCACATCTTTCCATTAATTTTCAGTCATTGTCACAGCTGGATTGACCATATAATAATAATAATAAATAAGCAGGGAGGCCCATCCCATCTGTGGCCTTTGGTGAGTAGCGACACGGGTTTTATCAGCTTTGGAACAGGTTTTATTAGCTTTTATCAGCTTTTGACCGAGTTTTATAAGCTTTTGAACAGGTTAACCCGTTAAAAAAACTGTTCTAGGTCGTACAACTATAGGTATCTTGGTAAAATGAATAAGAAAGGTGTTGAGGTTAAGAAAAGTTTAATTAAAATTCAAAAACGAGATTAGGAAAAAAGTATTTGTTTTAAAATTAGGACGATCAGATGCCTAAAAATCCTTTAACGTTGTCTTTACGTTATCTTTACAGATCCCTTCCCAACCATTTTTAAAAATAAAATAAAATCCAAATTTAAAAGAACATAATTGCTTATATTAATTAAAAATTGCTTTTATTAATTAAAAATTGCTTATTTTGGAAATATTTATTATAAATGATAACTTTTCAAGATGATTAAAGAATAGAGCATAAGTAAACGTTTAAAATAATATTTTGAAAATAAAACCCTACCCCTACAATTGGATGGAATGATCTGATGTAGAGGAGTAACTTATTAAATCTTATAAACTAATTTTGGAATCGATAAAACTAATTTTATAGTCGTGAAATTAATTAAAAAAAAGTTTTAGCCCGATTTGGCTTGATGAATCATATTATCGTTGAATTAAAAAGAACGTTTCATAAAGGTCACATTGGGCTTATTAGATAAATAGTAAATTTAAAATTTTTACTTACCATGATTTAGATATATATTTTAGTTGCAAAAAACAAAAGGTTCTGTATATTTATTTAAGTTAAATAAGAAAAAAAAATTGTTAAATAAATTTATTATAATTAATATACATATATTAATGCTACATATTTTCTATTGTATGTGGTACGGGTGGGGTGGGTGGTACAACCATCAATGCCCAGGGCAACCTTCCGTATCCTCTTCATCTTCCTATAAGTAAGAAAAATGAAAAAAAATATGTTAATAACAGTAAAAATGAAACACATACACATACTTACCATGTGAACAATAAACAGCTCATCATCATCCACTAAGTTCAAGTAGATGGAATATTTCCACCCCCTGAAGTCCCTTTTAGAGGCGGCAAAAATTATACATTCGTCTAGTTCTTTGGGGGCCTCCCCCACATACATTTTATTCAATGTCTCACAACAAAATAAATTTTTATTTAAAATTACATTTTTTAATAATATTATTTTATAAACTTACTTTGAAAGGAGGCTCTAAAGAACCTTCTCATTGCCGCATAAACTCCAAGACACATAATTCACATTTACCGTTGAAAGGCATTTTTGGATTTGAAACAATTCTCACAAAAAAATACAGGTTGTTTCTGCGGCAATGAGACGACCCGCGTAGGCTACTAAAGGCAGCCGCGACGATCGTTCTAGCTCGCCCATTCTAAGCGCGCTACAAAATTACATAATAAAAGCCACACGCGATAAAAAAATTACTTAGATTTTAATAATTTTAAGGAAACAAATTTATTAATTAATAAATAATAACATTCCAAATTTTAAAAACGTGTAAATTTTAATTTAAAATCTCGTTTTATAATTGTCATTTAAAGGTTTATGATAAAGCTGTAATTAAATTGATTTTATTGGTATCGCATCTTTCTAAATTTGACATAAAACTGATTGAAATTAAATTAAAAATTGTGTGGATGAGCATTTACTTTAAATTAAGTTAACTTAAAGTTGTGATTTTAATAATGAGTAAAATAATTAAAATCAAAATACCAAAATACCAAAATCTAATAAAACCTATTCATAATTATTGTGATTACTGACACAATTATTTTTAAAAACTAAAAGTAACTCACAACACTTGAAATAAAATAACATAAGTTCTTGTTCGTTATGAATTACAATCCTAATCAATATCGGAATTAAAACCAAAGAATCTAATTCTGATAAAATGTGTAATTGGAGTTTTTATTTAGACAATCAATTAATGTGACGTTAAAAGTAAGTAAAGTAATGCAAAACACTTTCAAAACAATTAAATCAGTTTTTATTCGCAGCGCATATGGAACAGGTACAAAATTTATGAGACGCCCGAGCCGGATTGTCGCGTTGACTCGCAACACGATTATTTATTATTGTAGACAAAATTTAACCACATTTTCAATTGTAATAAAGTGAAACTAGTTACTTTTTGAATATCCAATTCATTAATAATTTTTTATTGAAAACAATTAAACATTAAATTTTCAGTGTGCAATTTCATAATTAAGAAAGTTTAACTATTTTTTTAAGACAAAAATTTTGCTTTTAATCGTAAAATTATTTAAACCTGCCATCCAATAATTTTATCTGAATTTATATTAATGTTATTTAAAGTTATGTGGATACAAAAATTCAAATAATCAAGAAATTGATTATTGTGCCTAAATTCCAATTTGAAATACAAAACAATAGAAATGCTTTTTTGTTTTTTAGTTGACAAGTCAGATATTACCAATGGAGTTACTTTAAGTAAAATCAATTAGCAGGGAATAATCAGTGATGTCATCCCAATTCATCATTTGTCAACTTTTGGGTGAAGTAGTGCAAACCCAAAAAATTAAAGAAAACAAATAAATGAAGTTATAAAAATTTCTTAAAGTCACCGCCATTATGTGCCAGACAGTACCCCAACCTATCGTAAAACGAACCAATAACTTTGTTTAATGTTTCTTCAGAAATTGAATTTGAAACGTTGGTTATTCGTTCTTGAAGTTGTAAATTTGTAAACGGGTCTCTTTGATAAATTTCATTTTTTAAATAACCCCAATAAAAGAAGTCAAGTGGGGACAGATCTGGTGAACGAGCTGGCCAAGACAGTGGTTCGGTGTATGTTCCAATGCATCGATGAGGAAATTGTTGCTCAAGAAAATGTCTCACATTAAGTGAGTTGTGAGCTGGACAACCTTCCTGTTGGAAATAAATTTGATTGAAATCTACATCTGGCAGTACTTGCATTGCAGGTATAACAATATCTCCCAATAATTGAAGATATTTTTGGGCATTTAAAGTACCGTCGATGTAGAATGGACCAATAATTTTGTTCCCAATTATTCCAGCCCAAACATTTAATGATGCCCGATTTTGACTGGACGCAACAATAGCACGATGTTCATTACGTTCAGACCAATATCTCACAACTGAAGGATTGTGCTTTCTCTTAAGTGGAAATTTCGATTTGTCAGTGAACAAAATATTCTTCAGAAAAGTTTCCTCAGAATTGGCCTTCTTCATCGTATTTTCGCAAAACAACATTCTACGAAGTTTATCTTCAGGATCCTTTGGTTCTTGACAGGTACCATACTTAAAAGATTTATTATAACCATGTTTTTTTAAAATACGATGAACTGATGAATACGAAATATTGACTTCTTCTGCTATATCACGAACGGATAAATCAGAATCGTTTTCAATTGCTGTTAAGACCAACAAAGTTTTTTCATCAGAAACAATAGGCCCACGAATGTTTGGATCATTCTGAGGTATCTTTAAATAATTTATACACTCTAAGTGCAGTATTTTTGTTTGGAATAGGTCTTTGCTTTATCAATAAACAATAATGAACGACTAACAAGAGTGACACGACTTGAGTCGTGAAGCTTAGTTGAAATGTGAAAATGCCTGTCTGCGCGTAGACGTCGGAAATTCGCCTCTCGGTAATTTTTTTTTGTTCAAAAAATAGTTTAACTTTCAATTAATTATAAAGCTGCGGACTGAAAATTTAATGTTTTATTGTTTTAAATAAGAAATTATCAATGAATTTGATTTTCAAAATGTACCTAGTTTAACTTTACAATTGAAAATGTGGTTAAATTTTGTCTACAATAATATATAATCGTGTTGCGAGTGAACGCGATAGCGACCGACGGCCCGGCCGTCTCATTCCGCTTGAAACAGCAATGTAAATTTTGTACCTGTTCCATATGCGCTGCGAATAAAAACTGATTTAATTGTTTTGAAAGTGTTTTGCATTACTTTACTAACTTTTAACGTCACAATAATTGATTGTCTAAATAAAAACCCCAACTACACATTTTATTAGAATTAGATTCTTTGGTTTTAATTCCGATATTGATAACGAACAAGAATTTATTTTATTTTATTTCAAGTGTTGTGAATTACTTTTAGTTTTTAAAAATAATTGTGTAAGTAATCACAATAATTATGAATAGGTTTTATTAGATTTTGGTATTTTGATTTTAATTATTTTACTCATTATTAAAATCACAACTTTAAGTTAACTTAATTTAAAGTAAATGCACATCCACACAATTTTTAATTTAATTTCAATCAGTTTTATGTCAAATTTAGAAAGATGCGATACCAATAAAATCAATTTAATTACAGCTTTATCATAAACCTTTAAATGACAATTATAAAACGAGATTTTAAATTAAAATTTACACGTTTTTAAAATTTAGGATGTTATTATTTGTTAATTAATAAAGTTGTTTCCTTAAAATTATTAAAATCTAAGTAATTTTTTTTATCACGAGTGGCTTTTATTATGTAATTTTGTAGCGCGCTTAGAATGGGCGCGCTAGAACGATCGTCGCGGCTGCCTTTAGTAGCCTATGCGGGTCGTCTCATTGCCGCAGAAACAACCTGTATGTTTATATGAGATAACAGCAGACATACAACACCTCCTTATAGTTTTCTTGAGGTGGATTTGTATGATGGATAATGGGTAATGTTCCACATAACGAGGTGGATAGTAGGAATGGATAAGAGGGTTCCTTGTGAATCGTCGTTTTGGAAGGGGGTGGTATGGAGTCTTATAAATTCTATTATAATTTCGGCTTGCACTCATTGAATTACTTACTTCTAGTGATTTTGAAATATGTCAATCATAGGTTTTGAAACGTTAACTTACATGTAAATCCACCTTTAAAGCAATTGAAAAATGAGATGATGACAGAGGTGACATCGTTAGTTTTAAAATAACACGTAATGTTTTTTTACCGAATTGAATTATAATTCATCTTTTACTTTTAGATTTAACCGATTTTTTTATAAACTGGTCCTTCTACCTAGTGCAAAATGCTGAGATTACAATATTTGGTGAAGTATCAAAACCATGAAATTTACTTTGTGAAGTTATATAAAAGTTGATGCTTATTGTGAGGGGGATTGCACAAACTCTTCAAAAATTTAGAAAAACATCTTTTCCTAAATTTTTTTCACGTTACATTTTTCGTAATATATTATAAATTAATAAAAAGTTACGTTTCTATAATTTTCGAGTTGTATGCATTTTTTATTAACCGCCATTTGCTTGTTTGTCAAGTTCAATGAAATGTGTTTATGCTGATTAAGCAGCTGTACTACCTTAAGGTGGCGCCGTACCTAATTTTTCATTAGACATTAACGACGTTTTAGGTAAAATGTGATCATTGCAATATATATAAAATATTTGATGCCCTAGCTAATACTTCAGGTAGCTCTTGAAACAAAAGATTAAAAAATGATATTTATGGTTTCGGCTAAAACGTAATTGAAATGATCACGTGTTATTCTTATGGGAATGTATTTACGTGATTCTTTGGTTGCATATACCACACGCCTTCGCTCCGCCCAAAAATAAACTTGTAGTTTGTTATTCCGTTGTCCTTTGCATTCGTCGCGTCATCTCACTCTCTACCTTACAAGTTGATCAACGCTAACGGCGGGCAAATTTGGATACGTTTTAGGGGACATGTCATCGCTGCGCTCGGCTAATAAATTTTTTGTATTCCTAGCTAGAACATTGGGAGCTGTCGTAAAAGAAGCGCAGCGATCACTTGCCCGTTTTAGGAAGTCGCGCTTCATCTTTCTTGTGAACGATAGGATAAAAGGGGCGGACAAAGAATATTTTGTGTCATTTGTTTTAGTAACACTATTATTATAAAAAATTTATTTATTGGAAAATAAAGATTACTAAAAACAAATTAACTAAAAATTTACCATAAAACCAACATATTTATTACCTAATGTAATATTATATAATTCTAAAAAATATAAACTTTTGTAAAATAAATAAAATAATAATAATTCAAAAATTACCATAAAAACACGTTTAGTATTCACAATAAGAACAATAAAGAAAGAAATAGATAATTCTGTAATTTTTATTTTCAAAACATCAGTTTTTTTTAAAATAAAATAAATTACGTCAGTTGATGGTTCTACAAAATATTAACTTTTCTAAAATAAATAGAAAAATAATAATTTAAAACTTACCACACAAAGACGTTCAATATTTACAAGAAGAAGAATGTAATTAAAAATAATAGATAATTGAAAAAAAAAATAGTGATGCCTTAATTTTGTTTCAATTATAATTCCTCAAACTACAAACTACTAGATATTTTCGTTTAGAAAAATTATAGATGATTGCGTAATTTTCATTTTCAACACATCAAATGTTTTCGGATAATAAATGAACTACGTCAGTAGATGATTCTAAAATATATGAACTTTTGTAAAATGGATTAAAAAATAATGATTTATAACTTACCACCAAAATATGTTCAGTATGCGCTATAAAAAAATATAAATAAAAGTAAGATAATTCTGTAATCTTCATTTTCCAAATATCAACAGTTTTTGGAAAATAAAATAATTTATGTTTGACTCTTTCATAAACACAAGATCTATGTACAATTTAGCGTCCATAAAATCCCACTTTATTTAACTAGTACTTTTTCACTTTATGGGTGACATTAGTCTATGTCAAAATCAAAGCACGCTTGTTTTCGCATATACCATTTTTATTCTAAATATAATAATTTTCGTCGAACATAAAATTTTGTATGCATCTCGTACATAATCAGATTTGATCGGTCTCTCCGAATTTACCGTCCGAGCGACCGCAGCCGATAAAATCATACATTATGTACTTGATACATAAACTACTATTACGTCTGTTGATGATTCTAAAATATATTTACTTTTGTAAAATAAATAAATACATAATAATAAAAAACTTACCATACAAAGTCGTCCACGTAAATTTATAATCGAAGTAAATTATTGATTTAAAAATTAAACGCTTAATTATTTATTGATTTGTTTTCTTTTGCTTATCTCTTCTTGCTTTCAGAATACGTTCACTATCCTTACATATGCCACCTTTTTCTATTCTGTGCAATATTAATTCGGGAGCAACACATTCTTCATAGATCACTTTTAATTTTGTTACCATTTCATCCCAAAATAATTTATCCCTCATAATTTTTTGAACAAATAGGTCTTTTGTCGAGTCAATATACCCAATAAAGTAAGCATATGACTTTTGGCATATGTTTAGTTGTCCCTGCACCTGAAACATAAAAAATTTCAAGGTTTTAAAATTTTTCGAGACCTACCTTGCAAAAAAAAGTGCTGCTATATACAGATATACATATATGCAAATTACCTGATAATAATAACTATGACTTTCTTTCAAAACTAATTCGCCACCCTCAGAAATTTTTAAGCAAAATTGTTTGTTGGTCTTTGCTGCTTCTTCATATGATTGTTTTTTCTCTAACAGAGAATAAAAACATTTTACTTCAATTAGAGCATCTTCCTCTAAAACAATTCCTAAAAAATATTTTATGAATTCCTCAAGTAATTTTATGTATAATTTAAAATACCATCAGGTGAAGCTCCCAAGTATTCATAATTCAAGTCTACAAAAATTCCTGAAGCGCGAACTTTTTTTTTTAAATCATTTTCAAATTTCTCAATAGCCTTACTTTCATTCTCTTTGCCATAATTAATATACTTATTGTTAATAATATTTTTCGCACCGTACAGAATATCTTTGACCAAGACGTGACAAGTAGTATCGCTTCTTCTCTTACAAACTTTCCCAAAAAGAGAAGCTGTCAAACGATTTTCAAGTGCTTCGTCATAAATAGGATTACCGTCCTGCCCAATGGACAGTGTCTCTAAATCTTTAATTTGTTGTTCTGACATCTAAAAGGAAAGTGTAATAAATAAATTTATAGATTTTTAAGATGCAAATTACTTTAAATGATTCTATTTTTTCTTGTAATAATTTTGGAAAGTTTTCTAGTTCTTCGAAAAAGTCATCGGCCTCTGGTCCATAATCCAAATCAGCTGGTTCTATATTAGAATTAGTTTTTTTCTTTGGGTACCTTTTCTTTTTTCGCAACAAAAATTTGGAATAATATTTACCAGGGATATAACCGAGGTTTGTTTTCCAGGTGTTTTTAACCCAATTATTTTTGCTGTTGTTTTGAAGTTCTGCATAGTAACACCTTCTTTCATATGAGCCTCTTTGAATTAGGTTTAGACGTTTCCCGCAGTTATACTTGCAAAGCATGCTCATGTATAATTCGGCCCTATTGCTTGTGTCGTTTGTAATACGATCAGCCTTCTTAATTATTTTCTGCAGTGCTTCTTCGATTTTTTCAAATGCTCGATCGTCTTTCAAAGCGTCTATTTTAAATGATTGGGTTTCCAATTGCTTTTTGCAGTAATAGGATCGACAATTTGAATGGTCATCAAAAACATGGTATGGTCCATTTTTAAGATCATGCTTTAAACCAGTCGCATTTAATTCATTTTTATTATTATAAATAATTGCACTTTTGGCTGTTATTGTAAGACGTTTTATATTTTTTTTATTAGATTCCTACTTCTCAGCGGTAAAGTCGTATTGGAACAAATCTACAATAAGAAACAATTAAATGAAAATTATTTTAAGTCTATATTTCTTACCTTATATAAGTTGCTTTTATAATTTTTCAAAATGTGGTTCGCACACTCAATCTTATTAACAAATTGGCCATACCCTACTTTTTCTCTAATTTTAGAAAAGACCGACGAATCTCCATCTCCAATAATCGTCCGAAATTGTAATTTATGAAGTCTTTCACTACTATTAAATCCCTCGACCAAAATGTCGGATTCCATTGCCGTGGAAGATCCGGACCAATTTTTATAGCAGTCATGTTCAGGGGCTGTTCTGTTGAATTTTTCTGCAACGCTACAAATGCAACAATATTTGTTTCGAACTCCCAAGAAGAGGATTTTATTGGTTGCTTTTCCAATAATGCAGGCCTAAAAATACAACACAATTAATCAATTTCAAAATACATTAAAATATAATAATACCACTCCAGATTTTGCATTAAAATTGTGGCCATACGACCGCTTTGACCAACCTCCGTCAACGTATACTGATATTATCCCAATATCTCCGATCATATTATCTTCACGTTGCGCAATTTCTAACTCTCTTTTTCCGCTTTCCAAAACATCATTAGTCAAGGTATCCAACCAGATTTTGCCCAATGATGACTCAATTTTCGAGTATGTCTTGTCGGTCATGACTGGGATGTCCATACTTGACAAACAACTGGTGATTTGAGTGTATGAACTTCCTCCACATATCGTTCCCCAAACCATAGCCTTATTGACTTTTCTTTCTTTCTCCGAATTGATTTTGTACACTCTGAATTGTACAATTAAATCCATTTCTGGTTTCTGCATGAGATGTAAACACTTCAATAAATTCATTTAAAAAATGTCCCATATCAATTATTCTGTAACCCGATAATACAGTAGATTTGCAAAATTTTGGTTCTGATTCTATGCACAATTCGTAATTTTCAATTTCATTCATTTGTTCCTCCATTTCTGCCTTAATTTTAAACATTGCTTCATCTTCTTCAGTAATAGATGTAGTTGTTTCAAATTCATTATTTTCTCTAAAATTGTAAAGGAAATGTTGGTTTTTGTCATTAAAACTGACATAATTGAAAACCTTGTATAAAGTTAGAATTTTTTTTTTCTAAATATAATATTTGTTTATACGAAACACTCACGAGGCTAAAAAACCCTTGCCAACTTGATTCACTTTCTTCAAAAATTTCACCGTAAATTTGTAGCGTTTTATTTCGCTGTAGCTCCCAGGAGGATTTATTTTACCTTATTTTGTTTTTTTTTGTTTTGTTTTGTGGTCGTTAAATTTAATTAATCGATTTTTGGCAATTTATCCTATGCAACCAACCAGGCAGATTTTTATTCTTTCCATATAAGGAAATTTTATAATTTCGAATTCATCCGCTCCCAGATGTGAGCAAATTTTGGGAAATTTAAATTGTGTCACGAGGAGACATTATGGATTCGCAAGTCCGCTAGTGCGTTAAGCAGTCGAAGAATTAATAGAAATTGAGTTTCAATCGTTTTGTTTAACGGATTTTATCTTTCTTCTGTTTAATTAAGACCTGGATTTTCTAATTACATTAGCGACATTTGGTTTAGTTGGTGCTAATTGTATTTCGATTTTTCTTTTCGGATTTTTGGACATATCCGGTTCCCGCAACAGTGACTTGCAGAATTTTAATTCTAAAACCCGAACGCCTGGGTTTTAAGTTTGGGTAGAAACCTGGTGGGTTTCCTACCATTTTGGATTTTGGATTCAATTTTGGTCGTTGGAATTGATTTGTGTTCCTGTTTTTTTGTTTTTCCTCCCGAGATTATCTCTGGTTGTGGTCACGTTCCTCGTTGGCGGTGGAAGTTCTTCGCCCCATTGGAGCACATTGTTGGCGTTCCTGGATGCATCGGACCTAGAACAGATAAGCTAGTTTTAAGAGGAAAAGAATATTTGCGTCGTTTAAAATTGCAATACATACCTTTTATTTAATTTTCACTAGTTATTTCATGCTTGGTGCATTATAGTGGCCATTTTGAATTTTTATTATCACTGTTGCTTTTGAGCGGAGACGGCCTTCAAAAATTTTATATCAATAGTAAATCAATCTATTATCGAAGTTACCTTTTTATTTTGGGAAAAATAAAGTTTATTAAATTAATTTAAGAAATTAATTTTGGAATTTTGCTCTAGTATTTTGTTTGTTCATAAGTAATTAATTCAACCGATTGTTGCCTTGAAATCTATTTAATTGTGGTTGAAATCGCTATTTTGTCTCACAATTTTATCAGTCATAAATTTTCATATTTTCTTTAAAATTTTTAATATTATTCTTCCAATATTTTACTTAGACTGTAAGCGACAAATAACGTTATTTTTCGTCAAATTTTCTTTTGTAACTTCTACGCTAATAACCATTTTATTTTAAGACTGAAAAGTTTTAATGAACACATTTTATTATATGTATGTAACTATACCTTGAATATATCTAAATTAATTTTGGTGAAATTGTTGCCTTTGCTTCTTACCTTTTAAAAAAAAATAAAATAGAGATTTCAAAATTTTCGTGACTTCTTTTGAAGTTGGATGGTCGTAAAGTCACGTGGCGCCCTCAGGTTATTTCTTTTTTTGCTTTATTAAGAAATCACTTTACTCACTTCCACCTCAGTAGAGCTACCTTAGCCGACGATCCATCTCTGATTTTATTTAATTGCTTGCTTTTAGTTTATGATTTTTGTTTAACTTTTTAACAAAAAAAAAAAAACGCCACATTTTTGGCGCCCAACGTGGGGCCCGATAACAAAAAAAAAGGTAACTACATTGAAGGTCGAAATTTAAATATACATATATAAGATTTGATAATTAAATAACACCAAATAAAATACTTAGATATAAAAAAAAAATATATAATTTTGATAATTAAATAAAACCAAATTAAATACTTAGGTCGATTTTAAAAAGAAATAATAATATAGTTGATAATTAAATAGAACTAAATAAAATAAAATTAAGAATAAGAAATAGGAATATAACTGAAAATAATATTTTTATTTGTTATTTTAGGTTTAATTGTTTTTGTTTATAGATTTCTTTTCCCCTATAGATATTGCCCTTATCACAAATTTTGTAGGTACTGTGTTCTAGGAACTGCTATATTAGCTGTTATCTATTTTTATCCCCGTACCCTTTATTTTTTTGCGGTTGCGTTTGTTCTTGCCTCAACATGGCAGGAGAATATGAGGTAAATCGTTTAAAAGTCATCGAGTTGGCATACGAATTAAAGATACGAGGATTCCCTGGGACTGGGAGTTGCGAGGCCATGAGAGCTGAACTACGCAGTGTCGTACGGTTCGAAAAGGAAGGTAATAAGATGGACTATCCTGTTCATCCATTTACGTTTGAGGAGGATCGTTTAGGTATTACGGAAACTATGGAAAGTTTAGGAGACTTAATCAAAGAATTTCCTGGAATTCAAAACAGTAATGAGCACAAAAGGATTAATAGTCGATTAGCCCATGTGATCTCTAGAATGAGAAGGATGGTAACCACAGACGACACCCAAAAGGCGGCTAAAGCGAAACTTATAGTCGACGGACTTACTCTATCCTCTACGGTTGATACTGCTATTCGTAAGCACCGACGTAGTTCACGTTTATCCTCAGTATTGTTAGTAGGCGAGGCCGACCAGGACGAAGCTCACGAGGAGTCGGATGAAAGCTACGAAGAAGAATTCGACCCGATTACGGAAGATGGACCGATAACTAGTAGCCCAATCCGAACAGCGAAACCGACAATCGCAGTTTGTAAATGGAACTTACACTTTAGTGGAGAGGCCGGAGAATCCGTTAATGCTTTTATAGAAAAAGTTGAAGAAATGTGTGAGGCCAGGTATGTGAGTAAGCAAGATCTGTTCAGAAGTGCGATAGATTTGTTTAAAGGACAAGCAGCGATTTGGTTTAGTGCCAACCGTAGGACCCTTCACACTTGGACTGACTTAAAGGATGCTCTTTTGGAAGAATTCCAATCACCATTTTATCAAGAGGAGTTATACGAAGAGATTAAGCACAGGACCCAAGGTCCGAAAGAATCAATAGGTTTATACCTTGCGAAGATGTGTACCTTATTTGGTCGTTTAGGAATGCACATACCAGAGGCTACGAAAGTAAAGATTCTTAGGAGGAACATAGCTCCATACTATCAGAGTCAACTAGCATTAACCCAAATTGATTCCATAGACCATCTCAAGAAGTTATGTCAACAACTCACCGCCAGTAAAGCGTCATTGGAAGCCTTTACACCTCCTACTAATAGGGCTAGAGTATTGGAACCTGAATTAGCTTACATAGATACCGATGCGTCTCCATCTAGCTCTGCAGTTGCCACTACAGATTCAGCCTCAACCTCAAAAGCGTGCTTTAGGTGTAGAAAAGTGGGACATCTTGCTAGAAATTGTCGAGAGTTAGGATCAGCCACGTTCTGCTACAAATGTAGGAGACCAAACTGTACGATTAGGACCTGTACCTCGTGTAATAGTTCGGGAAACGGAAGGATGAGGTCGTAGGATGTCGGGAACGTACCTCAAACCTAAATGTTTTACCGACGCAGTTTCCACAAAAGTTAGTTATAGATTATATTTTATCCCATGTTAACTCAGATCAGCGACCATATGTTGAAGTCGATATTTTTGGAGTCAAAATGCTTGGTCTCTTAGACTCAGGAGCTACTTCGACTATTTTGGGAGGAAGTGGCCTTCAAATCTTAAAACAGTTAGGGCTAAGTTTGGATGATAATACTAGAAGCCGTTGTACCGTAGCTAATGGAAATTCGTGTGAATCCTTGGGACATATATCGGTTCCGATTAGATTATTAGAAAGGATGGTGGTTTTGAATGTACTCGTGGTTCCAGACGTGAAACACAACTTAATTTTAGGTATCGATTTTTGGAAAGAAATGCAGATTATCCCCGATCTACATAGCGACGCCTGGAATTTTAGGTCTCAGGAAGTCGCCACCCTGGAAGAGACACAACACCTTTCGGAGTCTCAGAATCACCGCTTGCATCAATTAGTCGCTTCCTATAGGAACAAGATGGGAAAATCCATTGGGTGTACGAACTTAGTTGAACATAAAATTATAACTGAGTCACCACCCGTTAAGCAACGATATTATCCCGTGTCGCCCTATATTCAGAAACATATCGATGAGGAGCTAGATAAGATGTTGCAAGAGGGTGTCGTGGAAAAGTCAAGCTCAGGTTGGTCGTCTCCAGTTTTATTAGTGAAAAAAAAAGATGAATCCTATCGCTTTTGCGTCGATTTTCGTAAATTAAATGCTGTTACGAAGAGGGATGCGTATCCCATACCATATATATCTGCAATTTTAGATCGTCTGCAAAACGCTAAGTATATTTCTTCCTTGGACATCAAGTCTGCTTACTGGCAAATACCAGTGGAGGAATCCAGTCGCGACTATCTTAGTTTCACGGTGCCTGGAAGAGGATTATATCGGTTTGCCAGGATGCCGTTTGGCTTGCATAACGCTCCAGCTACGTGGCAACGACTCATAGATTCCGTATTAGGACCTGAATTAGAACCCTTCGTCTTCGTCTACCTGGACGACATAATTATAATCGCACCTACATTCGAAAAACACTACGAGATACTGGAGGAAGTGCTCAATAGACTTTATTTAGCTAGACTTACCGTTAGTTTTGATAAGAGCCACTTTTGCCGTCAGGAATTACGCTATTTAGGGTACATAGTTACAAGTCATGGGATTAAGGTCGATCCGGAGAAAGTAACGGCGATCCTAAATATTCCCACTCCTAAGAATGTATCGGAGGTTAGACGAATCATTGGCGCCGCCTCTTGGTACCGAAAATTCATTCCCAAGTTTTCGGAAATCATAGCACCTCTCACTAACTTGTTAAAGAAATCCGTTAGGTTCAATTGGGATTTGTCTTGTGAAGAATCCTTGAGAAGGATGAAGACTTTGTTAGTTTCTTCTCCGATTTTGGGCTGTCCCGAGTTCGGGAAACCATTCCTATTGCAATGTGATGCTTCAGGTTACGGTATTGGTGGAGTATTAAGTCAAGAAGGCGCTGAGGGGGAAACAGTTATTTGTTACCTCAGTCGTTCACTGTCGAGAAATGAGAAGCGTTACAGTACAACGGAACGTGAGTGCCTTGCTGTGATCTGGGCGATAGAGAAACTTCGTCCGTACCTGGAGGGTGCGGAATTCACGGTTATTACGGACCATCACTCGCTGATTTGGCTCAACAATTTAAAAGACCCTCAAGGCCGCTTAGCAAGATGGGCAGTACGACTTCAACAGTACCATTTTAAGATATTGCATCGTAAAGGAAAAGATCACGCTGTACCTGACGCACTTTCGAGAGCAGTACCCGATATTGGGTCGATAGAAGCCGAAGAGAAGGATCCGTGGATTGAGAAGATGATGGAACTAGTGCTTAGTGACCCGAGAAAGTATGTTAGATGGTCGGTAGTTGATGGAAAATTATTTAAGAGATGTCCATCAAGGAGTTCTAAGTTTAACCTGGATGAGGATGAATGGAAGTTGGTACCTGGAAAAGGTTTACGATCTGGAATAATCAATAGTTGTCACTCGCCACCTACATGTGGACACCTAGGTGGGTTTAAAACGTTCAGTAGAGTTGCAGAAAAATATTTTTGGCCTAAGATGCGTGCAGACGCTACTAGGTTTGTTAGTAGATGTATTACTTGTCAACGTTCAAAGGTCGAGCCGAAGCGACCAGCGGGATTTCTTCTTACTCAACCGTCGTGTAACCAGCCTTGGCAAATCGTTTCGGTGGATCTGGTAGGTCCCTTGCCTCGCTCTCTGCGTGGGAATAATTACATCTTGGTAGTGTCCGACTATTTCAGTAAATTTGCCCGATTCTTCCCAATTAGGTCAGCTACGTCCCAAATAGTTTGTAGGTTGGTTGAGGACGAGATAATTTTACTTTTTGGAGCACCGCAACTGCTCATTTGTGATAATGGGAAACAGTTTATATCCAGCCAATTTAAAAATCTTTGCTCAAGCTACAAAACCAAAATTAGATTTGATGCGAACTATCACCCGCAGAGTAACCCAGTAGAACGTGTTAATCGTGTGCTAAAGACTATGCTCATATGCTACGTTCATGACAACCAGCGCGAGTGGGATACGCTTATACCTAAGTTGTCTTGGGCAATTAATACAGCCGTTCATGAGTCGTCAGGATACCCACCATACTTGGTGAACTTTGGCAGAAAACCCATTCTTGTTGGAGGGGAACATAAGAATACCTTGGAAGTGGATACTCCTTTTGAGTTTACCTTTGATCGACATGAAGTTTTAGAGAAACCACCTCGTCTCAAAGAATTATTTAAAGACGTACGATCTCGTTTGGCTAAGGCTTATCAAAAGAATAAAACTCCTTACAACCTGCGACATAGAGATGTGCAGTACGAGATAGGCCAGAGAGTATGGCGTAAGAACTATGCCCTCTCTAAAGCTGCAGACTATTTTTCGGCGAAATTGGCAAGTAGATTTGTTGGACCTTTTATTGTCCGGAAAAGATTATCACCTTGGACTTATTCTCTGGAAGATGAGATGGGTAAATATAGAGGAGATTGGAGCAGCAAGGACTTGAAACCGTTCTTGGAAGATGTCTAATTCGAGGTATGAACCTCTCTCGGAAGTTGGGGGGGAATTTGTAGCGTTTTATTTCGCTGTAGCTCCCAGGAGGATTTATTTTACCTTATTTTGTTTTTTTTTGTTTTGTTTTGTGGTCGTTAAATTTAATTAATCGATTTTTGGCAATTTATCCTATGCAACCAACCAGGCAGATTTTTATTCTTTCCATATAAGGAAATTTTATAATTTCGAATTCATCCGCTCCCAGATGTGAGCAAATTTTGGGAAATTTAAATTGTGTCACGAGGAGACATTATGGATTCGCAAGTCCGCTAGTGCGTTAAGCAGTCGAAGAATTAATAGAAATTGAGTTTCAATCGTTTTGTTTAACGGATTTTATCTTTCTTCTGTTTAATTAAGACCTGGATTTTCTAATTACATTAGCGACATTTGGTTTAGTTGGTGCTAATTGTATTTCGATTTTTCTTTTCGGATTTTTGGACATATCCGGTTCCCGCAACAGTGACTTGCAGAATTTTAATTCTAAAACCCGAACGCCTGGGTTTTAAGTTTGGGTAGAAACCTGGTGGGTTTCCTACCATTTTGGATTTTGGATTCAATTTTGGTCGTTGGAATTGATTTGTGTTCCTGTTTTTTTGTTTTTCCTCCCGAGATTATCTCTGGTTGTGGTCACGTTCCTCGTTGGCGGTGGAAATTCTTCGCCCCATTGGAGCACATTGTTGGCGTTCCTGGATGCATCGGACCTAGAACAGATAAGCTAGTTTTAAGAGGAAAAGAATATTTGCGTCGTTTAAAATTGCAATACATACCTTTTATTTAATTTTCACTAGTTATTTCATGCTTGGTGCATTATAGTGGCCATTTTGAATTTTTATTATCACTGTTGCTTTTGAGCGGAGACGGCCTTCAAAAATTTTATATCAATAGTAAATCGATCTATTATCGAAGTTACCTTTTTATTTTGGGAAAAATAAAGTTTATTAAATTAATTTAAGAAATTAATTTTGGAATTTTGCTCTAGTATTTTGTTTGTTCATAAGTAATTAATTCAACCGATTGTTGCCTTGAAATCTATTTAATTGTGGTTGAAATCGCTATTTTGTCTCACAATTTTATCAGTCATAAATTTTCATATTTTCTTTAAAATTTTTAATATTATTCTTCCAATATTTTACTTAGACTGTAAGCGACAAATAACGTTATTTTTCGTCAAATTTTCTTTTGTAACTTCTACGCTAATCACCATTTTATTTTAAGACTGAAAAGTTTTAATGAACACATTTTATTATATGTATGTAACTATACCTTGAATATATCTAAATTAATTTTGGTGAAATTGTTGCCTTTGCTTCTTACCTTTTAAAAAAAAATAAAATAGAGATTTCAAAATTTTCGTGACTTCTTTTGAAGTTGGATGGTCGTAAAGTCACGTGGCGCCCTCAGGTTATTTCTTTTTTTGCTTTATTAAGAAATCACTTTACTCACTTCCACCTCCGTAGAGCTACCGTAGCCGACGATCCATCTCTGATTTTATTTAATTGCTTGCTTTTAGTTTATGATTTTTGTTTAACTTTTTAACAAAAAAAAAAAACGCCACAAATTCAATTATACGTAAATAAAATATTAAAAACTGAGAAACATTTTCGTTTGATGCAAGTGTTAAAAAATGAAGTAAAGCCTATTTTGTGGTACAAAAGACAAAAGAAACGGTTTAAAATGATTTATAGTTATTCAAATCCGATGAAAAATACTGAAGCTACAGCTTGACGCCTTTTTTTTTATAAATAAGGCTGTATAAAAGACATTTCACACAATATGGGTAGCTAATAAGTACCTACTTACCTGTTTAAATTAGAATTTGATTCCAAAATTATGTCATTTTCCTATATTTCTACCGGAAAAGATGATACAGGTGTTGAAGCTGAATCAGCATTGGCAGCATTAATTTTCCTTTTTTTCGAAGCAGTAGGAATATTATCTGCACTTGATGTGTTTCTGAAGTGCCAAAAAGAACAATAATTATAATAAGTTATACCTTATTTCCTTGCTTGTAATAACCAGATATTATATTAAAAATACACTACTAAAGTAGGTACATAAATAGGTTGTGTTATTCCTGTTTTTTAACAATTTATACTTACGCAATTCTTTCGAAATAAGCTTTCATGCCTTGTTTCTTTTGGCACCAATTTTCTTTGTTTTTTTGTTTCCCATCTCCAAAAAAATTAAGTCACAAAACACAAAACTAAAAGTAACAGGTAACCAAGATTCTCACTATAGAACCGGAGGCGAACAGCGAACAGTTGCAGTAGTTGCAAGTTGCACTAAAGTGATGAGCGAATTTTGATTAAAAAGTAAAATATGTATCGTCTTTTGTTCGGGAACGAGGAACACGTGTTTTTACTTTGTGCGAAACATAATAGAGAGAGAGATGCTGATAATGCGTGCGACTTGTCGACACTTGTCGATTTGAACAGAAGTCAATTGTTGATAAAGTATTACTCCTATTATTTTTATAAACTTCAAATTTTCTTTGAATAAATAATTTTCTGTGTTTTCTGTCCTTACGAATATAAGATGCGTTACAGCATTCAAGCCAAATCAGAGAAATGAAGACGTGCGACGTGCGTGAGGAATTAAACAAAACAGATACAGTGGAGGCCGCTTATTATTATCAGTGATCCAATATATCCTTTAAATAATTCTCCCTATTGGTTGAATTTCAATAAACAATATAAAATCACCTAATATATTACAACCAATAAAAACCCAAAGAAATCAGGAAACAAAAACGTTTCGGTTTTTTAAAATTATATCGTTTTTGCGTTCAATTTTGCTATAATCCATAATTAATTAGTTTAAACGATACCAATTTAACCAAGATAATGTAATTAAATCTCATAAAATTAATTTAATGAAAAAACATTTGGTTTATCAACGTCCAACAGGTAAACGTTGCAGAAATAATATTAGTCTGCTCGATTTATCGTACCCGCGGGTCCCGAGCTGCGAAGAGTTTCGGAAGTCGGGAGAAGGATTTCGGCATGCCTCACAGTTAAATCCACAGAATAATAATACTCTTTAGAAGTGTCAATGCCATGTAAATCCGAGGAAACAAATTTTAACCAACCTGAAGTGCGTGAGATGGTTTTACGCCAAACCACTCCAGTCCAGATCGTGATGGATCGTATATCGTCGGGCAAGATCGGATTAGAATGCCGCGAAATTTAAACCGCGTATTGATTCTATATACTTTGTAGTAATAATTTAATAATAATTTAGCAAAAATTTAAAAGCCTCATATTCATTTGGTGCTTTAAAATTTTTACTAAATTATACTGGATTAATAACTTACAGAATTTAATTAAACACAATTTTACATACAAAAATTACCAAGTATAAAGTTCAACATTTTTTGAAAAAAATAAGATATACCTACCTGTTCAAAATACTTTCTTATCCATGCAATTTGAAAGGAAAGGGTTATTTATGTTATAAGGTCAAAAATAAAACAATTTTAATTTATTATTCAGAATAAACATGTGTTTCGATCTTCCTTGATCTCATCAGTACGATATGTCCACTACATGAATATTTCATATTTAAAAGAACACTATTCATATAATGGAAATCATATACACGTGTCTACTCAGAAAATAAATAAATAATTTAATGGAAAATGTAGAATCGTGTTAAGTTTAATAAAGTAAAAAAACAAAATTTTGCTACATTGAATAAATTTCAAGGTCCGTTGTTTAACGTGCATCTAAAAGCAACACACGGATTAATTATTTTACTTCATATGAAGGGTATACTCGCTTTACCTAAAATAAAGAAAATGCAAATAAAGTATATCCATCGAATAACTCCTCTGGACTACGGCAAGACAAACAAGCTTATTACGTTTTTTTACAAGCATATTATGTTTCTTTTCTAAACACTTTTTTAATTTAGAAACCTTATTAGTTCTTGACCAATGAATAACATACATTTTTTTCTTATGTTGGAGTCAAATTACACTTCGATGTACTTAATTTCATCAAAAAAACACTCCTTTCCTCGAAATTTCAGAAAGAAATGAAAAATCACTACAATCAACCTCACCTTCAATGTTATCAGCTGACCTACACTTACACTTTACAAATTACTTCGAGAATTATCCTCAACGAAAACACTATCATTTAATAATTCACTACCCTCAACAATTTCCTCTTTTTGAGCATCATCTCTAATACAAGATTTAGAAATTGTGCCCACTTCAAAGCCATAGAAAGTAATTTTTGGAACGGAATCAGGTTTTACTTTGAAATTAAATGGAGGAATAAAATTTGTTGGAGTTAAAATCAAAATCCTTTAAATTACAAATTTCTTTCTATTTATTTAAAACAGTATCATTGGTAGAAAACTTAAAAAATCAAGTAAATTATAGGATTTTTTATCACAATTTGGAAATTTGCAGGCATTATTAAATTTTAATTTAAAGGATGTCATTCTTTAGTGCGGTAAAGTTTTTCTAAATGCTGAATAAAATTTAATGTTTAATGTACTTACATCCCACAACAACGAATTAAACACGCGAAAAGAAACAACAAACAACAATAACCATAAAACCAATAAAACCACAAATAAAACTTTTCGTGGCTTGTCATTTACATCAGTCACGTGACTTGACTAGAGTGAAGTTGTTTAGCCATCTAGCTGTTTTCACTCCGGTCTGAGACCATAGAACTTTTGATTCCACTTCGCCCATACCCTTTGCATACCCGTGGTTAAATCTATTGTTGCAAGTCTGAATAGCTCTGCCAATAAATAAATTCACTATCAAGTAAACTCCTCCCACTAAAAACTATTCCAACGCCATCTACTGTTCCCGCATCATAGTAAAATACCTTAACGCCGGACCTTAAGAGTTAAGTTTACGAATCAAGACAACTTTGGTTGCCTATTTTCAAATTCGAAGATTTTATGAATCATGACAACTTTGGTTGTCTATAAGCTTTGAAATTAGTAACGAGTTTTTTATTATGTGTTGTGCCGTGTTATCGCACTAACAAATTTAAGGTAAGTCACCGACTAACCAGTGGGTGGTCGTGGTCCAAATTTGGTGAAATTATGTGGGCGCCACGTACTTGAATGACTTACCCGACAGGTCAAGCACGAACCCTGTGTATTAAGAAAGCTTGGTAAAGACAATAATGCACAATCTTAAGATCTATGTTTTATTGTTAAACACATTTAATATTTTACACACTAAGATGTAGGTATTGTATTAACAGCACAAAATTCATATGTTGGTGTAATAATTCCAGGCCTAAGCCTGGGAGAATAAGAACTAAAGCTAAACGTCGAAAAAATAAATAGGCCTATTTGTACAAGTCGACAATAAATAAACAATATATACAATTTCCTCCGGCCAAGTAACTATCGTTACCTTGGTCGATATCAGTTGATAATAGTTAAGTTAAAAATGTAAAAATTAAAAAACATCCTCTCTGACGAGGCCAAATTGTATCAGTATTCAAGATTTACTGAACAAACCCAAAACAATGAGCAGTAACATGTACCATCAAATGAAACAAGCCAATTTGCTTCCAAATCTCATGTGGCTCAATTCATCAACGAAACTTAAAATAATCGTAGTAACATCAACTACAAGTTTAATCGTAGTATGAATTCTATCTAAAGTACAGGTACTTCAAGTAACAACATTAATTGTGTCAGTAAATAATTAATAATTACCAGTAGAAAATGCTCTACTAAAACTACTTAATTCATTAATATAATTGACTTATTTCAATTTCTCTACAGTTGAAATCCACTCTAAGTATTTAGTTAAAATCAATTATATAAATGTCCCAATCAGCGCCACCCCCCAAACTTCTATTACGCCGATTATTCTGATACTGATTATTGCCCTGAAATCATAATAAAAATGTTAATTAAAAGAAAATACTATAAAGTTGCATAATTTTAATGATTTTTTAGGACACCCTGTATAATTTCCTTTCTTACTATATTTTTTTTTATTAAAATTTATTATTATACAGATTGTCTCACAAAAATTTTGAGTTTTTAAAATTGTTGTAACTTTGTTATATACAGAATGACATTTACTATCTAAAAACATGCTGGAAAAAAATAGAGCACCCGCGGTATTAGGTTAATTTAAATTTTAATTCAATACTAGAAAATTAAACAAAAAATTCTATCTCTACTTATTCATACTTCTATACTTTTAAAATTTTCTTCAAATTTCACCCAGAAACGTTATTAATAACCAATTTTTAAGTTAAATAAATCATAGGAATATAATTAAGTTTTAGTTTTGTAAGCTTTTTTGATTTTCTTTTAAAATTTTTGGAGTTTTCTAAATTATTTTTCTATTTTTTTACTTTTGGCCGCCCGTGTTTTTTGCAAACCGGTACACGGGGTCGGCGCGGACCTGCCTAAAATTTATTACAATAATTGTCTCGAGATCTTGATCTTCCTCCGTTATGGAGAATTTGGCGAGGACGGCCGTCTTCCTCGCCGCCTTCCGTCTTCGCTTTCCATCTTTACGAAACTAAAAATGAAACACAAATTATTAAGCTAATATTAAACAAAAAACAATAATAATAAAACTTACTCTCTCCCTAAGGGCCGCCTCGTCCTCCTCCTCCTCCTCCGTGGGGTACCCCGAACGACAAGCGGGAGCGTAGGACCGTACGAAACTGGTCCTCTCCCTACAAGAACTAAATATTATTTACAACAAGTTTACAATTTAAAAAAAATTAAAATTTAGATCAATAATTAATTAAGGGATAGCCTTACCGTCGCTTCGAAGCCCGAGCCGCCGCCTCGTCCTCGAAGGAGGGGCAGGGGGAGGAAATCAACTCTCCTTCCTCCAACGGTGCACCCGCCGCAGGTGTATGCGCCGCCGTCGCCTCCTCCTCAAAGAATGGGCCGGGGGAGGGAATGAACTCTTCCTCCAACGAAGCACCCGCCGCAGCCGCCGCCGCAGGTGTATCCCCCGCCGCCGCCTCCTTTGAAACACAAATATTCCGAAAGGTATTTACTACCACCTATTCGGTTGTTGGGCTGCTAAGGTCGCAGCCTACACCCTAGAAGCTGTTTAAGGGTGGCTCGCCGACTCAGTGAAGATGGGTGGGGTTCTCCTATAAATTTCCAAAAAAAGAGAAATACTCTCTATGGAGCAAAAAAAAAACCTTCCTTTTTAAAACTCCTGGGCGCCAGTTGCTTTGCTTAAAATAAAAAAATACAGGAACTAAGAAGCAACAAACTAGTAACCTGAAAATAAACGGGACCTGAAAAGTCAGTCGACAAGGAACACAAAATATCAAGCCCAACAAAAAAGTATATGTATTAAAAAAAAAAAAATTATATATACACAATTATATGCAATGCAATGATAAATACGCCTGTTAAAAAAAAAAAACTACAACCTTATTTTGGTTAGAGAAAGGAAAATTAAAATGCTCAGTATTCAACTTCTTACGCTTACCGGTAAAACAAATTATGATTCGCTTATAAGTAATCAATAGGTTATTAGGTGCTATTTCCTGAATAGGGACTAGACTTGGTAAGCTTACGTAGAATAATAATAATTATAGATAATAGTGTAAACATCAGAAGTAATAATGACCCTGTTTTATATTTTATCAGGCAGGACATGAATTAAAAATATAATCTTGCGCTTATAATAAAGAAATTCCAAAACAAAAATTAATTTTGACCAAATTTGGGGCGGTATTTATCAGAACTTCCCAATTAAAAAAAAATATATATGTATACAAATGTCTTTAAAGTCAAATTAACACAAAAAAAAAGCTGAAGGCCACTTAAACTTTTGATAATATTGGCTTATCTGAACTGTCCAAGGTTTTAAGAAGCGTTCCTCTATCTCTGCCTTCCCAAGCACCAATATTGGATCCAGTAATCCCCTCCAGTTGGTAGGTGTGAGTATGGTAGACACCCAAAAAGGCTCCAAATATGGATCCAACTTCAATAAAATTCCTCCAGATATCACAGGGAGATTGCAAATTACCTCCAAACAACATCCATATTCGCTGGACCAATCAAAGAGGGAAAACAGAAACCTCATACAAAAAAAAAACGATGACCTTACGGGTCTCCAAAACCAAAAAGCCTAAATGATGGAAACAGGGTTGTAGAAACAAGCACGAAAAGATAACTTTAAAAACTGAGTAAAGTAATACCTGAGATGTTGGGCGGCTTTGATCAGTGATTCTGAATTAGCAAATATTCCAAATCCGCAAGCAAGCGAAGAAAAATGGCGTGACGAACCTCCACTGACAACAAGAAAACCTCCTCGTGGATTCCAAAACGACAGCCACTTATTTTATTATGAGTGAAGATAAAATTCCGGCCTTGCCGACTAAACCAATTAGTAACTATCCTACACCCTAAATTTGCACTTCAAAATCTTTTAGCTTACGCGCGCGTGTTTCTCAAAATCAGAGAGACACCAGAATGGCTTCCAAAATTCCGTTCTTCCTGCAATTTCCATCGAATTTTCTAGAACGTTCCACGTTGCCAATTTTCCCAAATGTTCTTTTTGATAAGGAACAACAAAAATTCCCGTATACGCTAATCGCCCCCATCTCGGGAAGTCTTGTCTCATTACCGACTAACCATGGTGCATTTTTTTTTTCCTTTTTTTTATTATTTTCATGAGGAAGATCATCTGAATCACGGCATCCGGTATTTTGAAATTTATAAATTTTGAAGAGGCGCCCGGCAACATTGTAAACGACATATTCAAATTAAGACATTCGAGCAAGCCAAATTCGCCTCTGAGAACGTAAACAAAGTAAACAATTGTCCAACATGTCACCCGTCGTTACACTGAAGAGATAAAATTATTAACCTCCACTACTTTCGGCCAAAGGGTACCTATAATTCCTACCAAAAAAAGGAGTAATTTTTTTTTTTTACACCTAAGGGCCTGGATGTCGCCAAAAAAAATAAAATCCACATCTTGGAACTGCAACCAACATAGCAGTAATTAGCGTTGCGAATTCTTGCACAAATTTTGACCAATTAATTTAATTACCTAAAGTCTAAAAAAAAAAAACCTTACAAAATTCCCCCTCACTTTCTTGAAAATTGCCTGCAATTTTCACACAAAAAGAAATAAATTATCCGTCTAACCATCTTGTGGAGTTCTAGTAAACCAAGTCCATCGAAACCCCTCCAGGATCATCGACATATGGTTTGAGATCTTTGATATTCCAAGCTCCTTGTTGTTTGCCTCTTTCGTCTTCCAATTGATATGTCCAAAGCGATATCTTCTTCCGTACTTTGAAGGGACCTACAAATTTCGGTGCCAGTTTGGCCGTAAAATACTTTGCCGCATTCGACTGCACGAAGTTTCTACGTAGAACCTTATCACCCACATTGAATTGGATGTCCCTGCGTCTGAAATTATAGTAAATCCTATTCTTCTCATAAGACCTATCCAACATCTTTCTAACCTCTCTATATAGAGCGCCAAATTCGCCTTCCCGTTTCTCTACTTTAGATCGATCAAATCTAATATTTGCCGCATCCAATAAGTACGTAAAGTCAGTTCCTTTTAAGACATGCTCCCTGCCGAAATTAATAAAATAGGGAGTGTGACCCGTCACTTCGTGTTTATTGGTATTTATAGCGCAATTAATCTTCGCTAAATTAGCGTCCCAAAGCCGATGGTTACCGTCTACGTAACAAGCTAACATCGTCTTCATAACCCTATTTACTCTCTCTACAGGGTTGGCCTGTGGATGATATAAAGCATCAAATCGAATACGAACCTTATATTGCTCTCCGAGTGCCTGAAACGCACGACCTATAAATTGCTTGCCATTGTCGCATATTAAAATTTGTGGAACTCCATACACTAGGAATATTTCGTTCTCGACTAGACGGGTTACTGCGTTGGAAGTTGCTGCCCTGAGAGGAAATAATCGCACAAACTTGCTGAAATAATCCGCAACACCAAGAATGTATACATGACCATTAGAAGTACGGGGAAGAGGGCCAACCAAATCTACAGAAATAACTTGCCATGGTCTATCGGCATATGGTTGCTGTAGCATAAGCCCTGCGGCTTTCTTTTGCTCTACCTTATGAGTTTGGCAAACATGGCATCTCCTAACATACCGAGAAACGTCCTCTCTCATTTGAGGCCAATAATATCGCTCCGAAACTCGCCCAAAGGTTTTATATACTCCTGCATGACCGGACGTGGGTAGATCGTGACATTCCTTCAAAATCCTAGCTCGATCACCTTTTTGAATAACCCTTTTCCATTGACTTTCTTGGTCTTGCAAGACGGGAAATTTCAATTTAACTGCCTTATAGAGAGAACCATCAATAATCCTCCAATTCACAAACTTGATAGGGTTCTCCCCCACCCTTTTTAGCATCGACTCGTACCACTTGTCCGATATATCTAATGTGATTGTTTCGATGTTTGGTACCGAACGAGATAATATATCTGGTACGATGTGGTCTTTCCCTTTGCGATGAATTATGGAAAAATTATATTGCTGAAGGCGGACGGCCCATCTGGCCAACCTTCCATGAGGGTCTTTAAGATTGCTCAGCCAGATCAATGAATGGTGATCAGTGATTACCTGGAAAACTGATCCTTCAAGGTACGCACGTAATTTCTCTACAGCCCATATAACCGCCAAACATTCCTTCTCCGTTGTGCTATAGCGGCGCTCATTACGATTGAGGGATCTACTTAAGTAACAAATAACCTGCTCGCCTTTTTCGGTTGTTTGGGTTAAAACAGCACCAATTCCAAAATTACTAGCATCTGTTTGTACGCAAAATGGCAAAGAAAAGTCTGGACAGGCCAGAATAGGTGCTGAGACTAATGCAGTCTTTATTTTCGACATAGCATGTTCACAATTCTTATCCCACACAAATTTTTCTGCCTTTTTCAATAATTTTGTGAGTGGAGCAACCAAAGTAGCAAAATCCGGTATAAAACGCCTATACCAAGAGGCTGTACCTAAGATCCTGCGTACTTCCGTAGTATTAGTGGGCGATGGCATATTAAGAATTGCCGTAAACTTTTCTGCATCTACTTTAATCCCGCAATCTGTAACCACATAGCCTAAATACTTTAGCTCACGGCGGCCGAACTGACATTTCTCCATACTAATTGTCAACCCCGCAGCTATTAATCGAGTCATTACCTCATCCAATGTTTTTAAATGTTCCTCGAAAGTGGTAGAAATAATTATCACGTCGTCCAGGTAAACAAAAACCCAGGGTTCAAGTTCTGGACCTAATACCCTATCAATTAAACGCTGCCACGTTGCAGGCGCGTTGTGGAGCCCAAACGGCATACGACAAAATCTGAATAAACCTCTCCCTGGCACCGTAAAACTTAAATAATCTCTGGAGTCTTTCGCCACAGGGATCTGCCAATACGCCGATTTGATGTCTATGGAAGATATGAAAGAAGCGTTTCTTAATTTGTCCAAAATAGAAGAGATGTAAGGAAGTGGATAAGCATCTCTTTTAGTCACAGCATTTAACTTCCTGAAATCGACGCAGAATCTGTAACTACCGTCTTTCTTTGGTACCAAAAGTACCGGTGATGACCATCCGGACGAAGACCTTTCCACCACTCCGGCTTTTAACATTTCATCCAATTCTGAATCAATATGTTTTTGAACGTACGGCGATACAGGGTAGTACCGCTGCTTGATCGGCTCAGCATCTGTAATAATACGATGCTCCACTAAGTGCGTGCAACCTAAACTAGAACCTAATACTTCCCTGTGTTTTTCTATCAGGCATTCCAGTTGTACCTGTTGAGCGGGTGTTAAATTACTTCCATCTTCTATCGTATCAATTTGAGCGGAGGTAAAGGACCAGACATCACTATTAAGATCAGGGATTATACCCATTATCTTCCAGAAATTGACTCCTAATATCAAGGTATGTGGTAGTTCAGGAATCACCAGAATATTTATTACCTCTAATTTATCCATCAGCTTTATAGGTACACTGACATATCCAATGCTCTGGCAGGTATTTCCATTAGTAACCCTACACACCGTCCTCTCGCTACAAACCAATTTTAATCCTAAATCCTTTAAAAGATTGTAACCTTTACCTCCTAATATACTAACCGAAGCACCCGTATCTAACAATCCCATAATCTTACAAGTCAAAATTTCTACTTCTACGTAAGGACGTTGATCCCCTTTTGCATGAGAAAGGATGTAGTCGAGGACACATTTTTGAGAAGACATTATTTCCGTACTGAAGCTTTCGGGGGTCGGCGTACGGCCTACGACCTCCTGGGCCCGTTTCCCTGCCGGCTATTACAGTTTGGGCATGTATATACTGTAACATCTGGTGTTTTGCATCTATAACAATATCTATTGGGCCTAGTTGTCGTGCAATTCCTGGCTAGATGTCCTGGTAAGTGACATTTAAAACATTTCCTACTTTCTGAAGGTTTTTCGTTGGGGGAGACCGCTGCCACTTCCCTCGTTGGTACCTCAACATACGCTAAGTCCAGTTCTAAAGCTTGTGCACGCCTGGGGGGTGGATTAAAACTTTCAACTGAAGCCTTACTGATTGTTAATTGTTGACAGAGGCGCTTTAGGTCTTCTACTGTATCAATCTGGGTTAAAGCGAGCTGTGATTGATAATATGGTGCGATATTCCGGCGCAATATCTTAAGTTTATTTGCCTCCGAGATGGGTGTACCTAACCTAGCAAACATGGTAGCCATTTTAGCCAAATACATTCCGATGGACTCCTCACGACCTTGTGTCCTGCGCTTAATTTCTTCGAATAATTCTTCCCTATAAAATGCTGATTGAAACTCATCTCTAAGACTTTTAGATAAATCACTCCAGTTGCCAAATGCATGCTTATTGGCCGCATACCAAATAGCTGCCTCTCCTGTAAACAGATCATACGCACTCCTAAATAGTTCTCCTTGGCTTACGTTCCTAGCAGAACACATATCTCCAACCCGCTCCAGAAACGCGTTGACTGATTCATTTCGTGTACCAGCAAATGATATGTTCCACTTACAAACGGGAACCGACTTCCTAAAATTTCCTGAAACGCCAGGAGCGTCTGCTGCTGGTGGTTCAAATAAACTCCGCTCGTCCTCAGATTCGCCAGAACTAGGCGTCGAACCCTGCTCCTCTACTTCCAAAATACTCGGGTCCTGAATGGTGGAATTATGCAGACTTCGTCTCCTCTGTCGCACCTTGGTCTCAATGGCGGAGGACAACTTTAATGCCGAAACCATCAACTGCCCTTTTATTGCCTTATCTTCCTCTTTTGCACCCTCTAGTCTTTCTATCCTACCAATAAGATGTCCTATTTTACTAGCAAGTTTTTTTGATAGACTCGATTCTAACGCCCCATCAAAGGTCTCTATTAGCTTCTGAATATCTAATATTTTTGAATCGATGGTGACCTTTTCGTCCTCAAATTTAAATGGGTTTTTGGGATACTCCAAAACTCTGCCCTCGCGTTCAAACCTCATCACACTCCGGAGCTCGCTTCGCATCACCTGGCACGTACCCTCACCGGTAAATCCACGAATTTTTAACTCGTAACTCAGCTCGTCGGTTGAAAGCCGATTTATCTCGAATCCTGCCATATCCTGGGAAGCCATTTGGACCCTAAATTGGACCTCGAAAGAGGATAACCAAAAATACTTAAAAAAAAATCTACGAACAAACAATTTTTTTGGGCCCCACGTTGGGCGCCAATGAAACACAAATATTCCGAAAGGTATTTACTACCACCTATTCGGTTGTTGGGCTGCTAAGGTCGCAGCCTACACCCTAGAAGCTGTTTAAGGGTGGCTCGCCGACTCAGTGAAGATGGGTGGGGTTCTCCTATAAATTTCCAAAAAAAGAAATACTCTCTATGGAGCAAAAAAAAAAAAAAAGAAACCTTCCTTTTTAAAACTCCTGGGCGCCAGTTGCTTTGCTTAAAATAAAAAAAAAATACAGGAACTAAGAAGCAACAAACTAGTAACCTGAAAATAAACGGGACCTGAAAAGTCAGTCGACAAGGAACACAAAATATCAAGCCCAACTTATCAAAAAAAGTATATGTATTGTAAAAAAAAATTATATATACACAATTATATGCAATGCAATGATAAATACGCCTGTTAAAAAAAAAACTACAACCTTATTTTGGTTAGAGAAAGGAAAATTAAAATCCTCAGTATTAGACTTCTTACGCTTACTGGTAAAATAAATTATGATTCACTTATAAGTAATCAATAGTATATTTAAATAGCACCTGAATAGGGACTAGACTTGGTAAGCTTACGTCGTCCTAACAACGCTTAAAACGCATCAACTTAGAATAATAATAATTATAGATAATAGCGTAAACATCAGAAGTAATAATGACCCTGTTGTATATTTTATCAGGCAGGGCATGAATTAAAAATATAATCTTGCGCTTATAATAAAGAAATTCCAAAACAAAAATTAATTTTTGACCAAATTTGGGGCGGTATTTATCAGAACTTCCCAATTAAAAAAATATATATGTATACAAATGTCTTTAAAGTCAAATTGACACAAAAAAAAAGCTGAAGGCCACTTAAACTTTTGATAATATTGGCTTATCTGAACTGTCCAAGGTTTTAAGAAGCGTTCCTCTATCTCTGCCTTCCCAAGCACCAATATTGGATCCAGTAATCCCTTCCAGTTGGTAGGTGTGAGTATGGTAGACACCCAAAAAGGCTCCAAATATGGATCCAACTTCAATAAAATTCCTCCAGATATCACAGGGAGATTGCAAATTATCTCCAAACAACATCTATATTCGCTGGACCAATCAAAGAGGGAAAACAGGAACCTCATACAAAAAAAAAACGATGACCTTACGGGTCTCCAAAACCAAAAAGCCTAAATGATGGAAACAGGGTTGTAGAAACAAGCACGAAAAGATAACTTTAAAAACTGAGTAAAGTAATACCTGAGATGTTGGGCGGCTTTGATCAGTGATTCTGAATTAGCAAATATTCCAAATCCGCAAGCAAGCGAAGAAAAATGGCGTGACGAACCTCCACTGACAACAAGAAAACCTCCTCGTGGATTCCAAAACGACAGCCACTTATTTTATTATGAGTGAAGATAAAATTCCGGCCTTGCCGACTAAACCAATTAGTAACTATCCTACACCCTAAATTTGCACTTCAAAATCTTTTAGCTTACGCGCGCGTGTTTCTCAAAATCAGAGAGACACCAGAATGGCTTCCAAAATTCCGTTCTTCCTGCAATTTCCATCGAATTTTCTAGAACGTTCCACGTTGCCAATTTTCCCAAATGTTCTTTTTGATAAGGAACAACAAAAATTCCCGTATACGCTAATCGCCCCCATCTCGGGAAGTCTTGTCTCATTACCGACTAACCATGGTGCATTTTTTTTTCCTTTTTTTTTATTATTTTCATGAGGAAGATCATCTGAATCACGGCATCCGGTATTTTGAAATTTATAAATTTTGAAGAGGCCCCCGGCAACATTGTAAACGACATATTCAAATTAAGACATTCGAGCAAGCCAAATTCGCCTCTGAGAACGTAAACAAAGTAAACAATTGTCCAACATGTCACCCGTCGTTACACTGAAGAGATAAAATTATTAACCTCCACTACTTTCGGCCAAATGGTACCTATAATTCCTACCAAAAAAAGGAGTAATTTTTTTTTTTACACCTAAGGGCCTGGATGTCGCCAAAAAAAATAAAATCCACATCTTGGAACTGCAACCAACATAGCAGTAATTAGCGTTGCGAATTCTTGCAAAAATTTCGACCAATTAATTTTATTACCTAAAGTCTAAAAAAAAAAAAACGTTACATTTTCTTTTTCAGGTGCCAGAGTAATAGCAGCCGCATACACAACTTTCGTGATAGTAAGTAAGTCGGATTGGTGCGGTAAGTATTTCTTAATGATTTTATTCATATTTTCCAATTGTTTATTATCTATCCCTTTTCTTGTAACAGGAATCATTTTTCTGCTCTCTATTGGAATATTCTGATGTTCGACAAACACTTCTTCAACCACTTGACCAACAGAACCTTCCGACGTACTACTATCATGAGATGATATTGATTCACTAGATTCATTAGATGTATTATGAACCTCGTTTTCAAATCCTGTTTTTATTAGGAACGCTGCTTGGTCCCGTAAGTTCTGTTCACTAAATTATTTCATGTCTGGATGGATTTCACACCATTTTTCCTTTAACCTTTTCATGTAGCCTCTTCGAGACGGGCTACTGTTGTGATAACAAGTCATAAGATCTTGTCTAAGTTCCTTTGTCTCATTTTTGGTCAATTTGTACAATTTGTTTTTACATGTCAAGATTAAGTAAGTTTTTTCTTAATTTTATATTTTTTCACCTTACTACTTACTTTGTTGTTTTAGATTGTGTATCATAATGTACAATGTCTATGGTGTACACCAATCTGTTAATTTTAGTGTGTTTTTATCTCGGTTTTTATTATACTTGTTTTCAAAAATCGACACCATCCTCTGAGTCTCTGACTATCTTTTCTTATGAATAACATTTGTTGAACTGATGTTGAGATTGAACTTGAATTTTCGACGTTTTTGATCACTCGATAGCTCTTAAAAGTTCCTTAAGTTTCACGTTAATTTTATATGCTTAAACGTTTATTTATATTGTTTTTTAATTTATAAAAAGTGAATGTATTCTCTGAAGATGAAATCTCTATTTCGAAATGCATTAGATAAAGTTTTATAAATGAGTAACTACTTTGTTTCGTTGGGTATTTAAGGCTGTTTCCCTTCATATTATTATTATGGACCAAACTAACGGAAATTTTCGCTTTGAAAAGTAGTTTATAAGGATTAATTTTAATTTAAGATTAATTTATTGAATACCTCTTATTTGGCCGCCGTCAAGGAAATACGAAATATCGTATTTTAGTAAATACAGAAGAGTGTTATACTTATTTATTTGTATAAAATTCAAAATCTAGTTCTCCAATCATTAAAATTTCATAAAGTTCAATTTTAATTTTTATTATTAAAAGTAAGTATTAATAATACATATAATTATTCACTTGTATTATATATGTTTTAATTAACAAGAATCAAACAACATGAAACATAAAATGAATGAATTTAATAAAATATTGTACGTTTTATGAACAAATTACATGTTCAAATAATTAATAATAAAATAATCCATTAAAGTATATAGTTATTCGATATATAATAAAATATATTAAAAAGAGAGGTATCTTCGAATAACAAAAAATATATTTATATAAGCTAGTGCACTTTCGGATAATAATCCATCATCAGGCTAAAAGAAAATGGTTAAATAACACAAAATATTATAAAAATTAAATAAATTACCAATAAACATAAGGAAAAAGATGAAAAAAATGTTGTATAATAAAAAAGAATATTTTTGAGTGACAAGTTCAACTATATGAAATATACTAATATGATTTAAATAAAATAAAAAATATAAAATAAACAAATAAAGTAGTTAAAAAGTAATTTTATCAAAAAATTTAGTTGATGCAAAATTATCAATATCATTAAGGTTATTTCCTTTTCGTTTTGACAAATTTATTTCAAAAGATTCAGCAAAGTTTAGTTTCTTTCCTTTATCTAAATTATGAAGAATTGTAACAAAAGATTTAGGTTTAAAATTATGGTCAAAATTATTGACATGTACTGCAAATTTAGAATCTGTTTTAAACTTGCGAATTGAATTAAGATGTTCTTTAATTCTTACTTCGAAATTTCGTCCTGTTTGTCCACAATATTCCGCGCCACAATCACAAGTTAATTTATAAACACCACTTTTATTTAATTTACTAACTTTATCTTTGTTATTGCCTAAAATTTGTTGCATATTTATCGATCGACTATAAGAAAAATTAAATTTCTTATTATTGTTGGATTTGTTAAAAATATTTTTAATTCTAAATGAAAGATGATTAATGAATGGGATCGATAAATATGGCGAATTAAATTCAAAATTATTTGAAAAAATGTTCATTTCTTTTAAAAAACAAGATTTTTTCATTGTGTTAAATGTTTTAATCAAAACATCTTTTGGGAAATGATTAGTGAAGCCAATATAAAAAATTATCTCTAATTCATTTCTAAAGTTACTATAATTTAAAGGAATGTTAAAAAGTCTAAAAAATGAAAAATTAAAAAATGCCAATTTATGAGAAATTGGATGATTTGATAAATAGTCAATACAGTGATCTGTATGAGTTGGTTTGCGATAGATACTATAATTTAAATTGTTGGATTCTGGATTTCTAATAACCAAAATATCTAAAAAAGGAATAGACAAATTATTTTCTAATTCGTAAGTAAATTTAATTTTTGGATGTATAGAATTAAGGAAATTAATAATATTACAGATATTTGCATCATTCTTAATTATACAAAAAACATCATCAACATATCTTCCCCAAAATAAACATTGATTCTCAAATAATGTGTTAGAAAAAATCAAACTTTCAATGTGGTTCATAAAAAGATCAGCAAAAAGAGGAGAAAGTTGATGACCCATTGCTAATCCAGTTTTTTGTATATAAATATCATTATTAAACATAAAGAAATTTTGATTAATAGAAATTTTAGTTAATTCTGAAATGGCTTCAGCTATATCATCATCTAAAATTGAATCATTGATATAGTTATTTAAAATTTCTAAACATTCAGAAGGTGGAATAGAAGAAAATAAATTAATAACATCAAAAGATATTAATACAACCTCTGAATAATTAATATCTTTTATTAATTCTAACCTATTAATAAGGTCCTTTGTGTTCTTTAAAGCATATTTAAAATTAAAGTTAATATTTTGCTTTAAGTATTTATCCAAAAAGGAGGAAAGTTTATAAACAGGAGAACCAATAAAAGATACAACTGGACGAATTGGAATATTTGGTTTGTGTATTTTAGGTAAACCGTATAATTTTGGAATAATTGGATTCATTAAAATAATTTGATAAGATTTATATAAATTTAGATATGCAAATTTTTGAATTGTATGTTTTAATGAATCATTAAATTTCTTAAAAAATGAAATATTTACTTTCTCAAAATCACTTGATAAAATAAAATCAAAAACTTTTGTTTTATAATCATCCTTATTCATAATAACAAGACAATTTCCCTTGTCTGCTTTATTAAAACAAATATTATTTTCTAAGGATTTCATCTTAATATCATCAATAGTATTTCTATCAGGATATACCTGAGTATTAACTTTATTTATAGAAATAAACTCATTAATGATATTAGAACAGTTATTAATAGAATATTCGTTATTGATTAAATTACTTCTATCTAATGCAATTGTAGTATCAAATAAGAAATTTTTAATATCACTAACATTTTTGGGTAAATTTGGTGAAAATTTTAAACCTTTATTTAACAATATATTTTCATTCTCCGAAAAGGAAACATTAGTAAAATTCTTAACCCTTGGGTGGAAAGAATGAAGATTAAAATTAAAAGGATTAAAATTAGAAATAATATTTGTAGAATTGTAATGAAAATTGTGGTAATTTTTGTAATTAAAAGAAGTTAATGAATTATCATAATTTGGAAGATTATCATTATGTGTTATATTAACTTTTTCTGAATTAGCACTTACGATTTGGATATTATTATTCTGATAATCCTTTGATTGTAATAATAATGTGAATTTGTGATAGGCAAACCGTTATCCAAAGGTAGAACAAAACCAATGATTTTGTTGGTTTTCGAATCATATTGTATTTTGCCGGAAATTCTAGTACCGTCCTCACTTAGCCAAACATATTTTGGAAAATTATTTTTTCCAAGTAAATTTTTAATTCTTCAAAACGAAAAATGCCTTCTTCGGGAACTGGCTTTTCATTGTTTAAAAATCTTTGCACAGTTCGAAGAGCTGGTAAGCTATTTTTCAAATTGCTTTGCAATGTTTCATAGAGCATATTACCACCTACTAAGTACAAATATAGAGCGAATGATTTTAAACTATGATCAAATTTATTATTATTTTTAGGTGTACTTGAATTTCTTACACCTGCATTTAACATTTTTTTTAAACACAAATCTGTTACTTGCAATTGGTCTTTGTCCTTCAGTGATTTATAATCGTTTTGTATGTTTGTAAGCAAATCTTCTTGTAATTTTTTATTGTATTGTAAAACATATTTCAGCTCATCTAGTATTGGGAAAAAATTGGTAATAAGAGGTTGATTTTCGTCAATTTTTTCACGACGTCGCCTTTGTCTTTCACTTCTTTGGAATTTGCTTTTCTTCCAAATTGTCTGAGGCTTTAGATTAAAGTTGGCAGAATTATCAGCCTCATTGGAAATTCCGCCTAACAGAAAATTTTCATTTGGTGTATTTTCTAAATTGCCAGATTCTAAACTTATTCTCTCGCTTATTTCAGAACTTACACTAATACTATCAGTACTATCTGAAATTTTGTCAGGTTCGGTTTCAGGACAAGTCTCGTATACACGTGAATTCTCCTTGTAATTCGGTTTAAAAAATTTAGTAATAGATTGCATTTTTTCATTAGATTTTCTTTTTCTCTGAACTAAACCTATTTCACCATTTTCTTTTTGAACCACATGAGATTTAAAATGTTTATAAAAATTCCCATATATCCATCTTTCATTTATGGCATTGTTTTTGGATATTTTATATATTGTCGTGTAAATACCACAAACAAAACATTTAATTGTGGCATACATTTTATTTTCAGTATTGAGCTTGGTTTCAACGAGGGTTTCAACAAATAAATTTTCCAAATTATTTTCACCACTATACATATCAGGACGAGTATCAGGATAACTGTGTTTTATCCAATTACGGATTAATGTTAAAATTTGTTTGGTTTCATTTGTCAAAGAAGAATTAGCAACCTGAAGTTGTGAGACGGGTTTTAAAGTTCGAAATGTATTTATTTTACGTTTTTCAGATTGTATATTTATATTGGATTCTTCGGAAATTGATTCTTTGGCTTGAGTGTTAATTTGAAGTTGGGGATTAGCTGCAGAATTGTTCAGTAAAGCTTCTTTATTGCACTTTTCTTTAAAAAACTCGGCTAACATGAGAATAACGATTCTTTCTCCGCTTAAAATTGAATAAATATCTGGTTTCTTATGAAAAATGCCATAATAAGCTTCCACTTCATTTACTTCTAATAAATGATGAAAAGTATTTCGAGCAAATGTTTCTATTTCATCTAAATTTTCTTTATTTAGTTTTGAAAAGGCACCGGCAGTATTGTAACCATTTTTTAAAATCATCCGTTTTAATGGCAGATTTAAATGTACCTGTAAGCGGTCCTCTGCTTCTTCCAAAAAAGAAAATTCACTACGAGAATTTTCCTCAGACATATTGGTCCAGCATTGGTTCCCAACAGGTACCTGAAATTTTTATTACAGTAAGTATTATTCCCATTAATAAAATAAAAGGGTAGAAACGAGGGTAGAAAGTACATAAGCAGACTTACCTGTTTATCAATAATTCATTTATTTAATTATTTATTCACTTCTTAATCGTGCGCAGGGAAAACGTGTACAAACTTGTGCAGAACGAACGATACAAATTTACAAATGAATGAATACCGCATTATTTTTGATGCACGTGCATGGTTCGTAAAAGTTCGGAAATCATCGGCTTCCGAATTTTGCATGGGACTTCCCCGGACTTCCTCGGACTTCCTCGGACTTCCCGGGACTTCCTCGGACTTCCTCAGACTTCCCCGGACTTCCCGGGACTTTCTCGGACTTCCCGGGACTTCCATGGGACTTCCTTTAGCGTGTACAAGGACTTCCTCGCGTGTCGTACCCCTCGTTCTAGGGTAAGGTGACCAGATTTTGAAAATGTCAAACCGGGACAACTCCTTTTTTATTATATTTTTTACCTAAGCTAACAAAGTCTCAGTGAATAATTACCTAATGATTTTCAGGAATCAGTAGTTTAGTATTAAATTGTAAATCTCTAATAAAAATTTTATATCTATAAAAAAAAACAATAGATACACAAACAAAAATCTCAAAAAGTACAATAAAAGTTAAAATAACAAAAATACTGCACAAAAATCATGAGTTCTAAATAAAGGAGAAGTGTATTTCAGAAATTAATCGCAAATAAATTGAAAATCACATAAAAGTAAATCAAAGATACATTTCTAAAAATAAAAAACGATGCCACTTTTTCCAATTGTATTTCAGAAAGCATCAATTGTATTTCAGAATAATCAGTTCAATTTCAGAAAGTCTCAATTGTATTTCAGAATAATCAATTCAATTCCAGAAAGTATCAATTGTATTTCAGAGTAGTCAATTGTATTTCAGAATAGTCGATTGTATTTCAGAATAATCAATTCAATTTCAGAAAGTATCAATTGTATTTCAGAATAGTCAATTGTATTTCAGAGTAGTCAGTTGTATTTCTGAAAAGATCATTTGTATTTCAGAAAATCAATTTAATTTCAGAAAGGACCAATTTAAAAAAAAATGAGGAAGTCAAGAGTATTTGGCGGTGATTATGCACTTGAACCACAATAGCACAAACATTTCATCAAAAAGTGCTTTTGGAATTTAACATTATACCAGTCCTTATTCACCAATGTTGAACGCAATTGAAATAATTTGCCAAAAACTCTTGGCTTCCTCAATATTTTACAAAAAGTTTTTTCTAAAATTAAATTAATTTTTCTTAAATACAATTGATGCTTTCTGAAATACAATTCATCTTTTCTGAATTACAATTGATGACTTCTAAAATTGAATTGACTATTTTGAAATACAATTGATGCTTTTAGAAATACAATTGACTATTCTGAATTACAATTGATCATTTCTGAAATTGAATTGATCTTTTCTGAAATACAATTATTGGAAAAGGTGTGCGCGTAGCTGGTAGTCTACAGTCTACTCTAGTATTAAATCTTAAACTTCCAATAAAAATATAATTTTTTTTAAAACCGGGACAAAAGAGGCTTTGCTCGGGATGGCGGGACAAACCCTTAGGAACTGTAACTGTCCCCGGTCACCTTAAAGAAGGGGACCTTGGGCTGCAGTATACAGAGTGTCTATGAATAACTGTGACAAATTTTTTGGGGTGATCGAGGAAGTGAAACTAAGCATTTTTGACTTATATAGTATTGCCCAGAAATGCTTCCTTAAAAAGTTTACCACTTCAAAAATTTAAAAAAATATATACAGGGAGTCTCACTTTTTTTCTAGCAAAAATTTTTTTTAGATAGTAAATAAATGTCATTGTGAACAAAAAATTTCATATATATTTTTTTGACTCCTTAAGAAGTTACAGCGATTTAAAAATGTCAACATTTTAACGATTTTTTCTGAAACCTTGTATAATTTTTCTTTGATTTTTCTTCCTTATCATCATGTTTTTATTTAACAGATTTATGGTTTGGATTTTGTCTTTGCCAACTTGCCTTTTTGAACATTATTGGCTGTTTTTAAAATAAGTGGACTATATTATTATTATTATTTTAAAATTGCTGTAACTAGAGTTTATACAAAAACCGACTTTTCAAAAGACCTGTTTTCGAATTCCATTTTTTCAAAAAAATTGTTTTGACCAGTTTTCGAATTTTTTTTAAGTAGAATCGGGAAAAATATATTAATATTAACCCTTTGCACTCCAGCCTACTAAATCATATAGTACAACAACTCCAACAATATACAGGGCGTCCCATTTGACATTGGACTATCTGGGTATCTTTGTTATTATTGGAGATAGAAAGTCGGTTAAATGGACAAAGTAGTAAAGATTTTTTCAAATATTAATAATTCATTTACAAAAATTTTAATATTGCATCGTTCCAACGCTATCTTAAAAAAACAAGAAAATGCGATTTTTAAAATATGGCTAAAACTTCTTTATTATCGGTGGTACCAAAAAGTGTTTTGACATAATACAGTTAATTTTTTGTGTACAATGCAGTAAAACAAATTGATATTTTTTTTCGCTAACGGATTGACCGGAAATGAACCAAACTTATTTTTTTCTTATGGCAGCCATATTGGATTTACACATATTCGGAATCAGTATTTTTTTCTGAGTAATTAGGTACACCATATGTCATATTTTAAAAAAAATTAAATTATTTGATTTTACAAACTTATACTTTAAGAGATGTAAATTGTCAATAACATAAATGTAACTATTTAAAATATTAAATGTAAAATAAATCTTAACACATATGTATTGAGAGTTTATATCTATTGAAGGCCATTTTTGGTTAGTAAAATAAAATAATTTCTATTTTTCTTAAAATATTACATATGATATATCAAATTACTCAGAAAAATACACTAATTCCGAATATGTGTAAATCCATTATGGCTGCCATAAGAAAAAATAAGTTTGATTCATTTCCGGTCAATCTGTTGGCGAAAAAAAATATTCATTTGTATTAATTCAAAAAAATTTTTTGGTACCACCGAAAATAACGAAGTTTTAAGGTCTATTTATGCAGACACATTTAACATTTATGATTTATCATTTATCATTTAAGATTTATCATTTAAGATTTAAGAAATAAACGTATGCTTTTAAATGAGACCGTACATGCACCAAATTTAAGATTTAAGTTTTATCATTTATGGTGTAAGAGAATTTTATCTTCATCTCTTAAATCTTACGGCATAAATTTTACAGCATTTTTTGGAAGCTGCGCATATTCGTACGCCATTTAGGCGGAGCTTATACCCTATTGTTTACTATTAACTTCGATTTCGGATTGATACACGTGCATGGGTTTAGCTGCGAGAACCGCAAATTTTATTGATAATAATTAATGCACGCTGCAATGACGAAAACGGGTCAATTCTATTTATCTATTACTTCTTATCCGATTTTTCTTATAAGTTTACTTGTTTTTCAAATTTAATTTATAGAGATGTATATTAAATAGTAAATACCTATATTTTATAGAACTTTTACCATTTCAAAGTTATTTCAAAATACCGAAAAAAATCCGAAAATTTCGTAGTTTTTCATACTGGCGTAGGTCGATAACTAGTTTTAATTAGGGTTCGTAACATAACATAACATTACGAAAAAACAACACTTTAATTTTTCTAAATTATTTTTAAAATTTAATTGAACTACCTTTTTAATTTAACCAAAAAGTATGATAATTAATATTTATTTAAGGACAAAATAAATACTTTTATTTAAAAAAATAAGAATATACATATAGTAAAATAAAAAAAAAAATATTATAAAAAATGAAATAAAATTTTCGTTTTAAAATAAAATAAAAATGGTTGGGTGCGAATAATGCCACAACGATGGCAAAAGATAATAGGGAATCTTTGAAAGAATGTTTCATGTCAGCTGAAGGAACATTGAATTGGCAATGGGATTCCATTTCAAAAGGTTTCTTACCCGATTTATTTTAATTATTATTATTTATAATTTATATTTTACAAATAAATTTCAAAATTTGCATTAATAATAATATTAATTTTTTATTTTAAAAATAAACCTTTTGAATACACCCTATTATCTACTACTTCTATTTTTACTTATACAATATATTAACAAAAAAAAAACAAATTTAATTTAAATTGTAGTTGGGTTAATTAATTAGCAAATTTAAATTGTAATTGTGTACAATTAATGAATTTGGAACAACATGTGCGTGCACTTATCACTCTTTTATTACAAACTACATCTTAAAAAGCAAAGGCACTAACATATGTGCAACATGGGTTGTCTAGTTTATGCAGAAATTATGGTTTAAAACGCTAAAAAGATGAATATTTTCATCTCTTAAATTTAAAATGATAAATCGTCATGTGACATGAAAACCACTATTTTATTGGTTGTTTGTTAAATCCTTAAATTCTTAAATGATAAATTGTGCTGCATAAATCGCCTCAATTCTCTAACCTAAAATTGCCTTAAATTTCCTTAAAATAATTGATTTAGGTAAAGAATGCAAGGGAATATGGAACTTATTGACCTGTTTGGACCAATCAGCGTTCTTGTTTGTTAAATATTAAATCTTAAATCTGAAGTGCATAAATCCACCTCTTTTCCTTAAGTGATAAATTATAAATGATAAATCTTAAATGATAAATGTTAAATGTGTCTGCATAAATAGACCTTTAGCCATATTTTGAAAACCGCATTTTCTTGTTTTTTCAAGATAGCGTTGGAACGATGCGATATTCAAATTTTTTGTAAATGAATTATTAATATTCGAAAAAATCTCTACTACTTTGTCCATTTAACCGACTTTCTATCTTCAATATTAACAAAGATACCCATACAGTCCAACGTCAAATGGGACACCCTGTATATACTCTTTTTATAAAATAATTTAATATTTTGAACAAAAAAATTGGGTGTTACATTTAAAAAAATAAAGTTGATGTCACTTCCGGTAAAACACATTTCCCACAGTTTACTTTAAAACATTTTTATTAATCTTTAAATTGCATATTTCATACAGGAGAGCTTGTTTCTGTGGTACCATTTTTGGAAAAATATCATTTGATTATTAGTTTATTGTCATTGAAGTCTTCGAACGTTTAAACTTATTTTCTTTATTGAATTTACAGATCCATGGAAAGTAACAAGAAAAAAAATCATTTCGGCTGAATGAAGTAGGGGCAGGAAGAGAAGAGCGAGGGGAAGAATGGGCAAAAGAGACAGGAAAATGCATAGTGTTGTAAGTTAATTATTTTTTAAATATTTATTTACAGTCACAATACCACAAATATTAACACCATTCCATTGCTTCCTTGTTTCAAGTTGTATTAAATTAGCTAGGAGGTTTTACATGCATTATAGCGTAATTCAAGTGGAAATAATATGCATAATTGCGATTTTTACAAATTATTTGTATTATTTAGAATGTTTTGATAATTTTTATCAACTACAAAGGAAGAAAAAATATATTTTTTTAACTTTCAAAATAACAAAAAAAATAAAAAAATATCACAAACATACTTATTTTCTGAAATTGTTTTAAACTATGACCAAAAAGATGGGGTGTTCCTTTTAATAAATAATTTTGGACAGAGGTAACCCATGTTTCGTTTACACCTGGTATTATGTTATTATTATTATTACTTAACTTATTAAATAATTGTTAAGTGTTTTTTTTATACAGGGTGTCCCGGAATAACTGACAAATGTTTTGTGGTGATAGAGGAAGTGAAACTAAGCATTTTTGACCACTTGAAAAATTTTCCAAAAAAATATTTTTTTGTAAATAAAATAATTATTATAAGATATATTAATTTGAAATTTTGGCCACAGTTTTTTCACTTAAGGATACACATATTCAGCCCATAAAAGTTTAAAAAATATTTTCAGGTTCGTTACTTGTGGGGGGGTCATCAACTTTTTTGATCATATCTTTTGTTTCTTTACCTCTTTGATAATTTTAAAAGTACTAAAATAATACGTGTTCAATGTTCTATAGAAAAGGTACTCTTATTGTATGCCGCTACGGTGCTTCATTTCAGAGTAAACATAGATTTTATAATTTCGTGATTTATCTGTAAACATACAAATATCAAAGCAGGCAAATTACCACAATATTTTCTTTATTCTAAGTTGTTAGCAGCCTTTAATATTTTCTAATTAGTGTTTGATAGCACAGGCCAACGATGAAAAACTTTTTCAATAACTTTAACCATTTTCTGTATAATTTGGTGTGCTGATTCCGAAAAAACTAACAAAAAAGTCGTATCACCCACCAATTTCTCACATTTTAATGTTAAATAAAAATAAATGTTATTAACCACAATGTATAACAAATATTTTTTTATATGACTATTGTATAATGAGTACTTTATGAACGCGTTTCTAGACATTTCTAGACAAGCAATGATAGCTATTACTCACACCCGTGAGTTTTGGTTACCGGTAACAGAATTCCAGGGGCCACCCATGGTTCTCTGTTACCAAATTCAAACAACTTATAAAATAAAGTTGTTAATGATCAAGGTTCGAACCCGTAACCTTTGAATCTACAGTCAACGTAGTTCAGGCCTGTTACGACACTCGCCTACCGGCTCGTGTCGCAAATCCAGCCTGCGTGAGTAATGGCTATCATTACTCGCTCGTTAAATAATATACTATTAACCGTTTAAATATATTTAAGTTGGCAATATATTCTAGTGTTATAAGGTTGGCAATAAAAACAAATGTGATCAGGTTGGTAGTTGTGACAAATTACACAGTTGTTTGTTTTCTTCCAGTTAATATAACTTCACATTACAGTGTTAATTAATCTATGCGCTTTTTATTCACAGGTTAATATGTATAAACGTGGTAAAAATTCTCCTAACCCTTTTTGCTATGTATGTGGTAAATTTATAATTAAAAAACATCAAAGGAACATTACTGACTTTGTAAAAAAAAATTATACTTTGCATATTTTGGTGTAGAAATCGGTAATCAAGACAAATGTTGGGTTCCTCACAAAGTATGTTATGTTTGTAGTTTGTGCGCGAGGATCTTAGGAAATACAAAAAAATAAGCATCTAATATTTAGTAATTTTAGTAATCTACTATTTTTTTAAGTGAAAATTGTAACCTAATAACAAACTATTTTTTTAATTTTTATTTATCAAAAAAAGTTGATAACGCCCCTGAAAATATTTTTTAAACTTTTATTGGCCGAAAATGTGTATCCGTATGTGAAAAAACTGTGGCCAAAATTTCAAATTAATGTCTCTTACCCCCAGTATTATCAACAGACATTTAATTTTAAATGAGGTTTAATTTGACATATACCGGGTGGAAATGAAACTAGGGCCACCCCTGGCATTTCTTTATTTATGAAAATAAAAAATTAGAATTTTAGTATCTTATATGATCTAAGAAAACAAATTTTATGGATCGAATAAATCAAATCTTTCATTTTACTTCCGGTTTATCAGGAAATGGCACCCTCTTTCTTATTTTAAATGTAACCCCCTGATTTTTTCTACGTAAAATCAAACATTGATTAGTTTTAAGTATGTTTATGATAAAAAAAAATTTTTTTTCAAAAATTTAAGAAAAAATGTTGAATTTTTTTTTTGGTAAAAAATTTGAGTAAAACCTACAAAAAAACTATTTTTAAATAATATAATACGTAAAATAAATTGTAATTTATAAAATTTATTTCACCGTTCTTGAGATATTATTTTTTTTAATTTTCAAGAAGCGTTTTTTGGAAATATCTTTACTTTTTTAAATGGGATGATATAAGGGCCACCCCCTAATTAAATAGATGGTTTTTTTCCGGTTAGTGTGATATCCCATATGTATGTTTAAAAATAGTTTTTGTAGGTTTTACTCAAATTTTTTACCAAAAAAAAATTCAAATTTTTTTCTTAAAGTTTTGAAAAAAAATATTTTTTTGTCATAAACATACTTAAAATTAACCAATGTTTGATTTTACGTAGAAAAAATCAGGGGGTTATATTTAAAATAAGAAAGTGGATGCCATTTCGATCCATAAGATTTGTTTTCTTATATCATATAATATACTAAAATTTTAATTTTTTATTTCCATAAATAAAGAAATGCCAGGGGTGGCCCTAGTTTCATTTCCACCCGGTATAGTCTATTTTGCAGCCAATTGTCATTTAAACTATATTCAAACTTCATAAAAATACTATCTCAAATTAAACCTCATTTAAAATTAAATGTCTGTTGATTATACTGGGGGTTATAATGTTTATTTTTTTTTCAAATAAATATTTTTTTTGAAAATTTTTGAAGTGGTATATCTTTTTAAGGAAGCATTTCCGGACAATACTTTATAAGTAAAAAATGCTTACTTTCAGTTCCTCTATCACCATAAAAAAATTGTCACAGTTATTCAGGGACACCCTGTAGATTATAATACGTTTTTAAAACTTTCTTTTTAAAAATTTTCCATAGTAACTTGTGGATAACTAGTTTTGACAAAATTTTTCTTTTTCAGAGTCTTTTAATAATGGATAATCACAGAAGATTCATCTGTCTCTGTCACGTATTAAAATTAATCTGTTTGATAAAATTTTTTATTGTTAATTCAAAATATGTTAACTTATTTTGTGAATTTATTTTGTAATTTAACCTAAATAAAACTTCATTATTCTTTGATTTTATTTGTTTAAATTTGCTGTATTTTTAAAATTAAATTGATAAATTTAAATATTTTATTCATGAAATATCAGAACTAATTATCATACTAATCGCAGGGGACTAGTATCTGGCTCAAGTTAACCAGAGAACGTTTTGGGATTAAGCGACCCCACGAACCCGAGCTAAAACCTGCAAGAAATATTGTGCTTCTTCAATGGTACCAATAACAACCAATTTGGAAAAAGTTATCCTATCAAGTGAAACAGAAGATTCATCTTAAAATGTGAACCACAACATAAGTTTTGAAGAATTTAGAAGAACTAAGCCCTGTCTGGTGAAGGATCATCGGACAGGCCGAAGTCGTTAAACAACTCCTGAAACTTAATGGTGAAATCGAGTGCCATAGATGAATGTTATTTTTAATAATTGGTCACCAAAGAGTATTTAAATCAATGGCATAATTAAACATACCCTTTACAAAATCTAGCATCGTATTATACATTAACTAAAATTAAAGAAGTACTTAACACAATCATCAATTAAAAGTAATAAAATAGAACAGAGAAATTAAATCAAGGTGGTACTTGCTACACACGTAACTAGTAATAGTTTTATAATAGAAAATCTTGGATTGTTCTAGTCCTTAATGTTCCACTAATCCAATAAAATAAAAATAATTACATAAACGTTTTCAATGTGGCGATCATCATCAGATGTGTTTTTAAGAAAACCAGTCCGAAAATACTAAAAGTATAAATTTCTTCAATGGTTTTATCCCGAAAAAAATATTGGTATTCTTAAAAAACAAAAATGTATAAAGGAATTTTTTAAGGAATTTAAACTTACTTCTTAATCCTTAAAATGTTGTATGCTTTTTGGCAAGACAAATAACGATGTGGGGTCTTCACATGACCCCACATTAAAAAATTGAAGAAATATGAACAAAATTGATATGTTTAATATATGTTATAATTAAAGAAAGAAAATGCCTTGGGTGTCATGGTTGTGTAATTTTTTTGTTTTTGAAACGTGGGTTTCACTCTGTCAAATTGTGAAAAGGTGTCACCAATAATACAACCATGTTAGTATTAAATTTTAATATACAGGGTGGCCCAACTAAGAGTTCCCACCCAGGTTATTTTGAAAACAAGTGATTTTTGAAAAAAACCCTGAAACCGGTCAATTTTTGTTTGGCGGGGGAACTACCCCTTCAGAAATCTTAAATGGCAATAGGGGTCAAGTGATACATAATTTTAAAGCTCTTACAATTCTCTATGCAGGTGTCATAAAATTTTTAAATTTGATGAAAAATTGGAAAAATTATACCACTTTCACGTCAAATCTGCAAAAAAGGGTTTTAACAAATGAAGTGTTTTAAAAACTGTTTCACAAACCTATTTTATTAATGTGATAATACAAATTGACACAATTGTTTAGGAACAGAAGTTTTATGAATTATTATTTTAACTTTATTTTATTAAATGTTCAAAATGACCACCTCCTACCTCCATAGAATAATAAATCCTGTCACTAAAATTTCTCCGAACATTTTCAAATGTTTCAGCTGTTATTCTGCTACATTCATCAATTATTCTTGCCCTTAGATCTTCTAGTGATTCTGGCTGGGTTGCATAAATTTTACTTTTTAAGTGACCCCACAAAAAATAATCCAAGGGTGAAAAATCAGGTGACCTAGCAGGCCATTCAATCGGTCCACGTCTGCCTATCCAACGGTTTGGAAAGCGTTGATCTAGAAACCGTCTTACTGGTAGCCAATAATGCGGAGGAGCACCATCTTGCTGAAAATATAAATCTTCCTCCAAATGATCTTCATTATTTTGAATAATATCAGTTAGCATTGGTACGACATTATTCTCGAGCATATTTAAGTATGATTCACCATTCAAATTATTTTCTAAAAAAATGGGTCCAATTATTCGATTGCCAAAAATTCCACACCAGACGTTTAATTTCTGCGGATATTGAGTTTTAGTTTCTCTAAATAATCTAGGGTTTTCATCACTCCAGTAACGACAATTATGACGATTAACCGTTCCGTCTAAAAAAAATGTGCATTCGTCTGAGAAACAAATGTTAAATAATAGATTCTGATTGTTTATCAAATATTCACTCATTTGCTCGCAGAACTGTAGTCGCCGATCGTAATCATCTTCATTTAGTTCCTGCACCAGGTGGAGTTTATAGGGATGAAATTTATATTTTTTTAAAACTCTTTGAATGATAGTTCGGGATATTCCTGAAGATTGACTCAATTGTCTTGTACTTTGAGTAGGATCTACCTCTACTTGGCCTAAGATTCCAACTTCAGTGAGCTCGTTTATTACAGGACGTAAACGATCACGATTTTTGTTGTTTATTGAACCAGTAGTTTTGAACTTTTGTAAAAGTTTTATTACATAATTATGAGAAACATTTCTTAGAGGATGATTTGCATTAAAAAACCTGGCACTGGCTCTGGCACACTTATTATTACTATAATAAATTTCCACTAGTTCAATCTTCTCCTCTAGACTATAAATCATTTTTATATCTTTAAAGAACTATTATTTATTTTATTGTATCATAAACAAAATACGATGCGAAAGTGAGATTTTTCAATTTATTATTTATTTTATTCCATTGCGCTCAATTTTTAAAGCAGCTGTTGCAAATTGAATTATTCTTACAATTTTAACAATTCAGAAAATTTAAAAATATACATGTGGTCTTAAATCTCATATTTGTTTACAATTACAATTATAATAAATTTTGGGTGGGTCTTTCAAATTATTTTTATTTACAAAAATTTTTATTTATCAAGTCTACATTACAATTTTAATTACGGGTGTATCATTGAATTTAAGGTTTTTAATGGAGTATTTTTAAATATTTAATAATATGGTTGTATTTATTTTTAATGGCACTTTAAAAATTATGTTTGAAAGACTATTTTTAGCCCACATCATTTGTTAAAAATCTTTTTTTGCAGATATGGCATAAAAGTGGTATAATTTCTCCAATTTTTCATCAAATTCAAAATTTTTATGATACCTGCATAGAGAATTGTAAGAGCTTTAAAATGATGTATCACTTGACCCCTATTGCCATTTAAGAATTCTGAAGGGGTAGTTCCCCCTCATCATAGGGCGAGGGGTTGTCGCTTGCGCCAACATAAAAATTGGTCCCCCGCCAAATAAAAATTGACCGGTTTCAGGGTTTTTTTCAAAAATCAATTGTTTTCAAAATAACCTGGGTGGGAACTCTTAGTTGGGCCACCCTGTATGTATTTATTTAGATAATAATGGTATGAAAAAATAAAATTAAATAAGTCAGGTTCAAGTTTGGAGGTAGGCAGTTAATTGCAAAAAATTTTTCAACAAATTTGGGACTAGCCGAATTGGACTCTTGTACTAGATCATGGAAGTATTATTTTAAATTTATTTCAATTGTTTAACCGTCCGATAACTGTGGTTTTATGCCCTTGCCTGGCAAGGGATTCACAATTTTATACATTTATTTTAACCACATTCAACTACGTCATACCATCGCTGATAAGGGTTTCCAATTACGTCATACCCTCGTTGGTAAGGGTTTCCTAATTTTACATATCCTCGTTTCTTAATTCTTAAAGTCGACTACGCCATACCCTTGCTGGTGAGGGTTTCCTAAATTTTAATACCCTCGTTGGTAAGGGTTTCATAATTCTGGTTATTTTGTAGAAGACAAGACTGGCAAGGGTTTCCTGAATTTATATATCCTCGTTGGTAAGGGTTTCATTACAAATCACCCTTGTTGGTTAGGGTTTCAACTTTCGATTCTACAAATACCCTCGCTGGTCAGGGTTTCAGACAAAATTTCAACAAATACCCTCGTTGGTAAGGGTCTCAGTAGTGACTCCAACTCCATCAGGAGAGTGGATGACAATAGTTGAGAAATGTATGCATTCAAAACTTATGTTAGGATACTTTTGATGTGCCTGATGAAGCCACTGAGTTGCCGAAACTAGTTGCACTCTAATCAAATAAAGTTATTCTTTAACAAGATAGATAGATGGAATTATTATTTTCATCCTTAGATTAAAACACTATCCAAATGATTGCAAGTCTTCACATCGTTAGATTTTACTTTACAAAACAAAAATATAAACAATACTCTTCATTCGTCATGGTCCAAGCAACGTACAGTTTACTTCTGTATTATGTCCACTCTATGATCTTTGCTGATGAACATTTGACATTCTTCACAAAGAATATTCACTTTTCTGTCGATAGATCTTGGACAAAATCTGCATGTTCCTCGTTTTCGATTTTTTGTTATACAGGGTGGTGATTATTTCGATGCTCACCATTGGTATCTTTTAAAGTGGAGGAGATATGAGGTCGGTTAAATTAAAGAAAAGTTGCTCATGGCCATTAAAAATCTGAAAGAAAATTATCTGTAGTAACAGCTGGTCCTGTGTTGTAAAGTGGTTATAAATGAGATCTTTCACAACACAGGAGCCTTGGTCCTTTTCCAGTCGATTGCTAGCGAGTTTTCCTGTATACGAGGGTTGCTATTTATGTATTGAGAATGAATAACAAAGACAACGATTGGGGGTGTAAAAAATTCTTTATTGTTTTTCAAAATACTCTCCTTTAAAATCTACACATTTTTTGTTTCGATTAAACCATTTGGCATAACAGTTTTTCCACTCCGAAGTAGGAATCTCCAAAACATGGTTTTTGAATACATTAACAGCTTGTGGCGTCGAAAAGCGTTCTCCACGTAGTTTGTTCTTCACTTGAGGGAACAAATAGAAATCATTGGGTGCCAAATCAGGGCTGTACGGCGGATGACCAATCAAATTGTTTGAGCCGATGTGTGTGAGCTCGCGTTGTCATGGTGGAGAATGGCTCACCTTGGAAGACCCATACAGTCGACTGCTGTTTAGTTTCGGGCTCATAACAATATATCCAAGATTTATCACCTGTGTAGATGTTATACACTGCATTTGATGCACCGCGGTTGTATTATTTAATCATTTCCGTGCACAAATTCACAAGGGTCTTTTTTGATCGATTGTTAAATTGTGCCGAATTCAACGCGAACAAATCTTATTGAAGGCTAAATGTTTATGCAATATCCAGTGGCGTAGCCAGGAATTTCGGCCAGGGGGGTACAGACTCTAAAAAGGCGCCTGCCCCCTTACCTTGATATTCTAAGGTCAATAATTTTTTGTTATTAAAAATAAACAATGCTGAGTGTATAACTTATACAAATTCTACTATAGATAGTGTTTTTTTTTCCAAAATTTATTAGAATTTTAAATGTTAAAACGTGGTTTCTAAGGAAAATTGAGGCTTTGGTAAATAATTATTTTTTTATTACAAAAAAAAAACAAACGAATAACAGTGGTCCAATGTTTATGCAAGGACATAAAAATATAAAAAATAAAAATATTATTCTACAACAGTTTATACAATATATATATTTGTATAATTGTACATAATCGTTATTATAAAAATAAAGTTTTAGTCATTGCACTTGGTAACAAATATACTTAGAAGTAAACAAAACATCAAAGAAGGCAACTCTCAAAAAAATTAGGTACTTATAAGTTTTTACGTCTATTTTACATTTTTGAAAAGATGTCCAGTACTTTGTCATAGTTTAAGTTATGGCTTAAATCTCTTTCAATGCTGAGTAACGCTAAAAACGATAGACGCTCTTCTCCGATTGAGTTACGTAAATAATTTTTTATAAGTTTTAGTCTGCTGAAAATTCTTTCAGCAGACGCACTCGTTACTGTAATTGTCAGTAAAATTTTTTACAAAATAAATAAATTAGGATACACATCACTTAAGTTATAAATTAACACGAAGCTTATTATTTCTTCTAGTTTTATCTCATTTCTTTCACTTAAAATATTCACTAAAAAATGACTTAAATGATTGAAATTCATACACTACGTCATTCTGACTAGGTAGATTATTTTTATAAAAGGTACTTAGAACAGATAGGCATTCTTTTTCATAATCAGAAACACGTTGCTTTTCCGTGCCAAGAAAGAAATGCTGGGGATTCAAAACATCAAACATGCTAGTTGTTTCTGTAAAATCTTTAAACATTATTTTAAAACTTTGGATAATAGTGTCAAGAGTAATATAATACATTTCTACTGAATTTTTCTTTTGATCGCTGATTGGTTGGTCTTTACACATTTTATCAAAGAAACGATTTTTCTTTCTGAGTCTACATTCTAAAAAATTGGGATTTACATCACATGAGGCTAATTGTGATGCTTCATCTAAAATGTTATCAAATGTCTCATCAGATCGCAAATCTTCCATATCTTTTTGACAAGATAAAATGTGAATATTGGCAATTTTTAAATTTGTCATTTTTGATTGCAATAATTTGGATAAAGCACTGAAATCCACGTGGATAACATTACAAAAAATTGAAATGTTTCCATATAGGACAAAATTCCGCGTGCTACAGCCATCGCATTAACCGCCAAATTGATTTCTCCATTTACACACCGTTTTACTGTTTTGTAAATTGCCCGCAAGTTTTCTTTTATTGCGATCAAGCTGGATATTCTGCTTGGCCATCGAGTGACTGAAAGTCTTAATAGTTAGTTGTCGAGACATGTTGCAAAGCTCTTGTTCTTTTAGAAAATTCAATCGAGGTAAACTACTATTTAAAAAAGCAGGAGTCTATCTTCATTTTAGTTACCTTTTCGTCGAGAACCGTTTCATCGGCACTATCGTTTGTCGATAAAATGATGGTCAATGAAAAGGTAATGTGGATGAACCGTCGGAGTGTTTAAACCGTCTCACAGTGGGGTATTTGAGGCAAAAATCCGGTCATAATTACATAAGGTCCTATACCATCTCAATTCACAATAAAAGACAATATCTGATCAAAATTTAGGTTTTATTAATAAAAATACGTAAAAAAATAAACATTAACATAAAAAACCATAAGGAAAATCATAAAAAATATAGATGGGTATAAAGTTCTTAATAATTTCATTCGGAATCGCTACTTCCGGATTCACTGAATACATCCTCGTCATCTTCGACAGTCTTTTCTTCGTAGTTCGGTGTTGCCGCAATTAAAATGGTCTTTGCCTCATCGGAAAACGGTAAGCTTTTATTTTTATTTTTTGGACGACTACAACTAATTAGAGGATCTGATGTTAGAAGCAATCTATTTAATATATCTCTGTTACAATCAATTCTTGAAAATTTTCTTGCGAAGTCCACCCGATATTTTCTAAAATGTTTATTGCGTGCCTCAGAGGCCTCCTCAGACAATTGTCCAATTGGCAGAATTGCCTCTGCTATTACCTGCGCACCGTGCATCAGTATTTTGTGCACCGTAGGCGACATAGGATGCCAGCCGTATAATTTTACATACAGCTTGGCAGTGTCTTGGGCATAATCAGCGAATTTTTGGTGATCAACCTCATGTCCGCTTGATATCACCTCAAGAATCACTTTGAATCTCTTTATCAAGTCGATGTCGATGCCGGTAATACGCGCAGAGCATTCAGCATTCTGAAAAAATCTCCTGGACGTATTACCATCATTACTATTTCCGTAGCCAACTTTAGGAACATCAACAAGCAGGCCCATTTCTTCTCTGAAACATTTTTGTATTTTCTCTTTTGTTTCCTTAACTATTTTTTTCTCTTCTGGCGTACGGGCTTGCCACTTTTTCAGTGGTTCTTTATATGCCAAATGCAACAGTGACTCAAAAAACCGTATTCTGGCATGGAGAACTGAGAGTCCAAACTTTAGGGCTTCACTTTTAACCGCACTTTTTTTTAATAAGTTAAATTCTTTTGATGTCTATCCGCATATATAGCATCGCATAGTTGATGCCAGTGTCTGTCGCTGAATTGCAGACCTTTCCGTCTACCATTGTAAGTAAGAGATTGTGACTGATTTTCACTGATATTTCGCTCTCTTCAGTTTCTTTCAAATTTTTTGCCTGATTTTCGATGTATCCGATTTCTTCCTTAGTGACGTCTTTCGTTTCGTGAATGAATCGAGCTCTAATAGGTCTACAAAACCTCACCGAAGAAGGAACTGGGTTCTGCCATACGATTTTTGTTGTATGACTATCAACCGAAACAACCAACCTCACGGGAACAAGCGAGCTCACAAATATATTGGCATCATTATCTGTGGTATTTTCAAATTTTTGTTTAAATGGAGTTTGGTGGGAACCATCACATCCCCATTTCGATATCAAAAGCAGGTGTTGCTTTTCGAATTGAGTCAACGTATCTACCACTTCCTTCAAATACTCTACGAGACGCAAAGCCGTATGATCCAACAAAGCTTGAAGTTCCACATTAAAACTGGTCTCGGTAACAGTTATGTTTTCTTCATTTGGGTAGCACTCCTTTTTTACTTTTTGTAAGAGAGAATAACAAGGGTAAATTTCTTTACGTCCGCCTTGTATTAATGTCCACTGGCTTCTTGTAAAGTTGCCTTCCACAAATAATGACAACGCTTCTCGTGGTGTATATTTCTTCGCTACAGGTTCACTTTTAGAAAAAAGTATTTTTCGGAACTTCTTAGCCCTTGTTGGCGTTGACGTCATTTCTTTTATCATCTTCGAAGTGTCCTTATTCCCGGAAGTGCCCTGACTCACACGTGCAGCGAAGGTCAATTCTTCGACAGATACCTGACCCCGTAATTCTTCTGTTCTCCGTCGCTTGCTCCTTTCACTTAATTCAGAAAATTGTTTAACTGGGCGACCGGGCTTGTGGAACCATGAAGGGAGGTCCAGTGAAGTTTTAAGCCATTCTTCATTGTTTTTTAAAAATCTTTCATCAGTATAACGAGCTGCCATCCATTTTTGCTTAAAAGAAGTCTTAAAATGCCCCAATGAACGAGACAAAACACCCCTGTCTTCAGTTGGACACGCAGTCAGTTGAGCTAGCCTATCTTCCAGTAACTTAAATTTTTCATCCATTTTCTTTCCTTTGAACTCCATCAGAATATCGTATAATTCCAGCCTGGTGATAGTTTTCACTTTTTCGGAAGTACCTACGCAAAAAGTAACAAAAATTATTTTTTGAAAAAGTATATCCATAAACTTTAAATTTCAATAAAACAAGGGGGGGGGATGTTAGGGGATGATTTTATTTCAGTTTCTGCTAGGCAAAGGTTCAAACTTTATTCCTACATTTAAAATGTAGGGCGACAAAGCGCGACACATAAACAAAACACTAATGTTATAAAAGTTTATTAACAAAAACAGGTCCTTAAAAAGAGGAATTTAAAACATAAGCCTAACAACTGAAAATTAAGGAAAAATGAATTTTATTATGTTTTTTACAAAGTACATACCTTCAGCTTCCATATGCAACAACTGATTTTCTGGTAAATCACCACACGAAGACATGTTAGCGCAGAGAAATATGTAAAATAAACGAGAGGACCAAAAACAAAGCACGCGTAACACACAATGAATGACTGTGCGGCCAGATCGCAGGTAATTAGCTAATTTGGGGGCTGTCCCTTGATTACCTAGATATTGTATTACCTGGAATATGCATTGTTTGCGTCATTTAGTCAATTTTATAATATCCACTTATGACCGGTTTTTTGGTTCAAATACCCCTTAGTGCGTCGGTGTGTTTAAACCGTCAGTGTTGATGAAAACGTAGCGTCGATGAAACGTCCTTGTCGAAGAGAGCGTTTGTATCTATGAAAAAGTAATGTTGATGAAACGTCCTTGCCGAAGAAAAGGTCTGTCGATGAAGAGGTAATGTCGATGACAGTCTGAAGTTAATCCTACAAGAAGTGTTTGAGCAAAGTCTGATATCGTAGTATCAACGTAATGGAAAAGAGGTACAGTTTCAAAATTTTCCCTTGTTTGTTGAGAATTTTTTTAATCCCCACATACATTGATGGTTAAAATATAATTAGCGATTTTTTGATTTTTTACAAAAATTTATGACCTAAAACTTTAAAAGTTTTCCCTCTCGACTTTAGCTCGTTCTAACCCCGACGTTGGTGGACCACGAAAATGTGTTAACCCTTTCCAGCCCAATTTTTTTAACATTCTGAAAAAAAAAATAAAACTCTTTAAATTTCGTGTATAAATACCTATAGTAGCGTGCCAAAACGATTTAAAATATTTAATTAATGATATTTAGAGCATCTTACTCTTGAGTATCTTTTTATACATAATTTACAACCATCTTTTTTTGCGCTGTGCTCAGGCCAATGTCCAAAGTTATCATAACGAACATCATTGGTTGGTCTGGTAGCAACAGTATGATGATATTTTTTTGGCGATCTATTTTCTTGTGATTGCGGTCTTCCTCTTTTTCTCTCGGTCATTTTATTGCATTTTAATAAGCCATGCGCTATTTTTGCTTTAAAATCTAATAATGTCATATATTTTGTCAATCCTTTTTGTTTTACGTGTCTGTGATATAATAGCCATGCATTTACAACAGCCACATCTATCAAATGAAATACTATTCTCAAATAAAACCGTTTGACACGAATGTCGACCCTGTATTATTCTACAAGCATGTCCATAAGATCGACGCCTCCCATAAATGTGTTATATTCACTTATTATAGCAGGACAATCTATGTCCATATATGTCTTTGTTGCAACTGACCATCGTTTAGCTAATCCGGTTGGGTTTTGTCCTATATACGTTGACGCTATATGCAAACATTTATTGTCAAGCCACTTGACAACAACAATGTTATTCAGCTCATCTAGTTTAAAATCTGATGAACCACGCCCTGCCTTTTTTAAATCTTTGTAAGACTTCAAATCGCACCCGGGGAATCTATTTAATTTAGCCGTACCCGTTGCAAAAATCCTTTTTCTTTTACATTGACTAACAAGTGTGGTGCGTTTCAAATTTACAATTTGAAAGTTAATAATTTAGGTTTAAGAAAAAAAACTACCTGAGCGCACAGAAATCGAAATGTATGAAAAATTTATTAAGTAGTCATTCTGGAATATTAGAATAAAATATTTCTATAAAAATTTAAACATTTATTTATAAATAAAAAAAACAAATAAAAAGTAACTTCTAAAAATGCCTATATGTATAAAATTATTATATATTATTTATTCTTTTTCTCCTCCATCCTCTCGAGATGTGAGATAATGTCTTCGTCATCGATTTCAATGGCTGCCTTTGTTTTATTTTCTTCCTCCCGTTTCTTATTTCTTTCGATTTCCCTTTCTCTTGACTTTTTTCTTTCCTTTTCTCTTTTCTTATTCCTTTCCCTTTCTCGTGACTTTTTTCTTTCCTCTTCTCTTTTCTTATTCCTTTCCTCTTCTCGCTTCTTTTTTCTTTCCTCTCTTTCCCTTTCCTCTTCTCGCTTCTTTTTTCTTTCCTCTCTTTCCCTCTCTTTCCTCTGCTGGGAGTGCCTTCTGGCTCTCTCAATCCTTCTTCTCTCCAGTTCGTGGTTTCTTCTCCTTTCCTCTTCACGCTGTTCCCTTTTCCTATTCCGATTTCTTTCATTTTCTCTTCGAGCCTCTTCCGCCCTTCCCCTTCGGACAGGGGACTCCGCATCGCGCCCCAAAAGAACATTTAAGTCCGAGAATATTTTTGACTAAAAGAAATTTAATATTAATTAACATTTATTTAAATTTGTTTTCCAAAACTTACCATATTCTCCGCGATGCGGAGTCTCCTCTCCCTCTCTTCTTTCGTAAAAGTGTTGGATTTAAAATAAGACATCTAAAATTGAAAAAAATGTTTAAAATTATTTAGATGACACACTCCGGCCTTAATAATAATAAATAATTATTCAGAAATTGGAAAAAACAAATAAAAAAACTAAATTAGCCCGTTGATGCATTCACTATGAAAACAACTTTAACATCGTATTATAAATGAAATTATTTATAGGGTGTAACGACGTATATTGCATAACCATTAAAAGAAATAGTTGTCTTAAAATTATTTAAAAAAATGTATTACTCGTTAAATTCAAAATTAAAGCTATTACGTTCATTTTGTTACACCCGTTATCGTCAGTGAACACCTGCGCATTAACAATACAAAGAAATAGTAAACAATTAAATTATAGTCCCTAAAATAAAATTATTCTACACCGGCACAATTAGGGTGGGCTCAAGATTTAAAAGAAATAAATAAGAGTAATTGTTATAAAAAACAAAATATTTAACCCACTTAATAATAGTGAGCTTCTGCGTATAATCTAAAAAACATGACTTACCTCAACCAACTCTGGACGCGAAAAGAACCTCGCTCCTCGATTTGCTCAGTTCCAGATTCATGGAGTACAGCCGTAAAAAAAGTTTTCAAAACGAATTAACCGTTCCAATTTTACGCGCCTTGTTTGGAATTTCATTGGGGTTCTTCAAGGATTGTTCGTACAATTTGTTTGTTTCAGCATCCCATTTTCTTTTGATGATTCTTCCTATGATTGGTCCCCAGGAGGTGGTGTCGATCTTAAGATTAGAGATGGCTTCCAAACATTCATGAGTTGTATCGTGTAGTTCTTTTAGAAGTTGTCCCGATTCATGTTGAATTACAGGAAAATCCAATATTTTGTCTATGAGTTTAGACAGTAGTAGCCTGGTGTTGTGGTACCTTTTTTGGAGAAGAGCCCAGGCTGTTTCATAGTTTACTTCGGCAATGTTTAGGTGTTGAATTAATCTGCTGGCTTCTCCTTTGACGTGAGTTTTCAGATATTGCATCTTTTCAATTTTCGTTAAATTATTGTTGGAGTGGACGATTCTTAGAAAAATGTCGTGAAAGGCGGTCCAATCTTCGTATTTTCCTTCAAAGATCGGAATTTTGATTTGTGGAAGATTTACGCTGCTAGAAGTCGGAAAATTTGTGGAGTTTCTAGTTTTGGTATCCAGACGTTCCATAACTCTGTCATATTTATCTTCTGCTGTGTGGAACATATCCTCGGTGTGAAGTATTCGTTTTCAAATTGAGTTTCGTGTACCTGGATTTCCACGTTCAGCTCAGCAATAGTATCCCATTGTTTTATGGCTTTATTGTACAGTATTTCGTAGCGTTGCTTTGTTTTGTCGTCACTTTCTAGTTCTTGGTTTATTTGATCCAGAAGCTGAGTCAGTTGCTGAATTCTTACTTGTTGTTGTTTCATTCGTAATATTTGATGTCCGTCTTCATTTTCATCTTCGCTTTGGTCGTTATTGATATTTTCTTGGAGTTTTTTCTGTGCTTCGTCCAGGCGTTGACAGATGTCATCGTAAATTTTTTCAATTTGGTGAAAGTAGTTGGTTTTGTTGTAATTGTGTTCTGGCATTTCGAGTTCTTGGATTTGGGTGTGATAATTTTGAGCTTCTTCCCAAATTGTTCTCGCGGCGTCTTGGCGAATGTTGATGTACGCTTGTGTTTTTCTGGTTGCGGAGTCTTTTTTCATGTTGGTGGAGATCTTCAGGAGCTTCTGCCCGAGATCATTTTGCTTGCTGGCAAGCTGGTTCATGTTCTCCATGTTTTCTTCCTTGTCTTAAAAACTGAAAGTACCTGGAAAGGTGACACAATCGGCAATGAACCAAAAGTCACTATCGCAGGTATCCTGGAGAGGCAATTCAGTGGCAATGAACCAAAGATTGCTATCGCAGGTTTACTTGGAGAGGGTTTCGAAGGACCATGAACAAGTTCCAAATAGGGGTTTTTGGTGACTTGTGATTTTGTAGATACCACTGGAGTGCAGCCTCACACTCCTGTTTGTAGGCTTGGAAAGTGGTAGTTGTAGCTGAGTAAAGACGATTGTTCAGTACTACTTTTATTAAGAAATTGGCTGGCTTATATACAAAAAATGCTTAATGTTATGACGTAGTTACACAAAAAATATAGTAAAATTTTAAGGAGTTTGCATTCTTCCTTGCTGATGGCTGTAAATTTTGGTTGTGCTGCAGGTCGTTGGTGTGGCGGTGAACTTCTCGATTGCGACATGCCGTGCGTAAAATTGATGACACTAGCGCTGCCCTCAATAAATTACTAATAAAATAAACGTTTAAATTTGGATTAAAATTAAGAAAATATGTTTTATTTGGGATTAAACACATTGAATTAACACCTGCAAGTTTTTCGAATATTTAAGGATGCAAAAAAACACATATATTTTACATTTAAGTTTAATAATAAAATTTAGAAATAATAAATTTTTATCTAAGCCCCTCGTCGCCCACGACCTCCGCCTCGACCTCGGCCTCCTCTACCGCCGCCTCCACCGCCACCTCCGCCGCCGCCTCCTCTCCCGCGACCTCCTCGGCCGCGCCGCCAAAAGGGCGGTTCGATCTAAAATGAGAAATTTCGATTAGATTATGTTGAAAAAATTTATTAACAAGAAATGTAAAAAAATAACACTTACCCTTTTATAATTGTTAAAAAAGTCTCGCATCACGCCTAACATTTCTCTTTTTAAATTATGATTCGCCCAATAGAGCTTCTTTCTCTGTAAAAAAAAAATTAAAACTTCTTGTCACATAGAAATAATGAAATGAAAGGACTTACTTCCCAATTGGGAATCGCACCCTCCTCGTCCAATGGCGGATCCGGGTCGCGATCGGCCGGCCTGGCACCCGGGGGCGGCTCGGCGCCCGGAGGCACCGCACCCCGGGGCGGTTCGGCGCCCGGATGCACCGCACCCGGGGGCGGCTCGGCGCCCGGAGGCACCGCACCCCGGGGCGGTTCGGCGCCCGGATGCACCGCACCCGGGGGCGGCTCGCCGCCCGGAGGCACCGCATCCGGGAGCGGCCCGTCGCCCGCGAGCTCCTCTTCATTTGGTGCATCTCCATCCATTTTTTAACAAAATAACTTTTTACGACTTTATCTCGTGAAGATCTACTGTAAACTGCGAGTCGAACTGAAAAGAGCATTGCGAAAGCGATGATGGCGGATGTCGCAACCAATCAACAACGCGGCTCCAGTTTGTAAAGTTACTCCCAGCTGGAAGTAGGACAAAGAATATGCGATCGTGATTACTTTTCTGTCCTACTCCCAGCTGAGAGCAACTGTACGTTCTGCCGAGCGCCCCGCTGCGCGGCGCAATAATTTCATAGGATCGTGAAAGACGATGCATTCTCTACGCGCATTTAATGTACACCTAGAAATAGAAATAAAATTATCCAATAAAAATTTATTTTTTGACTTTGCAATTGTTACTAGCAAATTAATAAAGAATTTTGATTTTTTAAAAATTTTCTGCAATGGCGCCATCTAGCCTAAGCATTACACAACTGTTGGTTCTGTTCACAGATGTTCAGTTATTGATTTTCAGCAAAAGGTTCGTTGCCGGAATAAAAGTGGTGTCATGAAGCTAATGCTCCGAAAGAGGGCAGGCACTGTATCGACGGCGAAATAAATCATGTTAAAGTTGACCAGCTAATTTGTCGGACGAAAACTTGCATGCGTTTGAATGACTGACTGATTTTCCTCGTATTGCGCATTGGACGAGGTTCGATGCTCGCACTACGCATTGAATTAACACCTGCAAGTTTTTCGAATATTTAAGGATGCAAAAAAACACATATATTTTACATTTAAGTTTAATAATAAAATTTAGATTATAATAATAAATTTTTATTTAGGCTTAGGCCCCTCGTCGCCCACGACCTCCGCCTCGGCCTCCTCTGCCGCCGCCTTCACCGCCGCCTCCTCTCCCGCGACCTCCTCGGCCGCGCCGCCAAAAGGGCGGTTCGATCTAAAATTTTAAATTTCGATTAGATTATGTTGAAAAAATTTATTAACAAGAAATGTAAAAAAATAACACTTACCCTATTATAATTGTTAAAAAAGAGGCGCATTACGCCTAACATTTCTCTTTTTAAATTATGATTCGCCCAATAGAGCCTCTTTCTCTGTAAAAAAAAAATTAAAACTTCTTGTCACATAGAAATAATGAAATGAAAGGACTTACTTCCCAATTGGGAATCGCACCCTCCTCGTCCAATGGCGGATCCGGGTCGCGATCGGCCGGCCCGGCACCCGGGGGCGGCTCGGCGCCCGGAGGCACCGCACCCCGGGGCGGTTCGGCGCCCGGAGGCACCGCATCCGGGAGCGGCCCGTCGACCGCGAGCTCCTCTTCATTCGGTGCAACGCCATTCATTTTTTAAGAAAATAACTTTTTACCACTTTATCTCTATACGAAGATCTACTGTAAACTGCGAGTCGAACTGAAAAGAGCATTGCGAAAGCGATGATGGCGGATGTCGCAACCAATCAACAACGCGGCTCCAGTTTGTAAAGTTACTCCCAGCTGGAAGTAGGACAAAGAATATGCGATCGTGATTACTTTTCTGTCCTACTTCCAGCTGAGAGCAACTGTACGTTCTGCCGAGCGCCCCGCTGCGCGGCGCAATAATTTCATAGGATCGTGAAAGACGATGCATTCTCTACGCGCATTTAATGTACACCTAGAAATAGAAATAAAATTATCCAATAAAAATTTATTTTTTGACTTTGCAATTGTTACTAGCAAATTAATAAAGAATTTTGATTTTTTAAAAATTTTCTGCAATGGCGCCATCTAGCCTAAGCATTATACAACTGTTGTGGTTCTGTTCACAGATGATCAGTTATTGATTTTCAGCAAAAGGTTCGTTGCCGGAATAAAAGTGGCACGGACAAGTAGTCTAAAATTAACAAATAAAAAATTAGGTATTGACTTAGTAATTGTTACTGGCAAATTAATAAACAATTATGAATTTTTTAGACAATTATTCGATGGCGCCGTCTCGCCTAACCGTTGTGCAACAAGTAGTCTACAGTAAGCTGTATATGAAACGAAATGAGCAGGCAGATAGGAGAAGTTGCCTACATTAAGCTGGAGTAAGATTAAAAGTTCAATTTTCTTAATTATTTAAACGATTCCCACATGCAGCATCTCCTTCTGATTCCGTCGGTATAATTTATTTTTCAAAAAAAATCCATTAAGTCGGTCAAATTTTGGGGGAAGTTAGGCGCCGCTGAAACTAACCTCAAAAATGTATCGATCAGTATGGCAAGAGGAAACGAAGTTGCCTACCTGAAAATAAAATAAAAAATGACCAATAAAAATTTATTAGTAATTGTTACTGGTAAATTAATAAAAATTTTTGAATTTTTCAGACAATTCTTCGATGGCGCCGTCTTGCCTAACAGTTGTACAACAAGTAGTCTACAGTAAGCTGTATATGAAACGAAATGAGCAGACAGATAGGAGAAGTTGCCTACTTTAATCTGGGGTAAGATTAAAAGTCCAATTTTCTTAATTATTTAAACGATTCCCATATGCAGCATCTCTTTCTGATTCCGTCGGTATAATTTTTTTTTTCAAAAAAAATCCATCAAATCGGTCTAATTTTGGGAGAACTTAGGCGCCGCTGAAACTAACCTCAAAAATATATCGATCGGTACTTATCTATGATCGGTACAACATAAGAAAGCGAAGTTGCCTACATTAATCTGCAGTGGAATTAAAAATCAAGATTTTTTAATTTTTTAAACGTTTCCCATTTGAAGCTTTTCATTGTGATTTCGATGATATCATTTTTTTTTCAAAAAACATCCATTAAATCGGTCAAATTTTGGGGGCACTGAAACGCAGGTGAAAAATTCAAACGTTTTAAACGGGGTTAAACATTAAAATTTTTTAATTTATTAAACGATTCCCATTTAAAGCTTTTCATTGTGATTTCGATGTTATAAATTTTTTTTCAAAAAAAATCCATTAAGTCGATCAAATTTTGGGGGAACTTAGGCGCCGCTGAGCGCCGCTGCAACATTACAGCGTCCGAAAGTGGGACTAAGACTTGAAATTTTTTATGATATTCCCATACGCGGCATCTCATTACGATTTTGAGGGTATAATTTTTTTTTCAAAAAAATTCCACTAAGTCGGTCAAATTTTGGGGGAACTGAAACGCAGTTGAGAATTTCAAACGGTCGAAACGGGATTAAAACTTAAAAATTTTTAATTTTTTAAACGATTCCCATTGGAAGCTTTTCATTGTGATTTCGACGATATGATTTTTTTTCCAAAAAAAATCCATTAAGTCGGTAAAATTTTGGGGGAACTTAAACGCAGCTGAAAAATTCAAACGCTCGAAACGGGGTTAAAACTTAAAACTTTTTAACTTTTTAAACGATTCCCATTTGAAGCTTTTCATTTCGATGATATCAATTTTTTTTCAAAAAAAATCCATTAAGTCGGTCAAATTTTGGGGGAACTTAGGCGCCGCTGCAAAATTACAGCGTCCGAAAGTGGGACTAAAACTTGAAATTTTTTAATTTTTTATGAGATTCCCATACGCGGCATCTCATTACGATTTTGAGGGTGTAATTTTTTTTTCAAAAAAATTCCACTAAGTCGGTCAAATTTAGGGGGAACTGAAACGCAGCTAAGAATTTCAAACGGTCGAAACTGGGTTAAAACTTAAAAATTTTTAATTTTTTAAACGATTCCCATTTGAAGCTTTTCATTGTGATTTCGACGATATGATTTTTTTTTCAAAAACAATCCATTAAGTCGGTCAAATTTTGGGGGAACTTAGGTTAGGCGCCGCTCGGCGCCACTGCAAAATTAGAACGTCCGAAAGTGGGACTAAAACTTGAAATTTTTTATGAAATTCCCATACGCGGCATCCCATTACGATTCTGATAGTATAATTTTTTTTTCAAAAAAATTCCACTAGCCGGTCAAATTTAGGGGGAACTGAAACGCAGCTGAGAATTTCAAACGGTCGAAACTGGGTTAAAACTTAAAAATTTTTAATTTTTTAAACGATTCCCATTTGAAGCTTTTCATTGTGATTTCGACGATATGATTTTTTTTTCAAAAAAAATCCATTAAGTCGGTCAAATTTTGGGGGAACTTAGGCGCCGCTGAAACTAACCTCAAAAATGTATCGATCGGTACGACATAAGAAAGCGAAGTTGCTTACATTAATCTGCAGGGGAACTAAAAATCCAGATTTTTTTTATTTTTTAAAGCGATTCCCATATGCGGTATCTCATTGCGATTCTGACGGTATAATTTATTTTTCAAAAAAATTCCACTAAGTCGGTCAAATTTTGGGGGAACTGAAACGCAGCTGAAAAATTCAAACGCTCGAAACGGGGTTAAAACTTAAAACTTTTTAACTTTTTAAACGATTCCCATTTGAAGCTTTTCATTGTGATTTCGATGATATCAATTTTTTTTCAAAAAAAATCCATTAAGTCGGTCAAATTTTGGGGGAACTTAGGCGCCGCTGCAAAATTACAGCGTCCGAAAGTGGGACTAAAACTTGAAATTTTTTAATTTTTTATGAGATTCCCATACGCGGCATCTCATTACGATTTTGAGGGTGTAATTTTTTTTTCAAAAAAATTCCACTAACTCGGTCAAATTTAGGGGGAACTGAAACGCAGCTGAGAATTTCAAACGGTCGAAACTGGGTTAAAACTTAAAAATTTTTAATTTTTTAAACGATTCCCATTTGAAGCTTTTCATTGTGATTTCGACGATATGATTTTTTTTTCAAAAAAAATCCATTAAGTCGGTCAAAGGACCTTATCGGGTTTTGGGAGCATTTTGTACAAGAATGAAACTTATGGCACATATAAATAAGAAATAAATATACAATAGTGTAAAATATTTCGCTCGTTAAGAGACCGTTTTCGCCAAAAAACGCAATTGAAATTAATTAATTTTTGCACAATTAGACAACGATGCTGGTGTTTTCCTCGGTGTTTCTCACAAACAAAGTAGTTTGGTTGCCTATGCCATTTATTTACTATGATTTATTGACTTTAATAGTATAAAAATTATACAATTAAGTACATATTTGTTATGACTTGATTAGAAATTAATTTTTAAGTATTAATTTTATTCAAATAAACTTATAATTTAGGAATACATTTTTTACAATTAAACAATTTTTACACAGTTGTCGTTTTTTTGCAATTTTTAAAATATTTGATAAAAAATGACTTTTCCAGTTCCCTGGAGCTCTGAAACTTTTACTGTAAATTCAATGGCTATAGTTTTAATAGTTGTAATAAGATTTGTAATATTACGGCGTAAATTAAAAATAAAATATCTTTTACAGGTTATCGTAAGACTTTATTGCACAATCGGGCAACATTGAAATTAGTACCTCTCAAACGAAACGTCAAATTACAACGTCCAAAAGTTGGACTAAAACTTGAAATTTTTTAATTTTTTATGAGATTCCCATACGCGGCATCTCATTACGATTTTGAGGGTGTAATTTTTTTTTCAAAAAAATTCCACTAACTCGGTCAAATTTTGGGGGGACTGAAACGCAGCTGAAAAATTCAAACGCTCGAAACGGGGTTAAAACTTAAAAATTTTTAATTTTTTAAACGATTCCCATTTGAAGCTTTTCATTGTGATTTCGACGATGATTTTTTTTTCAAAAAAAATCCATTAAGTCGGTCAAATTTTGGGGGAACTTAGGCGCCGCTCTGCGCCGCTGCAAAATTAGAACGTCCGAAAGTGGGACTAAAACTTGAAATTTTTTAATTGTTTATGAGATTCCCATACGCGGCATCCCATTACGATTCTGATAGTATAAATTTTTTTTCAAAAAAATTCCACTAAGTCGGTCAAATTTTGGGGGCACTGAAACGCAGCTGAAAAATTCAAACGCTCGAAACTGGGTTAAAACTTAAAAATTTTTGATTTTTTAAACGATTCCCATTTAAAACTTTTCATTGTGATTTCGATATCATTTTTTTTTTTAAATCATCCATTAAGTCGCTCAAATTTTAGGGGAAGTTAGGCGCCGCTGAAACTAACCTCAAAAATGTAGGTAGCGAGCGCATACGATAATCTGCAACCAGCGAACTACACTCGCCCATAACGTCATCGTACAAATACTCGGAATTTCGTATTTATTTAAGTTTATATTCGAACATGTGTAAATAATCATTTGTTGGGATTAATAAAAGTGTATTAGATATATTTTTGTATGTTTATATTTATTTTAATCAATAAACACTAAAGGTGAACACGTGTTGGCAACGTCGCACTCGCTGAGTGACACTGGTTATGCAACCAACCATACCCCGCGACTAACTGTCGCGCCGCTGGAAAAAGGCGCCGCTAACTTCACATCGGTTTTAACTCTAACCTATATCATTCTTTAAATAAGAATATTTCATTTACCTATTTAAAATTGTACTTACCCGGCCATTCTTACTGTTTCTTTTATTGTTTTGAAATAAATTTTAATAAATGCAATAATTGAATAATAATAATGAAATGTTATTATTGGTTATAATCATATGCGTTTCATAGGTTATAATCATAAAGTGTTAAAATAGTAGAACATTAGAATAGAAAATAGTAGTGCGTCGTGATATTACGCATGGCATAAATATATCAGGCATGCTCTTGCGCAGATTCGCGTGACGTCACTTGGGCCAGTTGTTTTCGTTTTGCACGTTTAGAGCGCCCCAGGGGCATCTCACTTCGCTTACGATACGATACGATGCTTTACGATCGAGTCAAGTAAATAAAAACGTATTATTAATTTAAACACTCAAAATAAAAATAATATAACTGGAAGATAAGTACCTGAATGTACAGTATTCCATAAATTTTTTGGAAGAAAGTAAAAATCATTTTATTTATTAATTTATTTATTTATCAAAATACTGTACATGAATAAAACAAATTATTTTGTACATTGTTACATTACATTTAAAAAGACTAAAATTAAAGATTAAAAATACAATGGAAACCAACATAAATAAAACATTAAAAATAAAAAATCGTTTTACTGAGCCCAGCCAGTGGAGCAGTGTTCTTGAAACTCTTTTAGGGAGTATATTGTGGTACTGAGTAAGAAAGATTTTACAGCAGTTTTAAACCGTTTAGTTTCTACACTTTTTAGCTTTTCCGGTAATGCATTATATAGATTAAGTGGAGTAATGAGTACACTTTTTTGAATTTTTGTAGATTTTATTGAATATAAATTACTGTTTAATAAATTTTCATTTACATAAATATAATAAATATTACAACGAATTGCCAAAGTTTATTAAAAATAGATTAAATTACACATGTATTGTTTAGTTCTTGTAAGGTAATAATGGAAAATTTACACCAAAGTTATCCAAAAAATGTATATTTTTAATGTCTGTAAAAATCAGGATTGATATTTTATGTATTTATATACAATTTATTTACAATTAATATACAATAATTCGAGAATGAAAAACAGGATTCCATCTATCCAACTTGGTAAAAACACTTTATTAATTAATGCGACATGTTTAACCAACTACAGTGGCTTCATCAGGCACATAAAATATTTTAACTTAAGTTTATGGTGATATACAGATTTCAAACTTTGTGAGCCCCTAACCAACGAGGGTGTTCTGTCCAATACTATGAATTCCTTACCAACGAGGATATTTATTAACTTATTATTTGATCCCTTAACTAACGAGGGTGTTGTATCACACACTATGAGTCCCTGACCAACGAGGGTATTACTTTAACTATTAATTTGAGCCCCTGACCATCGAGGGTGCTATCACACACTGTTTGATTCCCTTTCCAACGAGGGTATTACTTTAACTAATAATTTGAGCCCCTGACCATCGAGGGTGCTATCACACACAGTTTGATTCCCTTTCCAACGAGGGTATTACTTTAACTAATAATTTGAGCCCCTGACCATCGAGGGTGCTATCACACACGGTTTGATTCCCTTACCAACGAGGGTATTACTTTAACTAATAATTTGAGCCCCTGACCATCGAGGGTGCTATCACACACAGTTTGATTCCCTTACCAACGAGAGTATTTGCCTATATTGCATTTGTTGAAAGTTTTGCAGCCCTGGCCAACTTTTTGAATTATTAATATATTTTTTTATTTGTAAGTTTTTTTAATTTTAATTGTGATTTTCGAACTAAACTTTCTGAAATTACTTGTTTATTTAGTTCACGTAGCCGAATATATGTTCGAGTCCTAACAAAACAAAGAACAACTTCTCTGGGTACAGTTTGTAAATATGTGATGATTAGGGACTATTGCATTTTCCATAATATTGCCGGGATTTAACTATTAGTCATTGTAAAGCAATTTGGGTTTTTTTTGATGCGCGTTTACGACTTGTATAAATAAAACATCTTTGTCGGTATTTGCAATTGCTATCGGAATAAATTTTATTTCCAAGTAAATACCGACCCTATTACAATTAGTCGGGACTGAGCCTAGGGCGAAATTTTACAACCTTATTGTTGGAACCCAAAGTCCGACGCGCCTAATGGTAGGCGCCCCAAAGACGGAAAAAACCCACAATTGTTTTGTTATTTTTTAAATAAATAATTTGTTTATGTAAAGTTAAAGTTTTGACCAAATCAGAAGAAGCGCCGTGACCCGCTGATAAATTAGATATTAAAGTATTATTGAAAATGTAATAAATGAGAAAAGCTTTTAGGTAATTTGTGCCCCTTTCCAAATTTATGTCTGTAATTTTTTGTTTTAAGTTAACATTTGTATATTTTATTTGTCCATTTTAATTCATATTTTCATTAATTATCACTGTAATATAGTTTTAATATTTTTAAATTCAGATCATGGTGCTTAATTTCAAAACCTAGCGAATCCTTCTTTCAGCTATTTAAGTGTAAAGTGCGCGAGTTTGAGAAAATTACAACGGCGAGAGCTGAGCAGTAAGGGCGTAACAGAGATCAGAGAGGCCTTAACCCCTGAGAAGTAAGTGAGAACATTTAATCATAATTAGTAAATTTCGGAGTTGGAGAGTTACAATTTCAGATCAATGAGGTGAAGTTATCAGCCACCCATCGTATAACATCATTTAAATTGGTCAAAATTTAGTATTTATGTAAAACCCGGTCTGCCTCTATAAAAAGGACCTATTCATTAATTGATACGTCAATTAACGTTCCTTAAGGATAATTTTCAATAATTTTCTTTTCAAAATTAATATAATTTCATATTTTAATTTCATAGACCAATTAAAGAGGCAAAGGCTGAAAGACGGGGTAAAATTTACATTGGCGCAGTCGGTAGGATGTTTTGAAGACTACCTCTTTGTTATTGAAATTGGAACGGAATCTATTGCACAGTAGATGTATTTGATTTTTTTTTTGTTTTGTTTGTTAATTTGAATTACTTCGATTAAATTTTCTCACTTGACATATTACTAATGTACGAATTCCTTTGTCTTAAAAGAAACAAGACAAAGTATAGAGTAAGTAACGAGTGATTTTATTAAAATTAATAAGTACGTATAGGAAATTTGTGCTATTCTTCAATTAAGTTGCATACTATTGGAAATTTATTAGCTTGTGTTTTTTTTTTTTTTTGGAGAGTTGAATTTTATTCATTGCGATTTTTGTTTGTTTTGGCTATTGGATTAGTAAATTATCTAAAGATTGTTGATTGTAGTAACAGTTTTTTTTTTACATATCTTAATTTGAAAGTGGTAACATTTTAGAAAGAAATCCGAAAATGAGTAATTCTGAAATAGAGAAAAGTGGAGGTGTACCGATTGTTTCTAGTGAAAATAACTCCATGGATAAATTATCTAAAATTAATTATACACCAAGAATAGTGGATAATAATAGTTTTGTTTTTCTTGCAAATTGTTCAATGATTGAAGAATTTTCGGGAAATTCTGATGTTTATATTTTCATAGAAGAAATTGAAAATTTTAGTGGTTTGCTAGGTTGGTCCGAAGGTCAGTCATTTAATTTAATGAAGCTTAAGTTAAAAGGAAATCCATGTAGTTATTTTTTCCACAGTCCTACTTTCTCTAGACCTACTGATTATGGTTCTTTGAAAAAATGGTTAATTAGATTGTTTGGTAAAGATTTAGATTACGTTCCTGCTGGGGCAATAAAGAATATCACGCGAAAAGAGAGCGAAAGTTTGTTTGAATTTCTTACGAGATTAGAGGTGATTGCTGTACAAATTTATCTGGAATTTGTGAATGATAGGTTTTCTAAAGTAAATCAAATTATTAGGGAAAATAAAGTTCTGACACAATTTTTGGAGGGAATTGATACAAAATTGTGTAACGAAGTTATAAGACACAATAGATCGTGCTCTAATGTTTATGAGGTGTTAAAATGTGCCGAAGAGTATGAATTGTTGTTTAAAACAATGATTAAAGAGACTAGGGCTGATCAACATAATAGGTTGAGCAAAAATAGTGGTTTTGAAGTGAATTTTGAGTTAGGTAATAATAATCCACAGACAGATAAAATATTTCGGAAAAATCATTTTTATTTAAAATCGACTTGTTGGAATTGTGGTTCTACGGGTCATATTAGTAAATACTGTCCAATTCCGAAGCAAACAATTTGTTTTAATTGTGGTGCGTTGGGGCATAAAGCCCCAGATTGTAAATTAAAGTGGAAATAAATTTAATTTAGTTTTGCACATTATAATTTCTAAGTTGGTATTATAATTTTTTTTGATCGTGGTCAGACTCAAAGTTTTATTTAAAGTAAATTATAGTTTTGCATTGAAGTATTTTTATTTATTTGAAGAAGGAGGCTACCTGTTATAGATTGTTTTTTTTTTGTCCGCAATAAAATGAAGAATAGTTGAAATTTATAAAGTAAGTTGGAGGAGCGCCTGAGAAGAGTAAATTAATGCAAAAGTACTGGCCAGGCTTTTGTATTTAAATAGATGTTAGATTAGAAGATCGTTTTGTCGTGTGTTTGTTGAGTGTACTGGAGTTTGTGCACTCACATTTGTTAGAGGTAGAGGTATTTACTGGAGTTCGTAAACCTCTCTTTGTTTTGTGTGTTGTGTGTTTGTTGAGTGTACTGGAGTTTGTGCACTCACATTTGTTAGAAGTAGAGGTATTTACTGGAGTTTGTAAACCTCTCTTTGTTTTGTTTGTGGTGTGTTTGTTGAGTGTACTGGAGTTTGTGCACTCACATTTGTTAGAGGTAGAGGTGTTTACTGGAGTTTGTAAACCTCTCTTTGTTTTGTTTGTGGTGTGTTTGTTGAGTGTACTGGAGTTTGTGCACTCACATTTGTTAGAAGTAGAGGTATTTACTGGAGTTTGTAAACCTCTCTTTGTTTTGTTTGTGGTGTGTTTGTTGAGTGTACTGGAGTTTGTGCACTCACATTTGTTAGAAGTAGAGGTATTTACTGGAGTTTGTAAACCTCTCTTTGTTTTGTTTGTGGTGTGTTTGTTGAGTGTACTGGAGTTTGTGCACTCACATTTGTTAGAGGTAGAGGTATTTACTGGAGTTTGTAAACCTCTCTTTGTTGTTTTTGGTTGTATGCCTATTAAGTGTACTGGCGTTTGTGCACTCATCTTGGTTAGAGGAAGAGATAGTGGCCAGAGTTAATAAACCTCTGTGTTGAGTTGTTGAATGTAAAGTGGACTAGAGATTGACTACTTGCAAGTAAGAGATGTATCCAGAAAATCTATAATTTGTCTGACGTTTTTTTTCTTTAGCAATTTTGTAAATGTGAAGTTATAGATGATAGTTCTTGGGTCTTGAATTAGAACCTTGTTTTAAACGTTTTTTTTGCTTCAAGTGGATGAAAAGTATGTTTTTTTTTAAGTTAGGGTTCAATGTCATTTTTTGTTAATGAAGTTTTTTTTTCTCTTGTGTTTATTGGATGTCATTTGATGTTACTGTAATGGAAAATTATTCAAGTAATTGGTTTTATTATACAACTTAGAGTCAAGTACATTAGGAGTTATTTCAGTTCTTGGGTTATCTTATATTCATGATATCGTGGTTTAGAGTAGGGTACTGATCACACCTTTATTGGAAATTTCGTATATGGAGTATATAAGATGATCATGTATAAGATTATTTTTGTTTGTTTTTTATTATAATGTTTTAAAGAAGGTACACTGAAGAAAGTAAAATCAATTGAAAGTTATCTAAAAACTAAGGAATTAGATTAATAACAAGATTCATTTATTTGAGGGTTCGAGTTTGTTAGTGGTTCAGTTCATGGTTAAGAAGTTATTAGATTGTTTAGGAAATATATTGTGGATGATGGCTAATTTTAATAAGTTGTAATTGTAAGAATCTGATCTGCCATCGAATTTCAGAAAATGGCATTCTATAATTAGACGATTCAGCTATGGTACCCAGTCTGGAAAGTGTTAAGTCTACTACAACCCAAGATCGTAGGGAAGAGAAATATGGCGTTTATCAAAGAAGAATGAAGCCGAATGAAATAAAGGAAGTTTGGTTACTGGCAGAATAGGTCTGAACCGAGTAGGGTCTATAAATACTGTCAGCAAAGTTACTGAGTCTAGTATGGATACGTTTCAACTCCAAAGAAGATCGACTCCCAGACTGGATTCCAACAACAGGAAATTACTATATTTATAATAGATTATGATTGGTATAAGTTAATTTTGTATATATATTAGGATTAGGAATTTGACGCGTTTTAGTTAGGATTTTTTTTTTTTCTTATTTTATTTCTTTCATTGTTTGTAATTTTTTGATTCGAGTAGGTATACTCGAATTTTAAGTGGGGAAGAGTGTAAATATGTGATGATTAGGGACTATTGCATTTTCCATAATATTGCCGGGATTTAACTATTAGTCATTGTAAAGCAATTTGGGTTTTTTTTGATGCGCGTTTACGACTTGTATAAATAAAACATCTTTGTCGGTATTTGCAATTGCTATCGGAATAAATTTTATTTCCAAGTAAATACCGACCCTATTACAATTAGTCGGGACTGAGCCTAGGGCGAAATTTTACAACCTTATTGTTGGAACCCAAAGTCCGACGCGCCTAATGGTAGGCGCCCCAAAGACGGAAAAAACCCACAATTGTTTTGTTATTTTTTAAATAAATAATTTGTTTATGTAAAGTTAAAGTTTTGACCAAATCAGAAGAAGCGCCGTGACCCGCTGATAAATTAGATATTAAAGTATTATTGAAAATGTAATAAATGAGAAAAGCTTTTAGGTAATTTGTGCCCCTTTCCAAATTTATGTCTGTAATTTTTTTATTTTATTTTATTTTTTTAATTTGTATTTACTGCAACCCTATTTTCAGTTAAGAGGGTTGATAGGATTTTTTTCATAACACTAAGCAACCCCTCGAACGGAACACGCAAACACTACTTAAATACCGCACCCTCGTTGGTCAGTTCATCCCCCACTTTTGTATTTTTGTCTAAGTACAAAAGCGGTGGATTTTGAAAAGATTGTTAATTCGTACATTACCCGACTTGCTGCTCAGTTCACAAAGTTTCGTGTCATTTTCTTTTATTTTTGTTTAGTTTTTTTTTTATTTGTTTTTGTTTTGTAAAGTGTTTGCGTGTATCTGATAAGAGGTATTTGCTAGGGTACATTTTCGAGATAGTTTGTTTTAAATGCAAATTATTGTATTGAAGTTTTAAGTTTATTTTGATTTTTCTTGTTTTTTTTTGTAATTTAAGTCTTCATATTTTGTTTTAAGTTAACATTTGTATATTTTATTTGTCCATTTTAATTCTATTTTCATTAATTATCACTGTAATATAGTTTTAATATTTTTAAATTCAGATCATGGTGCTTAATTTCAAAACCTAGCGAATCCTTCTTTCAGCTATTTAAGTGTAAAGTGCGCGAGTTTGAGAAAATTACAACGGCGAGAGCTGAGCAGTAAGGGCGTAACAGAGATCAGAGAGGCCTTAACCCCTGAGAAGTAAGTGAGAACATTTAATCATAATTAGTAAATTTCGGAGTTGGAGAGTTACAATTTCAGATCAATGAGGTGAAGTTATCAGCCACCCATCGTATAACATCATTTAAATTGGTCAAAATTTAGTATTTATGTAAAACCCGGTCTGCCTCTATAAAAAGGACCTATTCATTAATTGATACGTCAATTAACGTTCCTTAAGGATAATTTTCAATAATTTTCTTTTCAAAATTAATATAATTTCATATTTTAATTTCATAGACCAATTAAAGAGGCAAAGGCTGAAAGACGGGGTAAAATTTACAAGTTAATGTCGGGTTTTCACTAAAAATAAGGTCGGTGAGACTTTTAAAAATAAACTTTGATTTTGATAAATCATTTCCATGAAATTTTGAAAATGTTTTTTCTAATATGTTTGAAAAGTTTAAAAGTTTATCTGAGGGATGAAGCAAATTTCCATGGGAAATAAAATTTATCCAATCTGGGCAATCCATATTAGTTTGTGACATATCTTTTGTTTTACATCCTAATTCAGGGTATTTATCCCGAAACCTATGAGCGATGTACCCAGGAATAAATTTTAAACCTTCCTCATTAATTTGTTCAGATGGTGTTAATTTTAAGGGCGGCTGACTTACAAACATTTCTAAAAATTGAAATAGTTCCTCACTAATTGCAGATTCCTCTACAACAAAATTTTCATTTCCGGTTAAAACATTTTTAAATAACTCTTGGGTTATACAATTCTCAGTTGGGAAATTTCCTTTGTCTTCTAAGTTAACCAAACAAGATTCGCTTATGTCATCATCGGTATTCTTTTTCGTGGTAAACACTGATGAAGAATGCTTCCCCAAAACATACCATCGAAGGCGGTACTTAAATTCAAGGGGCGTTGGATGGTCAGATGATCCTTCCATTCCCCGTATATATGAAAATAAATTTTCTAAAATGTCCTGATTGAGACGGTATGTTAAAATATAATCCATTGAATATGTGGTATTTAAATATGTATACAACTCTTGCAATGAATGGTTTGATAAAATTATTCCTTGTTGAAATGGCATTAAACTTTTACGTTTACCAACTCGCATTGTAGATATGAATTCAGTCATTTCTTTTAACACGTTAACTTGTTCCGTCAAATTTACACCAAATGCGTTGGCTTGAAAGTTAGTACCCATCTTGTTTCTAACATTGAAAATGTCAAACCAATCATTAAATAACTTAATAATTTTTGAAGCTTCTTTCCAATCCAATTCATTTAGGAATCCTTTTAACCCGCACCATTCGATAGCTTTTGAAGTAGAATTTGAAAAAATTTGCACTGCTGGTTTAACCTTTTGCCTCATGGTCCCTTTGACGTCCAAATTAAACCTAGTTAGCTTGTGGGCTAGTTTTAGTTCTTTGCTTGACAAAGATAGAATTGCTTCTAAGCAGTCTTTGTTGACAACTTTATCATTTATATGAAAACCGTGGTCAATTAGGTTATTCCGAGCCAATTTTACAAGATGGGGAACATCAGCAAATACAAATACCCTCAAATCTTCTTTAGAAGGGTGTGGAAAGGAACAGCTTTCACCTAGAATTAATATAGATTATTTTTCCATTAAATAGTACAATCAAATAAACACCTACCAGGTACAATATTTAATTTCGACCAAAGGCCATAGTTACTTCCTCCCATATCAGAAGTAATTCCAACAACAGTATAACCGAAACTGTACAACTTCTCTATGATTTCATTTAAAATTTCCGTAGTCATCGGTTGATCGTACATATAAAATATGGGTTGTTTCCATTTTGCTGTTAATCCTCTTGCCATCACAACTTGACAAGTTTTGTGTGGACCAAGTACTTGCTCTAAACCTTTATCTAGCGTAATTTTATTTGATACGTAAACTTCGTCGAAAGTGAGTACTGTCAATTTTTCCAGATCATTAAAATTATTATAACTCATTAGCTGCAACACGTCTTCTAAAATTCCAGGATTTACACTAAAATTTTGTGCCCATTTACGAAGAGTAGACAGTCCGGGTAAAGGATAGTTTAATTTTGTTCTCAAGTATCGATATGCTTTTGGACTTACACTTCTTAAAGACATAGCGGCACATATATCCTCGTGCGACCAATTTATGCGCTTTTCTGGGTTAAGTAATAATTTAACTTGGCCAGGCGTAAATATTTTGCTAAGTACTTTAGTAAATTCTAACTCTCGAGCAATGTTACGATCCTCTGATTTTTCTAACTCTATTTTAAGAGCCTCATTTTCTGATTTTAAATTTACCATCTTTAATTCGTTATGTTGCAATTCTTCCAACTTTCTTTGCAGTCTTTCATTTTCTTCTTTTAAATTGGCTAATTCTAGATCTAGATTTGATATGGAATGCAATTCAGGAACTCTGTAAAATATAAAATTATAAATATTTTAATTATTTATGTGTACTAAAGATCTTACTCATTTATTATGGAATCAACTTCGGTGCCCGCCTCAGTGTCCATAGGTTCGCATATTAGATCATCACCGGTGCCCGCCTCAGTGTCCATAAGTTCGCATATTAAATCATCACCAATTTTTTTTGCTGCCATAGACAATTTGTACTCCTCAAGTGGATTTGTTCCTGGTTCGATGGTTTCTGTCGGAGTTTTCGGTAAGTGCAAAGTAGGAAGTGCATCTTCCTTTAATTTGCGTGTTTTAACAGGTGAAACCCCTAATAGTTGCCTTTGCAACGATTTAAGTTTACAATCAGGAGCAAAATGTTCTGAGCAAATACGAGCTAAAATAATTATGAAAATATTTAATGTCAATTTAAGGTTAGTTTATTTTAGCATTACCTGTGTTTACACTAAATTCCGTAAGTCTTCCACAAGCGATAATCCACTTATCACAAAATTCCTTTGATTTTGGAAAAGTATAATAATGCACAGCTTTAAGTTCGTTTATCTTGCGGTTACTGGTACGGTTTTTGCAACCGTTAACAGCGCAGCTTGGCATGTTTAAAAAGTCTTTAACAGCGAGAAAACACTTATATACGTAAAGCAAATTGTTAATTACGCACAAAAAACACTAGAAAATTCAATTAAATTGCATTCAAGATTGCACTAAACAACTCTAACCACAATACAATAATTGACAATTGAAAGCATTTGAAAGGACGCTTTAGGATGGCCTTCGGAAATGCTTCGGAACGCTTCGGGGCATATTTGCATATTTGCCCCAAGTGACGTACCGGCGCAGAACCGAACGAAAATCGTTCTCGGGAAGAGCATGCCTGATATATTTATGCCATGATATTACGTGCTTGTTCGGCCGCCGAAGTGTTACTATTCGATATAAAAACGTATACTCTTGTCGTTATGACTGAAAATAGTAACGACCGACTTATAAAATACGGTTTCAACAAAAAGTCGTTAAAGTTTGAAATCGTTAATCTAACGATGTCGTTGTATAACGATAGTTACAAAATAAGCCTGTAAGTCACTAGGTTGAGACAAAATTTTTTAAAATTAATTTACAAAAATAGCTTTATTTTCTTTTTTTTTTGTAAATAAATGTTTGCGATTTATTGGCATGTCTTTACAATGGACCGTGCACAACAGAGTTTTTAAAAAACACGACACAAATTTGGAGTGAACAACTTTAAATACGATAGTAGTAAATCAACATCGGTTTATTCTGTTGTGCTATTCTAAGATCAATTACGTTTGTTATTAAAGTTAATTACTTTCGAAAATGGTGAATTTCCCCTGATCTCACAACCTTAGATTTTTTCCTTTGGGGATATTTGAAAAGTCTGGTGTACTAGACGCCTGTTACTACAGAAGAAGAACTTCTCGCAAGACTTATGGCTGCTTGTACCATTGTCCAAGACATCCAGAGGGTTCGAACATCTATGAACCAGCGTGCAACCTTGTGCATTGAACAAAATGGCCGAAATTTCGAACAATTTTTGTAAATTTTATTAAATAATTAACTTAATTAACTTAATTACCTTAAATCTTTTTTATTTACCCTGGCTTAATGGTTAATTTCCGAATATGGGTTTATTAACAAAAGTTGCTTGTTTTGGTGTCGTGAACAACCCCTTTCATTATTATGCATTACTTACGGAACACCCTGTATAATCCCAAAATGCCTGCTGAAAATTTTTAAATATAATTAAATACGAGTTTTTCAATGGCATTAAATGTCATTTTCTGTCATTTAATTCCATTGATAATGTCCACTGCTTCTTATTTTTGCTGTTATCTTTCATCGATTTCCCACTAGGTCCAGCTCTCTTATCCACTACCAGTTAGGAAGGGTATCAAAAATACATTTTCTGTCACGTGTGCTTTTCAACTCGATACATTTCACTTCCGTAGCTGATAACTCTGCACAATTAATATGCAGGGGTCTCTTGCACTCATCACATCTGAAGTAAGTTTTAGGCTTGTCTTCAGATATTTCATTCTCCATTTTTGTTTACGTAACCTCAAAAAGCGGATTTTGCTCTAATTCATTACTTTTAGGTCCCAAACTGATTATTTATATTTCCAACAGCTCTTTGGCTTTATTAATATTCTTTAGTAACCCACTTGTTTATAACTTACTGGGATTATATTATATTTTATCCACTTTTATCAAATAAATACCTTGATGGATACGCATATGTTGCCACAAGTGAGACGATTGTTTGAAAGAATATTGGAAGAACAGGATCGTTTGCCTATGGTTTTGTATAGTGCAGGAAATGATAAAACCATTGAGTACAATGAAATCCAACCACTGGGATGTGTAGCATAGATTGATCCTATAGGGGCACCCTTCATTAGTGACAAGCTCATGTTTTTCCTATGAAAAATGATCATTGTAGGATTGATAATTTCGGACCCACTCATACGGAAACCTGCTTTGCACAATGGTGAGCCCAGACTCATCTAGCAGATCGAAAAATGCACTTAAATTATCCTGATTGAAGCCAAGGTCTCTCGCAAAAGAAGTTCCACATGGCCTTCGAATATAAAGCAATTTCTTATGTCTTTCTAAAAATAGGTCAAATTACCCCCTTCCTGCCGCGTCATTACGAAAATGGTGTGAAAGATTATTTCGGACAGCCAGCTGAAAGCTATCCTTCTAATATCATTTCTTGTCAATCTATAAAATTTCTGCTTCATAACAAGGCAATATTCAACGACTTCTTTTTCGAGTGCATACCCCAAAACCGTCTTTCTTCCTAGCTTACATTAAATAACTTCCCAATTTTGCCTTCCCGCACTGCGGGTATTCCTTTTTCTCTAAAACACGAAAATAAATTGATAGATCTCAATTTCTTATTACACGAATATGGGCTACTAGCCTATATCAGAAACACTCTGGTAGCTCACATTGGAAAAAAGTAAACTTCACTTTCAAGAGTCACTTCATCAATGAAAAATAATATTTAACTCCGGTAATGGCGTATTTTATTATTTGATATTTATAAACTAAAAATGTACATTATTTTCATTTTATACATAATTTATATTTATAATATTGTCACGATACATAATTTTGTCCAAAAATGAAGAATTAGTATTTTCCAAATTAAATCAAATGAAGTGTGTATTCTATTTGTTTATTTTATAAACCCTTTCGAATTGTAAACATACATTGTTTTATAGTAAAGCATCCATTAAAAATAATACGCGACGACTCTTATTTGCTAACCAACAATAATATTGGAAGTATTGTCTATAATTCCTTGACCGCGCAACCGTGACTCGGTCTCGTATAAGGACACTTTGGTGTTTAAATATGGGAGGAATTAGATAATTCGATTATTAGTAACTTAGTTGATTAGATAATTAGTGATTAGGCATTAGAGTAGGGATGAGGCCGATTGAAGATCGGTACCACCATGGCTCCTCATTTTAATACTAGGCTAAATAATTGATGTAGGATATTTTGTTAATTATAAAATTAAAAACCACCTACGTTACAATATTTTATTGTTAACTAACATAAAAAATGCAATTTGGGTATAATGTAACATTAATTAGAGTGATGTCCCATGGAAGGTGATTCACTGATTTTGCACGAGAACGCGGCATTGATGAACTCGTGTGACTCCTCTCTCATCGAGATTGGGGAGATTTTTCGATGCGAATCTTCAATTCAGGATTTTCCTTTTAATATTCCGATTTTCTTCTTCTGGAAATGGTATTTGTGGGTTTCAAACCATGTTTAGCAAGGCAAACTTTTCATATCATTCGATGTTTCAAATGTTCTGAATATGGGCATTTTGCAAAGAACTGTATGTCAGAAAATTTGGTCTGTCCTAGATGTGCTAACAATCATAAAGTTAATGATTGTACCAATGAAAGTCTCAAATGCATAAACTATGTTAAGTACAATATTAAATATAAAACCACAATTAATGTTAATCATTCATATAAAGAGAGTAAATGTTATACTTTTATTAAACAGATAGAGAATTAGTCGAACAACACCTTGAATACTTTGAATAATTCGTAACAATTAAATAAGAGCGATAAAGTTAATCAAAATTTAAAATTTTACAACATTAAAGTGAGTTTAAATGTTTTTTACCAAAACGTTAGAGGCTTAAGAACAAAATTAAAAGAAATTTAATTATTTTTTGCATCTGGTGATTATGATGTTATATGCCTTAGTAAAACCTGGTTATCCGAGAATATTGCATCATCTGAACTAGGCTTATTTGATTATCTCATTGTAAGATGCGATAAAACGAGGAACACTAGTATATGCCAAAGAGGGACAGGGACGTTAATTGCAATTAAAAATTATTTTGTTGCAAAGCACTTAATTTCTTTGTATAGCAATATTGAACAAGTACACGTACTACTCAATGTTGACACCAAAAAAATTCTCATCAGTAATGTATACTTACCTCCTAATTCTGGTTTAGATCTATTTGAAAACTATTGCTTGTCTATTGAAAATATTTTAAATGAGTTTGTAATTGATGATATAATACTATGTGGGGATTTTAATATCCCTGATATTGTATGGGAAAATGATAATCATGGGTTGGCTCCAATTAATATCAAAGCAAGCAATAAAATCAAAGCAAGCAGAGTTTCTAACGGATTTCTTTGCGTTCCTGAATTTATTTCAGTTAAACTTTATTCGGAATAAAAAATCCAACTCCATCCTAGATTTAATTTTCTCAAACTCAAAATTTGTGGTCAAAGAAGCTGATGGCCCTATCATCCAGCTTTATCGTTTGAGCTTAGCTTAGAAATTAACGAAATTAAGGAACAGTTTTTTGAATATCAAAACTTTAAAAGAGCAGATTATTTTTGTATAAATTATTATTTAAATACAGTAGACTAGAATATGATCACTTCACTTAATGATACAAATGTAATAATGCACGAATTTTATCTTATCCTTTACAATCTGATACAACTATATGTTCCAAAATGTACATTCAAGACTCCTAAATTTCCAAGGTGGTGTAGCTTAGAACTAAAATCATTAATAATTGAAAAGAAAAAACAGCATGTAATCTATAAGTCTACAAGAAGTGAAGATGATTATAAAATATTTGCTACTCTCAGATCTAAATGTAAAAATTTGTCTAAGGAGAATTACAATGACTATATTAAGCAAATGGAAAAAGCAATGCAACCTGACAAAAAAGTATTTTAGAATTACATAAAATCTAAAAAAGCAAAAAATGATTTACCAAGTAATATGTCATACAAGGGAAATTTTTCTGAATCATGTCAAGGAATAGCTGATTACTTTGCAGATTTCTTTGGCAGTGTATATTCTAAAGAAAATAAAATTCCTAATTTTGAAATTAACACTTTAAATCGAAATACTTTAGGATTTATTAACATCAATAAACAAGATATAATTAATAAAATCAATCAACTAAGTAATGAATTGGGCATGGGTCCTGATGAAATCCCAGTTTATTTTCTAAAGTCATGTAAATTCTCACTAACGGATGTTCTACATAAAATATTCAATTTATCATTACAAATTGGTGTCTTTCCAGAAATGTGGAAAACAAGTCAGATTATTCCATTATTTAGAAGTGACAACAAAGCAATGGTTGAGAACTATAGGGGGATAAGTAAGGTATCAATCATAAGTAAATTATTTGAAGCAATTGTATGTGATAAGGTAGTTTCCTATTTTAGGAATGAGCTAAGCCCACATCAGTATGGATTTGTAAAGGGGAGGTCAACAACATCTAACCTAATATTATTAATCTTTTTTGTTGGACGCTTTTGAAAAGGGGTATCAGGTTGACTCAATTTATACCGACTTCTCAAAGGCGTTCGATCGGGTAAACCATGGCATTTTGCTTGAAAAATTAAACAAAATTGGAATTTTTGGTAGTTTGCTGAATTGGTTCAGTAGCTACTTGAGTAATAGAACTCAAGTGGTCAAGATGGGAAATGTTTTGTCTCATACAATTTTAGTAACATCGGGTGTCCCACAAGGAAGTCATTTAGCGCCATTATTGTTTAATTGCTTTATTAATGATATTGAAGAAACAATTCTCTACTGTCATATCCTTTTATATGCTGACGACCTGAAAATTTTTAAACTAGTAAAGAATGAACCTGATTGCATGAAAATTCAAAATGATTTAGATCATTTGCATACTTGGTGTGAAAACAACTGTATGGAATTGAACATAAATAAATGTAAGTCTCTGCGTTTTGGTACAAACATGACAATATTGAGTTTAATGACAACATAAACTCTACAATTCTGGAGAATGTCCCCAGCATCAAAGATGTTGGGATTTGTTAACAGATCTCTTAACGATTTTAATGATATCGAATGTTTTAATAGTTTGTACTGCTCAATCGTAAGGCCACATTTGGAATACGCATGTTCTCCATTCTATAACAAATATATTCAGCAGTTGGAAAGAGTACAACGTAAATTCCTTAGATTTATTGCGTTTAAATTAAATATAAATTATGATAAAATTGATTACAAAGAAAAATTACAACGATTGAATCTACCAACACTAAAAAATCGAAGAATGTACTTCGAAGTGTGTTTCTTGTATAATTTAATATTAAATGTTATTGCTGCTCCTGAACTCCTATCCCAGATAAATTTCAATATACCAACTAAAACTCCTAGAAATGTATGTCTTTTTAAAATTGATTATCATAAAACAAATGACGGATATAATACTTCAATTTCTCGTGCATGTAGGTTTGTTAACACCAAATGTAATGAGATCGATTTATTTTGTACAACCACTAATGGTTTAAAACATAGAATTAAAGAACTACTTTATTCGTAGAATTATATTGTATATTATTTGTTTGTAAATTGGCACTGCCGTAAATAAATAAATATATTATTATATATGAAGAATTTTGATGACGACCAAGTCTCGTCTATCTTTAAATGACGACCGATAGTTTTAAAGAATTCATCTAGTCCAGACAAAAATGACATGGGATTCTCGAAAATCTTGATCTGATAAGTATGCAGGATAATAAAATAAAAGTACCTGCTTGTCACCTTGCCCCATTAAAACTGAATCGACATTGTATATAAGTCGGCAATGGTAGTAGTGAACAACAGTTTCAATTGTCCAGCCTAGGACGACATATAATATTTTTCTTAATGTCAATAGGCCAAACATCCTAGCTGCGATTTTTAATTCGGGTGCATGCCTAAAACACACTCTTAAGGACTAAAACCATTTTCATCTATGTCTCTCAAAAATTGCTCGGGATTATTATAATTGTGCTGCAACCACTGTATAATAACAGATCTAGAGTGAGATGGCCATATGGTACCAAATTTGTAAATAGTGTCGACTAAATCGTTGTTCAAATTTTTCAGGAATTGAAAATGTTTTTTCAAATGTAATTAGGCTTCAACGTTCAATATTATAAAGTTTAGGTTAAAGTTCTATTTTTTTTTCGTTTCAGGATTACACTTCCTAAATAAGTTTCTCTTCCATCATCTTTTACAGTCATACTTGGCCATCTCTTGTGGATTTCTACATAATTATTGGAAAACCGCATTGGACCTTATATAACAGAAGTTTTCTCCAAGTTCACATTCTGTCAAACCATTGTTTAATCCTCTAAATAACTTCTGCCTAGGGAAAGATTCCACTTCTTCCCAATTGGGCCATGATCTTAAATCTTGATCTCTCTTACCTTTATTAGGTTTTGCTGCAAGCACTACTCCTTGTCAAGAAAATCGTATTGATTCATGCCATATTTTTAGTGATGTATCACAATAACAATAAAATATTATTACTTGTGCAAACTTCTTATATTCATGTACAGTCCGTGAACCATAAACACTTAAAAGTTGGTGTGCATATGGTTGTGGCGGAGCGACTTTAAAGGTTCCATGAACATGGGGCTCCGTTGCCCCAGGTGTCAAAATAGCACAATTTTTGGATTTTTGAAGATTATGGTATTCCCATCTAAATTTTTGCAGATAAAGTTGAAATCGTGTACTGTATATTTCTGCTTGTGTTCTTCCGAATCCATTATTCTTTCTACTTCAAAAAAGTCAATTGGAATTGGAGGATTCGATATCTTCCTTGAATACATTAGAAGTCTAATTATTATGTTGTCGTCTTCACTTATTATTTTCGTGTATATTACAGCACCATAAGCTCTTTCTGAGGCATCGCAGAATCCATGTGGTTGAATTTGTGTGTATGCAGGAGAATAATTGAACCATCTTGGGATGATTATTTTTAAATCCTTACGAATCAAGGAATGCCAAGTTTTATTCTCATAACGTGTTTCAATTTTCCTTAGTCAAAAAATCCACGTTAATATTATTATTGACCTTTTTCATGGTTTTTCAATAATTGCTAAAATTTTCAACGACAAGGTTATGTTACATCTTTATTTTATTATTACGCGGTGATCACACAAATTCAGGTAAATAAATAAATTGTAGACCTTTTATATTAAAAGAATTTAAATTATATGTTGTTGTCTAGACCTTTATAATTTTAGATTGATGTTGTAATTAAAGTTTTAATAGTTATGTGTTTTTTTTAAATATTGCTAATTATGTATTAAAATAGTTAACACATTTTTATATAGTCTTCCAGTTGTTAATTAAATTATTATTTTAGTCATGAATAAGACGGGAATCTCCGTCGAAACGTCGACTCTTTTTTTGTAAATGAATTCACCAATAAACTGTTTCGATCAACTGTAATTTTTGAGTTTTCTTGAAGAATCTCTTGCACCAACAATAATATACATATAAATTCAGGAAGACAGCTAATATCGTTTAAAAGTAGATCGTGAATTCTAAAATAAAAGGAGGAAGAGTAAATAAATAAGTGGTTCAAAATACTTTATAATAAACAGATGCAAAGGATACATTTAAAACATTCTAAAACACTTTTTTTAAACACTTTAAAATTATTATTGAATACTTTGCCATTGTATTGTATTTCATGGTATATTCTTATCATGTTGTGTATAGGTAAATTTGTATGGTGTTTGGTATTAGGTGTACCATAAGAAAACGATAAGCAATTGCGCGTAGGCCTAATTGGTGTATGAAACTGTAACAGAGTCATCAATCATATAATGAATAGTCTTAAAAAGGTAACACGAAATAATAGTTTTATGTCTATCAACGACTGATGGAAAATTAAATTCATGTAATAAATCACTGTAAAGTAGTCCTCTCTGGGTATTCTTTGTGAACAATATAGCGCAAATTCTTTAAAAATCTTTTTTGAACTTTTTCAAGCAAAGATATATATTTGTCATATATGGGAGACCACACCACAGCGCAATAATCTAATTTGCTAACAACAAGAGACGCAAAAAGGAAAGTCAAAGTTTCAGTGGACTCAAAAGTTCGAGAATTACGAATTATGAATCCCATAGATTTAAAACATTCTTTTGTTAAATTTTGATATGAGCGTTAATAGTTAATTTATCGTCAAACACAATTCCCAGATCTTTGGGCTCTGAAACTCTACTTAGTGAACAACCATCTAATTTATAATCAAAAATAAAATTCTCGGATTTTCTACTAAAGGACAAAAACCAACACTTATCAATGTTTAGATTTAACTCGTTTTTCTTACACCAGTTACTTAACTCATCTAGGTCATTTTGCAACAGGACACAGTCGGAAATAGATGTTATTTTGCGGTAGATTTTCAAATCATCGGCATATAAGAGTGATGGTGACTTGATAAAATCAACCAGATCATTAATAAAAATTAAAAACAAAAGTGAACCCAAGTTAGAGCCCTGAGGTACCCCACTTGTTGCCACATAAACATCCGAGAGTGCGCCCTGATAGCGTTTATTTAGGTATGAAATTTAGGGATGAAATTACATTAATTACTCTATCACTGATGTTGAAGTTGCGAAATTTTGATAATAAGATGTAATGACGCATTTTATCAAAAGCTTTGCTAAAGTCAGTGTATATTACATCAGTTTGTAAGCGTTAGTCGAATAGTTCCGAAATGTACTGAGTAATCTTGTTGAGATTCGTTGTCGTAGATCGTTTTGCCATAAAGCTATGTTGGAAAGTTGAGATTTGTTGACCAATGTTAAAGTAAATGTGATTAATAAGAATGGACTCAAAGGCCTTAGAAAAGTTGCAAACCAGCAATATTGGTCGATAATTTTCGACGTTATTTCTAGCACCTTTTTTTAAAAACTGGACACTCGTACTTTTTTCCACGCGGCTGGAAATACACCGCTTTTCATTATTAGGTTAAAGATAAACGTTAAGGGTTTGCCAAAAATGTAGGCACAATCCTTAATTAAGAATGAGGGTAAATTGTCACATCTCATAGTGAAAGAGTCTTTTATATTTTTTAAATAACTAATAAAAAATGCCTCATCAATTTTGAAGTTGTTTAACACTTCCATATAGTTCTTAGTTGGGATCTAGGAGTTAATTTCTTCTAATTCTTCCTCCGTAGGTTGAAGAAATTAAGTAGAAAAGAAATTCGCAAAGCCGTTCGCTATGTTCTGAGGGTTGGATAAAAGTTCATTCTTGAAATTCATTAAACCTGGAATCCTAGAATTATTTTTTAATGAATTTACGTATGACCAAATTTCAGCAGGATTACTACAGATTTCCTTTTCAGCATTGTGAACGTATCTAGACCGAGCAGATTCGATGTTCTCTTTGTTGATTTTATCCGAGAAACTTTTGGATTTAAGATATTTCTTAAGTAATTTATCCTTTTTCTTAATATTTTCGACAAGGTTAGAGTCATACCAGGAAGGTTATATATTAGAAGATCCTCTTTTTTTATATCTAGGTCCATGCTGGTCAAGGCAATGATAAATTTTGCCATAAAGGATACACATGCAACATTAACATCACTGCAAATAAGTAAATCATCCCAATCAATATTAGAGAGATCTCCATATAAGTTGACAAATTCAGCTCTTTTAAAATTGTAGTTATTATATATATACAGGGTGTCCAGAAAATGGCGCCCAAGCTTTCCAGTGCGTAGTTGGGGACCATTCTGGGATGTCCAGAAAAATAGTTAAAAAAATCCCCGTGACCAATTGACCGAGATATGGAGGGTCAAAGTTTGGAATTCAAATTCTTTATTTTTACGAATTTTCAAAAGCTGCCAATTGTCCTGTAAAGTTTGGCTTCTCTTTAGTCTTTTAGTAATAAATTTATTTTAAATTGAGTTTTAATAACTTCACAATTTATTTTTTTAAATTGAAAATTATGACAAGTGGTTATGACAGGTAATTTTCAATTTATAAAAATAAATGGTGAATTTATTAATACGCGATTTAAATTAAATTTATTACTAAGCGACTAAAGAGAAGCCAAACTTTACAGGACAACTGACGGTTTTTCAAAATTCACAAAAATAAAGAAGTTAAATTCCAAACTTTGACCCTCCATAACTCGGTCAATTGATCACGAGGATTTTTTTAACTATTTTTCTGGGGATCCCTGAAGGATCCCCAACAACGTACTGGAGAGCTTAGGCGCCATTTTCTGGACACCCTGTATATTTTTGGTTGTCCCGGGGGGTGGGGGGGGGGCTTATACCCCTGGATTCAACACTGACCGTAATAAATGAACGGAATTTAGTAGCTACGAGCGGCTTAAAACGAATATTCGAATGGTCTCAGTTTCAAGGCCTGAACAACCCAATTGCCTCAAATCTAACCTTAAATTTTTATATTTGCAACTTGCTAATTGTAATTTGTGATTTTTATTTTATCCAATATCCAAAATGCGTAAGCCACAATACTTATAGCGTTTTTGGATTACTTGTACTGGCATGCACTGGTGCAATTTTAAGTGTCAAATTTAAATTTTAACTTTCTCGATGTAGAAATTAAATTTGCCTGACCTGTTCGGTTTCTCGCCTTTGTCAGCAATGGTTAATTTCAAGGATTTCCCTGAAATTGTCCAAATGATGTGCTGTAAAGGAACTGTCAGTGCAAATGTGCACAGAGTGCAGTTAATCCGAAAACGCTATTACAGTATTACCGGAAGGAGTGGGAAAGTATTGAGTTTTTTCAAGGGTGGATAGGTGAAATACCAGGTGATACAACTAAAACTCGATGCAATTATTACAAAACTTTATAAAGTAAACCCCAAATTATTAAAACATCTAAACCATTATGTTTACCGGAATGTAGCGGAATTCTACGTCAACCATCTCAACAGATTTGATTACTGTCGTAGGAATTTGGAGGAATTTTTGAAACTACACCTGTATAGATCAGTTCCACTGATGGAAAAATTTCCAGACAAAGCAGGGTGGTGTACATCCTTAGCAACCAACGTGTCACATTCATGTTGGATAGTGCTAACAATATTCTTGGTGCTTATTATTTTTATTTGTAGTTGTATTAAATTGTGTAAAAGAAGTAAATTCGAGAAAATTTTGTAGCGCATCAAGATCTCCATTACTACTTTCAATTATGTTTTTAGTATAGTTTGGCAGATTAAGGTCACCAGCAATAAATAAATTTTCCTCATGACCAAATAAATTTTCCCAGCCTTCAAAAACTGATTCATAGGTTTCAACTGATGAAGATGGAGGAATGTAAATACATACAACGAAAAACATTTACTAGAAAAATAAAGTTTGCTGCCAATGATTTCGATTTGGTGTGGAACTTCGAAGTTCATAAAAATTTGTTCAGATTTATATTTGTTATTTATTTCGATTAATACGCCACCATTCAAGAAATCGGGGTTTTCTCAAGTTTCTCTTCTAATTTTCCGCCAAAAATTATAACACTGATAAATGATAGTACCATACACGATTGTATAAAACTTTGTGAAAATGTTTAAAAAATAAAAAAGTTATTAAGTTTTTTCCAACTAAAGGCCTAAAAAGGGCTCTCAATAAATTTGGGGGGGCTATTTTATAAACTTGCTTAAGGCGATAGAGAGTCAAATGTGACGAAAAAAATTTGTTTCTAATCCTCGCAAGTTAACAGACTTTATTTACTCCTAAAATGATGTCCAAAACAATGGAAAAAAAGATTTATTATTAATAAACAACTCCCCTAAAGTTTGAAGCCAATATCTGCAATTTTTACATTAAAAATTATTAAAACCCATCTTCCAAATCACCACCCCTTGGCCGTATCTTTAAATATATTTATAAATTTTAACATAAATTGTTTAAATAATACATAAATCTAGGCAATTACAAAAAAAAATATTAACTCCGAAAATACTGACTAAAATGGAGCATATATATTTTTGGATATTTTAGGAATTTATTTTTAATACTTTGAAACAAAATAATGAAAAAGTGCTTCTATACAGGCTAAGAACACAATCTGCTCTTTCATTTGCACTTAAATTGATTGATTGATTGATTTTGCTCAATTATAAACTCAATAGGAAGGTTATTGAAAACACCTAAATTGATACCAATTATTTTGACTCTTTACCGCCTTAAGGGCCAAAAATTACTAGATACGCCTCTGTTTACAACTAAAATAAAGTAATCAGTATAATCTGCATTAAATTCCCTCCATTTTTATATATAAAACAACGTCAGCCACAAATTAGTAACTTATTAATTAACCAAAAACCATAAAAAAGTTATTTAGTTTATTTGATAGGAAATTTAATAAGCTTTTCTCATCACGATGATTGTTTATTGTCTAAATTTTAATTAAATTCGCCGCGAAAACTAAATAATGCATTTTGCGCTCTAACTTTTGTGAGTATCAAAAATATTTTTTTTCTGCTATCATTCTCTCAAATTTAGAGCACATAATGCATTATTTAGTTTTTGCGGCGAATTTAAATAAAAGTTGAAATATTTATTGAGCAACAAGAAAAATGTGCCAAAAAAAAATTTGACGCTAGGCCATTGTCCATAAATATTCAATTAAACCCTAATAATAAAATCACGCCACCAATAATTTGTTAATGTTTAAAACAATTTATTAAAAATATATTTCATTTAATTCTATAGATTAGTAAAATCAGAGCCCTCCTTAGAGCGGGTCTTGAGGGGCCCGCAACACATGCACGTGCAACGCAAGCACGTGCGTGAGCCTTAACCAAAACTATTTTTGCCCTGGGTCTCCCACTTGCTAGGGAAGACTGAGTAAAATGACATGTCTAATATTAAATACTTGTAAAATATTATGCACAAAACATACCCATTGTAATTTCACTGGATGACTGGATTATTTTAAAATGGACTGGAACTTTGTGGGACTGGACAGTAAACAGAATGCTAGAGCGACTTTTAGGAGCGAGCTGAGAGTGCTTATGCCACAGAAAACAAAACCTGCACCGTATACTAAGAATGAAGCCAACACATTCTAATTTTGATTTTTAAAATTTTATTAATATTTTAACCTTAAGACCATTAATTTTAAATTAAAATAAGTAAAGCAACTTAATGATTTCTGTGCTTCAACTTTATTAGAATAGAGTAGGAATGATCAAGTTTTAATTTTTATTTACGGTTCATTCCAAACCATCTACAAGCTTTTCTTCATAATTTTTTTAAACTTGTTCAAATAGTTCCAACTAATATTTAGAAGTTTAAACTTTTTAAAAACTTTTGTAGATAAAAAAGTAGATGGGATTCTTTTAAATCGGTTTGTTGTATCTGCATTTTTGGCAGACCGTATTACATAAATTAAAGTATGTTATGTGCTTACCGTTGACTTCGTTTCAGACTTTTGTGGTCTAGTCTTCTTAGAAGAAGCACTCGCATCGGTTGACTTTTCATTTTAATTGGAAGAATTATATCCACCAATAGATTCTTCTATTTTGGCCTCCTGTGGCGAAGCACTTGATTATTGAAAATTAATTGTATGACTATTTTGTATTGCATGTAATTCTAAGCCGGTGATGTTATTAGCGATCTGTTTTTTGCAATCGTATTCGTGTTGTTTGATACGTTTCTTTAAGTATTGCTTCGTTTGTTATATGACATATACCTTATTACAATCCTCACAAGGAATTTTGTAAACTATATTAGATTTATTCACCTTCGCATCTTTGTCCTTTATTGTACTATAAATATTGTTAATTTTTTAGTTGTTGTAAAACGCTAATTTAATATTGAATGGTGTGAATAAGGCTTGAAGTATGGTTTCTATGGACGGTTCACATGAATATCTAAAATATTTGGTGATAATATCTTCAAAACTCCCTTTCTTTAAAATTAGTTAAGGTGGTCGTGGGAAGGAGCAATGCGGCTAACGTGACATTGTCTATCTTTGCGTTTTTAGCCGGCCCGAACTTAACTTAAGTTTAGTTCTACCGCATCCACGATTTCATACGGGCCGAATTTCCGAAGTAATAGTTTTTCACTTCTTCCGACCTTGCGGACCGGGGTAAACACTTTGACCTTGTCCCCGAATTGAAACACTCGAGTTCTATTCGCACCAATCTGTTTGGGGTCTGTTGACGTATTTGGACAGCATATTTGCGATTTTTTTATTTAATCGTTCTGTTTGTCCGTTACATGAGGGATGGTAGCTTGTGATGTACCGCTCTTGAATGCCTATTAGTTTCTTTCATTATTTAAATTTTTGATAATTATTGAAGTAAGAGACCCATTTTTCTCAGTTTTGACTTTGGGAATATTAAATCATTTAAAAGCAATTAAAAAAAGATTATTCCAAGATTCCACTGAATTTTCTTTTACAGTTTAACACAAAAATCAATAATTTCAGAAAAAATTTTCGCAGAAAGAAGTATTGATCCTTTTGGAATTCTTTTTATAATATTTAAAGTACATTTCAAGTTGGATAAATAACTGTCAAAATCTTCTGGATTTGAAATTTTAGTTGGAGAATCAACGAAATTCTTTTCATAATTTTTTTATGAAAGGTTGATTTGGACCTTTGATATGTGAATATTTAATTGTGAAAAAAATTTACCACAAATATTGCATGCAGTTTTTAATGACTTGTCATTTTTGTCAGATATTAAATTCATACTCGTTTTGTGGTTCGAACAAGAATCCTTTTTCAAGTGTGCGAAGCATAGCAAAACATTACAAGTACCGCATGCACCGAAAACTTCTCCACAACAATTAAAAATTTAGCAAGTTTGTAATCCAGGGCGTGAATCCAAATTACATCTTCAAATTGACTTCATATCGCATATTTAAAAAATTTGGGGCACTACTCAGCCGACAAGTGACAGAACAAACCAAACAAATTCGAACGAATTCTCCAAACCCTCAGTAGCACCAATGTATAATGAACAAAAAAAGGAACCGATCTTATAAAACACTTTTAAAGTTGTTAATAAATAAATTTAAAAAGAGGGAAGTCAAAATTTCAGAACTTTGACAATTGTTCGACGTAGACAATCCCGTTGACGTTCAAGTTAAATTGAAATCTGGGATAGTAAAAAAGATAATTTTATAATTTAATATGGCTCAAAAAATACTACTAGAACTTGTTCCTTCTTCTAAACTTGTTCAACCTTTTATTGAAGAAGCAGCTGAAATAGGTTTTATATTTGGCTTTGGTTATGCTCACATTGCAAGGGTGTGTACTTATAATTTTCTTTCGTCGTTTTCTCACTTATCATTTCCCCTGGCATTTTTTATGGAATTTTTTTGGAATAATTCAATTTTTCATTGATACATCTTTATAAATAAATAAATAAATAGAGTTTATTACCCAACAGATAGTAATCCAATTACAGGGTAACATTAAAGAATATAAAAATATAATACATACTATAAAAAAAATTAAGATATTTAAATTATTATAACATAATATGTTTGAATGAAAAATTTAATATAGGTAATATAAACAATAAACAAGAAAGAAAAATTATTCCACACAAGAGCAAATGTTCTCATTGACAATATTCTTGAATTCATGAAAGTTGCAGCAAAAGATATCGGCGGCATTTTGGATATGATGGTAGTCGTTAATCATCTTATAAAGTGGAGAATTCAGATGGTGAAAAGTTCTGGAGGTATCTAAGCCAAATGTTAAAGAATTTCTTAGTTGTTTTGACGGTACATGTATATTTATTGATTCCAATGTCTGTTGATCATCAACCATGTTGTGTATTATTTTGTACAGATAGCAAATTCCTATTGTCTTGTGTTTGCTATGAATGGTCTTATATTCAAAATGATCTAATAAGGTTTGGTATGAGGTATCTCTATCTGGGTAAACTTTATGCTTAAAAATATATAAATGTTTTAAGAATCTTTTCTGGACTTTTTCAATTAACAGTTTATATTTCTGGTAGGTAGGCGACCAAACAGTGCAGCAATATTCCAATTTGCCACGAATAAGTGCGTTGAAAAGTATTTCCAGAGTTTGAATTGAATTAAAAGATTTCGAGTTCCGTATTATAAATCCCATTGTTTTGTAGCATTCCTTTGTAAGTTGAAGAATATGTGAATTGAATGTTAGTTTTTCGTCGAATAGTATACCCAAGTCTTTAAACTCATTAGCGTATATTCAACGACCGTGATGAAAAATTTAGAAACGTCGTTAACGTTAAACACGTGATTAAAAAATATTTCTTCATAAGAAATATTTTCCTAAAGACATGATTAACTTTAACGACGTCTCTAAAATTTTCATCACGGTCGCTGAATACATGCTATTGACTCTGTTAATTTTCGTATCGTCTATAATGTAATCAAACAAACATGGATTTAATTTCCTATTATAAGACATCACAAAACATTTTTTTAAGTTGATATTTAAATCATTTTTGGCGCACCAATTAGAGATTCGCATAATGTCTTTCTATAATACAATCCTCAATAGTATTGACGTTTCTGTATAATTTTACATTATCTGCGTATAACAGAATTTTTGATTCAATGTCATCAATAATGTCATTAATGAATAACACAAAAAGAAGACGTCCAAGGTTAGAACCCTGTGGTACCCCGCTGGATGGAATATAGGTTGATGATCTAGTACCTTCGTATTCTACTACCTGTGTTCTATTTTTTAGATATGATGCTAAGACATTGCTTATATTTTCACTGATATCAAACAATTTCCTGATTAATATGTGGTGTTGTCCAAATAAATTACATCAGTTTGTAGTTTATGGTCTAGAGCTTCTGAGATATGTTGAGTTATCGAACAAAGATTTGTATTTGTTGATCTCTTTGAAATAAAACCATGTTGGTGAGGTGTTATATTTTTATCAGCGATTTAATGGCATTATGAGTCAAAGTTTCCTTGTTGCTTTCAACTGACATTTCTCTGTTGTTATTTTCGTCGTTCACTTCTAGTAAATTTTCTCTGTTTCTTTTCAATAAATCGTCTTTTGTTTTCAGAGCTGTATCCAGAGTTTGAGAGCATGAAATTGATGGTTTGTTTTCTATAATATTTTTTGAAAAAAAAAAATTAAATCTTGTTCCGGATGGTCCAGTTGAATTTTTTATGTCCTTGCAGTTTTTGTACGATTTAATTAAACTTTTCCACTTTTGCCTGCAATGGTCAGCAGAATATTCATATCCATGGCTAATAAAAACATTGCTGATATTACCATAAACATGTTTCTTTTTAACAGGATGATTAAGATCATCCAAATAATTTTCAATTTCATCGATTAAGCAGTTTACTGCGTTATATGACCAAATGAGTGATTTTTCGGTGTTTTCAGTTTATCAGTTTCATCGTTATTTTCCGAAGAATTTAATTGTAAAATTGTGCCTGATTGCTCATCAAAAGAATTATTTTGAAATTCTGACTTGGCACGGTTTAAAAGAAGCTGAGCAAATTCATTATCTGAAATAAAGTAATATATAACATTAAAAGTAGAATAATCCTTATAGTTTTAAGTTTGAACAAACAGTTTCAAAACTTTAAATTAAATTTAAAAAAAATGAAGTTATTTATGTTTATTTTACCTGTTGATGCCTTTTGATGCTCTAAACATCCAACAGTTTTTTCATAAGTCGTGTCTTCTTCTGGGTCATATAACTGAAGACAAACATTTCGATGAACCTGCTTCATCTTCCATAATAATAGATTATAATATTATTGGAAACAGGTGAAACAAGTACGAAACTAATCTTATTAATAGTTGGGTCGTGGTGGGGTGACTGGTACATCCTGGTCTGTTTGAACTTGATGAACTCCTTTCAGATCTTTCGGTCCGCCATCCCCTCTCATAGAAGCTTCCGTCAACATTAGGTACCATGCATTAAAAATGAAGAAAAGAAAAATTAATGAAATATTCCCAATCATACAAAAAGTAAATTACTAATGAGTAGCCCAACTAGCTGATTGAGTGACAACTAAAATCTTTAAAAAATATCTGTTCCGTGCTACAATATCAAAATCTAAATTCCTATAAAAAGAATCTCATCTGATAAAAAAAAGTTTTTTTTTTATATTTCTATCTAATAGGTGCAAATGATGCATTGGGGTGATATTGATGTCCAGTTCTCGTTAAGCCACTCCTAGTGGTTGCTGAAGATCGGATAGTCGTTTGGATGCGATGCAGAAAATACGACTGACTTAGCCCAAGAAGCAGGTATATGGTGTATGTACTCCGGTTCTAATGTCTTGCGATTAACGCAAGGATAGCGGCCATGTATTAACGTCGCTCTGTTGCTTCTTAGGCGGCAAATCTTCTAAGTATGATAATGATATGTTTCTTTGGGTGATTTGCCATAAAGACGTTGTTATTGATTTCGGTTATCAGCATGGATTGTGATGGTTGGCGTTGGAAAGGAGTCGTCTATCAGAGGAAATTCTTGAGATGAAGCATAGTTTGTTTTTGAATAGTTGGCATTGTTTCAATGCTGGTCCGCTAATAGTCCTAGTTTCGGCTTGACCTTCTAGTGGTACAGCCAGGAACAATTGCGACTGCATTATAGAACAAGTTGTGTTTCTCCAGGCGAAAGGTACAGTTATAAGTTCAAAAAGCTTCCATTTACGGCTTTTTTGTACGGTCGGAATGTTGATATTGCACCCAAATTAAACTTATATAATCTAATTCAGTTATAATCTGGGGTTACGGCCACTGTTCGTCGGCTGCTTTGGCTTGGGGTCCTTTAAATTAATGTTGGGCGCCACTTGATTTTAAAAAAAAAATGTTCTTGTGTTGACTTTTAATAAACCAAGAAAGTTAAAAGTTTTAAATGTGAAATGTAACAAGTTTGATTTGACAGATTGCAGGCATTTGGAAATAGGAATAAGATTTCATAAAATTATTTATGATTACCACCAATTAGAGTTTATTTAGTATTCCCAGATAATATTTACATTTAATTATATTGGCTAATCCTAACAGGTAGGATTTGGAAAAATGAAAGATTTTGTTGTAGAAGTATTTACAAGGTTATTTTCCCCGACAGGGAAACGGTAATAAAATAATGAATTGGCCAAAAATGACCAATATATGCATAAAAATGATAATTATCTACAAAAGTTAGGGCAATCACCGAATCACTGGTACCAGAAATACGTGTTACAGTATACAAATGAATTATAATTAAAAATTGTACGACGTCCTTAAGGTTTGAACCAAAGTATTGAAAATAAAATCTAGGTTTATCGTTCTCATATATTAAAATTTAAATTGACTTAATGTTCAAGACTCCAATGAGACCATTGGTCACTAACGATTGAAAGTTTTTAATAATGTAAATTATTTTATCAAAATTATAAGAGTCTGAAATTAATTTCTTTATGTAAGCAAAGTGCGCTAAAATTTTAAAACGCTTATCTGTTGTATCCAACGATGACAATGGAACCAGCTGGGTGTATTGAGAGTGACGTTGATCAAGGCCAGAAAGTAAACGAACATGGCTCGCACTAAAGTTGCTGATGCGCTGAGCTCCCCAATAATTCCAGAAAATTTGCACTCTTCTAATTTCCAATTATAATACCGCTCCACCATTCACAGAATATTAACGGGAATTAACACCGTCAAGAAAAACCCTAAGAAAAACTATTTTCAAACTACTCAACCAATTGGACGCAAAACTTACCTCAAAATTTGAGGGCTCTTCCAAAAATTAAATACACAGCGTGAAGGCACAAGAAATCAAGCCATTGAAGAAAAGAAAAATCACAATGTAAATCCTAAAACGAACATGTGGTTAAATCGACGCCATTACGTGAAAAGATAAATTAACTTACGAAATCGCCAAATAGGTACACCGAACGGAGGAGATGAAAGATGATTCACAAATTGCAAATAAATCCTGAGAAACAGGTAGCGATCATCAAAAATCGTGAATTGAACAAGCAAAATAAGTCACTAAATATAAAGAACTAGAAATCCGATCAAGGTTCTTTACTCATTCACACTCGCTCGATCAAATCCAATTCCCGTCCTCACGTTTTCAAAAAATCTTTTCTACTCCCCTCTCCTTGGGACAATTCAACAAATTTAACATCAAATCATACTCAATGCACCATCTTTAGTCAAAAAGCAAAATTTAATAGCAAATCCAAAATTGTAGCTAAAGATACCATTTCAACTGCTACAATATGTATAGTTAAGGTGTCATTGGAAAAATCACAATCCGTGATACATGTATAGATAACTTTTAGTTCAATTTCAAAATTTAGTTGATAAATGTTGCCCTATGCATGTTGAGGTCCGAAACTTTTCAGACCACCCTCCTATCACAATTATTATTATTATTATTTTTACAAAAATTAATATAGACATCTTTTATTTTAGGTAATATAACAAAATAAATATTTTTACATCGAGTAATAATATCATTAATTCTATCTAGTAAATATGTCATTATACCATCATTATATTATTTTAATTATTTAGTATTTGACCTTTGTTTTTTTTCTTTTGCCCCTGCCAAGTACAAACCCACGCAAAGGGTTCATGCTTTTTTATAAGCATAAAGAGATTTAATTACCTTGAATTGCAGAAATTAAATTTAATTTATTAAAAGCTAGTTTTCCTTTCTTGCCTATGCCACTGTATTTCATAGTAACTCAAGTACCATTATTTTATTTAACTGGATATAAATACATTTGTGTGCACAACTCCCTCCCAGCAAATATAGGTAGTCCACCTAAAAAATATGAACAACAAATTATCAAAGTTTTATAATTACAATTTTGCTTACAAATTGTTTTTGGAAATTTTCGTCTAGAATAAGTTTGTTTTAGCAGACTTCTACATCCTAAATATTCAATAAAGGCAAAATTTCGTAAATATTGACCATATCAACATCTCTAGTTGTGTTTTCTCCAGATAGTTTTGATTGCAACATATGCTTAATTTCATTTAGGACTTTATAGAGTAGATGTTAAAGGTTTCTCCGATGTATTTTGAACTGAGTTATGGATCGTTTTCCCAATACTTTGGTTTTTGCTAAACATAGGGTTCCATAACAGCCGTCGACTTCCACCCACCAAAGTTTTTTACAGTTACGGTATCCCCACCATTATCGGCTAATATTGAAGCTCCTGAACTTCGGAAGCAATTACCAGTGTAGGAACAAGCATCCGGTAATTCAAGATATTTGGCAATTATTTTCGGTTGATTACCTATTTTATTGGTTGATATATTTTTTACAAATGTTATAAAAAATCCTGAATTTATAAAATTTCAATCAACCTTCATCTTTGTGTCATCTAGATTGACTAGAAGTTCTCTTCCCAAATCCCGAACATTATTGATTTATAATTTTTTTAGTTCCTGCCTTCTACATCCACCAGTTATTCCGAAGATTAAAGTTTCCTACGAATTTACAGAAAATGCAATAAACTGTGGTATCGAAACATAGAGCTTGAAATAGTTTATTTAAAATTTAGCTTTATAAATAAATTTTTATTGTGCGGAGCTTTATCCAGAAATTCTTTTATTTGGTCTGCTATTAAAATTCTTTTTTTTTATACCCAGTTGATTTTAATTTAAAAAATTTAGTAATATCGACATTTTTTACAGAAAGTGTAGATCTCAACATCGAGTATGTTACCCATAAAGTACTCGATTTATAAATTCCGGAAAGCTTTTGCATATACGCAAGCATGACATTCTCCGAAATAAATGTTGGGTTTAACGTCAGAGTGTAGATTCAGAAAGAAATCAATTCATTGGCTAATCAGAGTTTATTTTGCTATGATAATCTATTCAATTGCTGACCTTTCGCAAATCTATCGAGAGCTTCTTCAGAGCTTTGAATATGCATAAATAGCGAGTTAAAGTTATTTGCAGTTTGTTATCGCACAGGATAACAATTTTTTGAAAAGGTACATTTATCAATTATTTAATTAAGTATAACTTAACCAAAGTTAACTTTCGTACCTCAACGGTCTTTGATATTTACCCTGCATTGGTTCTGCCTTTTTCATGTGACCCAGTTTGAGATATTCGTCCATGAACCCTTTGTACTGTTCCGCAAGACATGGGGTTTTCGTGAATTTTTTCTCAACTTGTAAAAGTCTTGCCACTGCACGAGATCTTGATGCTCCTAATGTCCCCGGATCCTCTTTGAATGGAATTCGAACTGTGTACCTTCCATCTTCCCTTGCTGTTGTATCTTCGTAAAACTTTTCACATGCCCTTTCATCATTCGTTAGATTTTTTGCTTCTGTCACTTCTTATATTTTCCAAAAGTAGTTCGTTTGGAAGTACTCGTGGTCCTCCAACCTGATTGACTCTGCTTGCTGATTTTCGTAGCAGCTTGCTCCTGGAGTCCTGGAACCAATTGGTCGAGATTCATTTTTCTTTCTTCCTAATGTTCTCCTTTTCTACTGATTTAGTGGTTAAATTTTCAATAAACTTCTTCTTCTTCATTGTTATAATATGTTGCATTTATCAGACTAACTACTTTTAAATCTTTGGTCAAAAACCATTTATCTTTTTTATCACTTGACATAAGAAAATTGTAAGTACAACCAATTTCAACTATTATTGTGTTCCCGGTATCTCCTATAAATTTTTTTTCAAAAACCATTTAGCAGCCTTCATGCTCATGATTCCGAGAAACACTTTCCCGTGCTACGCGTACAGTTAAGATGTTATGTGAAACGTCTAGATTGTTTAATGCTGATAATTCTATTATTCTGTTTCTTACTTATTCTAAATGAAGATATGAACTTATTTCTGGTGACATTCCGAACTTGGTCACATCTTCAAGTACAAGGCATAAAATATGAACGTTGATACTGATGGCATCAATTCCGTAAATTTCAATATCTTGCTCAATATAATCGTCTAATAATGCTTGAGCTATATGTAAATATCTTGAATAACATTGTGATGATAAAATTGTAACCGTACAATTTAAACTTAGAAAATGTTCATAAACGTCTACTGGTAAATAATCTTTTAGCGCCACAGATCCAGCATATAATAAAAGTTTTCGAAATTCAGAAGCTTTTCAATATTTTTAAAATTTTAATCCTCTTACAGCACTGGGAATCTCTTTTGGTTTGGTTGTGTTACATTTCTCTAACATTGTTGAAAGGGAAGTTAATTGAGTTCTAGACAACTTTGTTCGGAAATTGTAATTGGCATCAGCCATTTAGGCATTTTCTCACCTACACCTACATAAAACATACAAATCAATAATTATTAAATTATTTACCTACTATTATTTTTATATTACCTTGATCAAGTAAATGCAAACTATCTGCAATTATTATATCTTCAACTAAATTAATTAGCAATTGTAAAAGTGGTGTAATCGTTTTGTGATGGTCTTCGTCAAGTCTATTTCGGAAGCTTTCATCCGTTCTTCTTGGGTAGTGTAGTCTTGGGAAACTCATATGATGCCCTTTTTTATCGCACTCACCATTTACTGTGCATTTAATACATTCATACTCTGCATTGAAACCCACCACTCCTATAGGAAATTAACAAGTTTAAAAGGTATACGTAGTTATCAAAAAATATTGAGGTCTGTGTTTTTATCTAATAAAAAAAATCTTACCTTTAAAATTGTGCTGGATAATCACAAACAAAACATTTTAAAGTGACTTCAAATTTGTAATCATTGAACATAATTTCTTCATTGATGATGACATTAAATTCATCGATAAGTTGCATAAGAAAATTATCCAAAGGAGGTTTACCTTGACCGTAGTAAACAGCTGCAGTCATTGGTTTTAAATGAGACATATTGTATACACGAAATAAGATAGGCCAAAATTCTAACAATGAACTATTAAATGGTGATATTCCGTCCATATTGATAAGTAAAGAAATTGATTCATTGCTTTTTAGTTTGGAAAATGCCCTTTCCAAATTTATTTTAATTCCATAATACCAGTATTTGCCGTTACCAATTTCGGCAATATCTTTTCTGATACTGGTGTTCCCAACAAAGTTCTGCCATCTTTCGAAGCATTTACAAGCTTGTGTGAATTTAATATTTTTAACAATTCATTTAGCGCAGTATTTTTTTTTTAAATGACAAAGCCCACTCTTTAAATCTTGAAGAACACTTATAGATATATATATATGTTTTCATTATGATTTTCTTCAAATATAATATTGTCTTCTTCAATGTAGTCAAGTACATTATTATTGACAACGCTAGTCTGGTTTAATTGGAAAGTTTTGCTTTCGGCTTTACTGGAACTTTCCAAGATGAGTCCGTAGATGCTAAATTTAAATGAAGAGTCGCTTTATTGTCATTTTGCAATGCCTTTTTATACTTCCTATAGTAAGAAGTTGTAAGCCGATAAGGTTTTATATAAGTTCTCCCCATTTTGTTAAAACTACTGTCAGTCACTAATTAATTCTTCTTATCAACGTATAACGTACACTTTGAACTGAGAACACTGGAAAACACTACTAGTTTATAGCAATATAAGTTATACAAGTTTGAATTAAACACTGCCATAATTTACGAAAATTTTCCTTTATCCACATTTACAAAAAATGCCTCGTTTAAAAAATATTCGAAATTCTAATGTATTTAAAAAATAATAATGGCTTACGTATATTTTGATACAACCAAGCATTTAGTGCGATTCCGGATACTTGTGGAGCATAAAATCCACTGTCGCTCGAAGGACCCATTTCGGGTACTTGCGGAGGATTAAATCTACTGTCGCTAGAAGGACGTGGTCCAAAAATGGGTACATATGGACCTATAGGACCTACATAATGTTCTCTGCCGTGTGTTTCGCGAATTCTTCCAGGAGTACGACGATACAAAGGTCCTACAGTTGTAGTAGGCAGTGCTCACGAAATAAAAAAAATAAACTTTAAATTAAATTTTTAGGTATTAAAAAATAAAATAATAAAAATGGTTTAGTCGACCTACGGCGCTGGAAGATACCTGTAAAATCATGAAAAAAACTCAGAAACTAGAATAAATGTAATCGACGAAAAAAGTAAGAATCTATCTTTATTTTCGTCGACAACCGTTTCATCGGCACTATCGTATGTCGATAAAATGATTGTCAACGAAAAGGTAATGTGGATGAACCATCAGTGTCGATAAGCCGTCAGTGTTGATGAAAACGTAGCGTCAATGAAACGCCCTTGTCGAAGAGAACGTTTGTCGATGAAAAGGTAATGTCGGTGAAACGTCGTTGCCGAAGAAAGGGTTTGTCGATGAAGAGGTTAATCCTACAAAAAGTGTTCTGAGCAAAGTCTGATATCATCTTAGTATCAAAGTAAAGGAAAAGAGGTACGGTTTCAAAATTTTTCCTGGTTTGTTGAGAATTTTTTTAATCCCTACACACATTGATGGTTAAAGTGTAGTTAGCGATTTTTTGATTTTTGAGAAAAATTGATGACCTAAACTTCAAAGGGGCCTAACTTCAAATGTTTTTTCTCTCGAATTTAGCTCGTTCTAACCCCGACGTTGGTGGACCATAAACGGAACACTCTGTATCTGGGTACTAACACGAAAACGTTTAAGAGTTAATACATTGAGATTTAAACTAGGTAGTTTTGGGGTATTTTTATATAAATGAACAAGAATTAGAATTACCTGATGAAAATGAAGTGAATAATAATGGTAAAAAATGTGTTTATTTATATACAGGGTGATTCAGATCACCCGTCCCACCCATTTATCTCGAGAACGCGTTATCGTAGACGATTGAAATAAAAAATTTCATTACCAAAGCGAACTTAAAGAATCTATTGGTGAACTTATTTTTTTCCGGAACAACCCGGAACAATCCGGAACCGGAAGTAACTTTGTTTTTTTAAATGGCAACATAGGTCAAGTTTGGTATTGTTTGAAAGGTCTTTTAAAAAGAAATAACTTTTACATAAATGTTTTTTTAATAATTTGCATATTTACAATTTTATACGAAAAAAACAAAAAAAAATTAAAATTCAAATTTTGTTAAAAAATTCAAATACGAAATAAAATATGATACTTGAAGTAATTAAATAATGTTTAATTCGTTATTTTGTTCCAATAATTTAGAAATTTGCAGTTTATATCCGCTTTATTATTTTTCTAAACATCCCGAAACTGTCCGGAACTTTGTTTTTTAAGTGGCAACATAGGTCGATGTTGGGATTATTTGGAAGGTCTTTTAAAAATAAATAGCTTTTACTGAAATATTTTTTTAATAATTTACTTAATTACAATTTTATATGAAAAAAACAAAAGAAAAGGATGAAATTTAAATTTTGTTAAGTAAAGAAATGAATAACACAAACATTTGAGTTAAAATAAATCGTAGTGTCCAAGTATCAAAATGGTTTTTACGAATCTCGAAGGTTTTGATATGTTGATGATTTTGGGTGAATGCCATCAAAATTATCGTGCTGCTGAGCGGCTCTATGCCGAACGATACCCTCAACGAACTTTCCAGTCAAGGAACAAATTTCAACAAGAAGACTGGCGATTGATGCAGGAATTGCCCAATCGACTATTTGGAGGGTTATAAATGAAAATAAATTTCATCCTTACCACATCCATCTACATCAGGAACTTACAGGGGAAGATTTTCAAAACAGGTTGGATTTTTGTGAATGGCTTCTGGGTAAGGACCCGTATTTTCATCATACAATACTTTGGACAGATGAGGCCTCTTTCAAGAGTAATGGAGATTTAAATATTCACAACGCACATTATTGGTCTGTTGAGAATCCTCACTGGCTTCGTGAACTGGATAATCAGCATCGTTGGAACCTTAATGTTTGGTGTGGAATTTTGGAAGGCCAAATCATTGGTCCGTATTTTTTTGATGGGTCGTTAACTGGTGTGATGTACGCTGATTTTTTAGAGAACATTTTAATCGATCTCATTGATGACATCCCATTGGCAACACGTTTGGTCATGTTTCTGCAACAAGACGGTTGTCCAGCACATTTTTCAAGAGTAACCCGCCAAACTCTTGATCGTATCTTTCCTCACCGCTGGATCGGAAGAGGAGGTCTAGTTTCATGGCCAGCTCGTTCGCCAGTTCTGACACCGCTAGATTTCTTCTTGTGGGGACGTATTAAAGATGTGGTATATCAACAACGTCCAACAACAAGGGACGATATGAAAGACAGGATCCGGAACGCCTGTCGCTCATTATCCGAATACGAAATACTAAGGGCAGTAAATAGTGTACGAATTCGTCTGCAAAAAGGTGGAAGGCATTTCGAACATTTAAAATAAAAGCTAATGAACTTTTGTTTACATTTTTTAAGTTTGTTGTTGCATTTATAATAACAGTTCTCCGCTTTATTCGCTTTATTTAAGACTGCAAATACCTAAAGTATTTCAAGAAAGTAACGAATTAAACATTATCTGATTACTTAGTATCAAATTTTATTTCGTATTTGAATTTTTTAACAAAATTTGAATTTGAATTTTTTTTTTGTTTTTTTCGTATAAAATTGTAAATATGCAAATTATTAAAAAAACATTTAAGTAAAAGTTATTTCTTTTTAAAAAACCTTTCAAACAATACCAAACTTCACCTATGTTGCCATTTAAAAAAACAAAGTTACTTCCGGTTCCGGATTGTTCCGGGTTGTTCCGGAAAAAAATAAGTTCACCAATAGATTCTTTAAGTTCGCTTTGGCAATGAAATTTTTTATTTCAATCGTCTAAGATAACGCGTTCTCGAGATAAATGGGTGGGACGGGTGGTCTGAATCACCCTGTATATATATATATATATTTAAGTATAACTAAGCTTTTTGTTTTTATATGCTGCAATTGGGCAAAATACTTGAGAGAAAATATTTAATGTTAATTATAATTTTATAAAATGTAAATATGTATATAAATTATTACAAATTGTAAAAAAATAAAAGTAAAAAAAATTCTTATACAGCGTGCGTCTCGATTTATGAGACGATTCACGGCGTTTAAATTTTACGCATACGCCTCTTTCGTAAAAATTATATTTTATTGTCCCACCAAGTTGCTTACAAAAACCCAATCCACCAATCCCGAGGCGTTGCGCTCACAATTCAATTGTATCAAATGCAAATTTAAAAAATGCAAATACGATTTGTGTTTACGCGAAGCGGTGATAAGATGAATAAGCGCCGCGCGCCGGCTCCAGCGCATGAGAATCTCACCGTCTCATTTGCTTGACGCAGCAATGTATTTAAACTGGGTAAAAAGCTAAGATACGTACTCCTAATTTTCACATCAAAGATCTGTGTTTTTCGTCCGATTTTCAAAAAAAAATTGCTTTGTAAAGGAGAATGTTCATTTTAACACCCTTCCTAATTTTATTTATTTAGGGGTACGCTAACACCTTTAAAAAAAATTCCCAAAACGTTCAATTTATTGTACTGTTTTACCGATTGTTGAGTCGCCGGCGTCAATTTTAAAAAATTGTAGCGCCGTCGGGGTTTAAAGGGAGGCAACGAAATTTGGCACTGTTAATTCGTACATCCTAAAGGTTAACCTGACAAATTTTCAAGTCTCCAGGGCTACGGGAAGATCCACGTCACCTGGATAAACAAGATGTACTTTAAAATCGTCTTTAAAAATGTGTCATATTTTAAAGCGTTTTGTTAAAATTAACCCCTAATATTGCAACTCGATTTACGACAAAAACTCATTTTGATGTCTCCTTTCGTTTTTGAGATATGACTGAAAAATCCTCCGTTTTTACAAAATTATTAATATCTCTAAAAGTATCTGATTTCAAAAACCGATTGCCGAGACAAATTTCAAAGTCCTGATCTTAAAAAATTCTTAAATAATTCGATTGATTTCAAGATCAACCCCACAAATAAAAGAAAATGATGTTGGGAAGTTAAAACTTCACAAAAACATTTCAGAATTCCTTACATTTTTGTCTCTAAACCCTTCCAAAGTGGTTAAGCTAAACTAAATTAGTACTTATGACAAAAATAAAAATTTTCTCGAACCGTATTAAAAATGAATCAGGGTACTACCAAACTTCCAAAAAAGGAGAACATTATTATGATTGTTTTACAAAAGTTAACTATTTTTATAATATTTTTTTCAATTCCACCATATTAGAAGATACCCACATTACCAAAATTGTTTGTGAAGTTTTAAATTACCAAAATCATCATTCATTTGCCAGCCGGATATTTTGATGTCTCCTTTCGTTTTTGAGATATGACTGAAAAATCCTCCGTTTTTACAAAATTATTAATATCTCTAAAAGTATCTGATTTCAAAAACCGATTGCCGAGACAAATTTCAAAGTCCTGATCTTAAAAAATTCTTAAATAATTCGATTGATTTCAAGATCAACCCCGCAAATAAAAGAAAATGATGTTGGGAAGTTAAAACTTCACAAGAACATTTCGGAATTCATTACTTTCTTGTATCTAATCCCTTCCAAAGTGGTCAAACTAAAGAGAATTAATTAGTACTTATGACAAAAATATATTTCAAAAACTTTTGTACTAATTTTTTAAAAGTTTGATTATTAAGCAAAATATGAATTTTCAAAAATACACATTAACACAATCGCAAAATTTAGTACCTACATTATCTACAATTTTTTTAAATTTTTAAGTTGCCAAAATCCTCATTTTTCATTTGCGAGGTCAATCTTAAAATCATTCGAAATTTCTAAAGATTCTTTTAAGGCAGGGGTAATTTTTTTTCAAAAATTGTTTTTTAATTTTTGCGAATGATTACTGATGCAAACTATTGCAAGAGGGCGTATTTTATACTTTGTTAAAACTGGTTAGTTGCATTTTTTGTACTAATCCGGTCAGTAATACACAATATTCAACCGAAAATTACTTTTTATTCCGTCCTGGTACAGATAATACTTTTGGAGCTAAGAGCTATTAATTATTTTGTGAAAATTAAAAAATTGTTTTTTTTTTGTAGATAAGTACAGCCTACTTTCTACGATATTCTTCTCATCACTTCTTTTTGAGATATACTGGAAATATTTTCAATTAACAATTTTTAAAATACAGGATGTCCCAAGTCTCAAAAATGACGCCAGAGCTCTCCGAAAAATAGCTTAAAAAATCCTCTTAACCAAATGACCGAGATCTGATGAGACAACGTTGGGAAATCAATTTTTTTATTTAAAATTACCTACAATATTTACCTGTCACAATTTTCAATTTAAAAAAATAAATTGTGAATAATAGGATTAAAATTTAATTTATTACTTCACGACTAAAGAGAACCCAAACTTTTAAGAACCACTAGCGGGTTTTATAATTCATACCAAAAAAAGTTGAATACCCAACTTTGTCTCATATCTTAATTGGTCAAGAGGACCTTTTAACTATTTTTCTGAGGATCTCCCTGAAGGCGGAAGGGCCTTCAACAACGTACTACGCTCTTGTGCCATTTTCGAGACATCCTGAATATGTTTGCAAAATTATAAAATATTAAGATTATGTTAGGGTAACCTAGGTTTTTTTTAATTTCGGGATCCCGACAAAATCGCCCAATTTTGAATTTTCATCAATAATTTGCCCTCCCCAAGATGAAATCCTAGACACGCCCTTACTTTGTGCTATTTTAGCGATTGTTGAGTCGACGCTGACGGAGTCAATTTTAAAAAATGCATCAGCGCCGAAATTAGGCACTGGCGCCTGGATACAAAGGATTTATCGGTTAATTTTTTAAAGGGTATTTCCAATTTTTACCTATAAGAGCTGTTTTTTTCGTCCGATTAAATAACAAATTTCGTTTGAATAGAAAATGTTCATCTTGATACTAATTTTTCTAGTTCGCTAACAGTTGAAAATTCTGTAGTCGTCTTCAAATAAAAAAAATAGTAAAATCGGGGTTTATAGGAAAGTCACGATATTTAGCACTAGCTATTCGTAAAAGCATTTTGATAAAATTAACCTACAATATTGGATTTTACTATTGACTATGACGTATTGAACCTTCCAGGAAACGTTTTAAGGTCTTCTCTACGAGAAAAAAACAGAATCATTTTGAAATCTCTTTTCGTTTATGAGTTATGACTGAAAACACTCCGTTCTTAGAAAATAATTAATATCTCTAAAAGTATTATTTCTACTAGAACGTACGATAGACCAAACGTCATAATTTTTTCTACATAATTGCCTTAAAAATAATTTTTGGTCATATATTGCGCCTTCCTAGATTGTATTGGGTATAAATATTTTAGCAAAATTTTGTGATTTTTTTCTTACAAATTTAATTCACCAGTTTTACTTCTTTTTTTGGAAAATATGGCTTCCTTTTAAAATTACGTAGAGACAAAATTCAAAACCGATAGCTGAGAAAATTTTCAGGACCTTGTCTTCCGAATTAAGTCAATATCCGGCTGGCAAATGAATGATGATTTTGGTAATTTAAAACTTCACAAACAATTTTGGTAATGTGGGTATCTTCTAATATGGTGGAATTGAAAAAAATATTATAAAAATAGTTAACTTTTGTAAAACGATCATAATAATGTTCTCCTTTTTTGGAAGTTTGGTAGTACCCTGATTCATTTTTAACACGGTTCGAGAAAATTTTTATTTTTGTCATAAGTACTAATTTAGTTTAGCTTAACCACTTTGGAAGGGTTTAGAGACAAAAATGTAAGGAATTCTGAAATGTTTTTGTGAAGTTTTAACTTCCCAACATCATTTTCTTTTATTTGCGGGGTTGATCTTGAAATCAATCGAATTATTTAAGAATTTTTTAAGATCAGGACTTTGAAATTTGTCTCGGCAATCGGTTTTTGAAATCAGATACTTTTAGAGATATTAATAATTTTGTAAAAACGGAGGATTTTTCAGTCATATCTCAAAAACGAAAGGAGACATCAAAATGAGTTTTTGTCGTAAATCGAGTTGCAATATTAGGGGTTAATTTTAACAAAACGCTTTAAAATATGACACATTTTTAAAGACGATTTTAAAGTACATCTTGTTTATCCAGGTGACGTGGATCTTCCCGTAGCCCTGGAGACTTGAAAATTTGTCAGGTTAACCTTTAGGATGTACGAATTAACAGTGCCAAATTTCGTTGCCTCCCTTTAAACCCCGACGGCGCTACAATTTTTTAAAATTGACGCCGGCGACTCAACAATCGGTAAAACAGTACAATAAATTGAACGTTTTGGGAATTTTTTTTAAAGGTGTTAGCGTACCCCTAAATAAATAAAATTAGGAAGGGTGTTAAAATGAACATTCTCCTTTACAAAGCAATTTTTTTTTTGAAAATCGGACGAAAAACACAGATCTTTGATGTGAAAATTAGGAGTACGTATCTTAGCTTTTTACCCAGTTTAAATACATTGCTGCGTCAAGCAAATGAGACGGTGAGATTCTCATGCGCTGGAGCCGGCGCGCGGCGCTTATTCATCTTATCACCGCTTCGCGTAAACACCAATCGTATTTGCATTTTTTAAATTTGCATTTGATACAATTGAATTGTGAGAGCAACGCCTCGGGATTGGTGGATTGGGTTTTAGTAAGCAACTTGGTGGGATAATAAATTATAATTTTTACGAAAGAGGCGTATGCGCTAAATTGAAACGCCGTGAATCGTCTCATAAATCGAGACGCACGCTGTATACAAAACATATTTTTGTTAAATATAAAAATTTTTGAAATCAAATTCCTTATTCTTAAATTTGAATTGTCCTATTTTAAATCTGAACTTCTCTTCTTTTAGTTAAAGTTTCATATTTTCTACATCTATGTATTCTTCACAAAAGTTTTTTATTGAATTTTGAAATACCTTATTGGAGGCGGTATCAGAATTAGTCGCTTTAATAAGGTTTTCGGCTTAAACCGATAAAGGTTTTACTCGCGGTGTTCTTCTTTGTTTCCGTGAGGTTCTCGGTTTGGAAGAAGTATTTTTCTTTTCAAAGTTTGTACTTTCGGGTGCTAAAACAGTGATGTCTTTATCAGCCTCCAAAATCAAAATATTCCGTGCGTTAACTGGTAAGTCCATTCCCTGGTACTATGTTATTCTGGCACCTTCAACGGTAACTTTACCCCTGACAGACAATCCTCGTTTTTCCACTGCTGTGAGCTCTAAATTTAATTTAGGCCCAGAACCTGTTCGCCGGGTATGCTCACTTATTTTTCGGTATTAATTTTTTGTGGAATATTTCCAATCAGAAAATCGCTAAATAGTAAAATAATACTAAAGAATAATTGGTAGGTAATTTTTGAAAATAAATGTAATGGAATATGTTGAACATTATTAACAATTGTAAAGTTGCTCCCAGCTCGAAGTAGGACAAAGAATACACGATCGTGATTACTTTTGTCCTACTTCTAGCTGGGAGCAACTGTACAGTTGTAATAATAATTTTTTACCTTTTTCCACTTCATCGACTGATAAAGCCGGACCATCTCCCATTGAGTTTATAATAGCTGTTAACTCTTACTATTTTTTTAACAAATAATCAGGTTCTAGAGATGGATTTATTATATTGCTTAGAAATAAATAATCAGACTCCATAAACTGAAGATACGCTTCATATTGATCGCTTGTTGTGTTCTTTAAACGTTTTCGTTTATTTCCTGATTATTTGTTGTATCGTTTAAGATTTAGATCGGATATACATTAACATTAGGTTTAAAAATAAAATGTCCATACCAGCTAATAGATCTGCTCTATTTCAAAGATCTTTCTCATATAACATTGCTCAAAACTGGAATGCAATTCCTGACCTTGTGAAAAATAATTCCCTTATTAAATTTAAAAATTCTCTAAGAACACATGTTCTGACTACAAGTTGATCTTCTGAGAGGTTAATTTTGTCGTTGAGGAAAGTCGGAACTTCTAGTACCTCTTCTTCGTTTTGTGATGTGGCTGGTAGTACAGGGTAGCGGGAAAGGCAGTATATAATTTTGTACACATTAAATACAGTCATCAATGAAAAATTATACCGAGACTTGTCGATCTAGCGCTTCTTTAATGACCACCGCTAAAATATTTTTTGCAAGCTTAGGAACTTCATTTCGTTTGTATCCGCCATTTTGTTTGAGCTTCCGTAATGTTCAATTGATGCAAAAGAACAAGCCCCCATTTGTAACAAAAGTCCAATAAAAACTTTCACCTCTGCGGCACTCATGTCTGTCCACTTTGATACCCTGTTAGATTTTTTTATTGCTTTACGTTTTACAATTTCTTGAGCAGCATATAAATTAATTTGTTCGACCAGTAATGCAAGAAACTCTTCCGAAAAAAATAAGTCCACCAGCGTTTGCACCGTAAAATTTAACGTATCCAACATTTTCTTGGAAAATAAATAATTCAGGTATTTGTGGAATTTCTGTCCACCAATTATCATTCGCATTTGATTTTGTTGCTTGGGAATATTCGTCATTATCAGGTTCGGGAACAACTTCAGGTTCGGAGACGACTTCATCGTCACCATCACTTGAATTCTCAGAAGGTTCATAATCGCTACTGTCATTACCATTCTCGTCAAATTCTGAAGCACTTAGATTAGCGTAGTACTCAAGTTCATTTTGAGTAAGTGGTCTTTTCTTATCCATATTGGGTTCTTGATAATTTAATTATAACAATAAATATAGAACAACACACTCAAGAAAGACGTAACTGTGATGCACTCGACAATAGCTGAGATACTACTGACGAAAATGGAGGCATATCTCTGATTCAGCTTTAGCGAAGCAACAGGTCTAAGCGTGTCTATACAAATTAACTCGTAGTTGGCTTCCGCGAAGAGATTTTTGTTACATAAGCCAACTACGAGATAAATTTTCTATGCTTTTTGATGATAACTATGTACTATAATTATAGTTTTTAATAATATAATATGATTACCAATATGGACACCAACATAACTCATAAAAAAATGTTAGGTTATAAAATACTGGATGAATTGTGTACTCAGCACCAAATTAAACGTTTCAAAACACTAATATGAATAAATTTATACTTTAAGCTCAAAAAGTTGTTTAAAACATTCCAGTTTATTACGGAAGAACAATTCACAACTTTAAAACAAAATCGAATCGCGAAGATGGATACCACAAAACAGTACTACCAACTGATTTTTCCTTTATCAAACGCTCCCTGGAAGTCAATTAAAATTCCCTGGCAATACTTTATCGTCGAGGCGGCCACATGGTCCATCAGGCTCTGCCATGCGTCCTACGTGCTTTTCCCTTTAGCGAATTCAAACTGTGTCTTGCACCTTCGGTAGGGGTATCGTGTCCTAAAGTTGACCATAATCCTCTCTAGGATCTTACCATGCACTGATAGGCCTATATGATCTAGGATTCTGAGGTCTGCCTCACCTTATCAGGGGTTTTAAGTGGGATCACAAGCCTCCCCTCCTTCCACTCAAGTGGAAAAAGGTGCCTCTTCAAAGCATTTAGTATAGATCAGGTGGATCTATTCCTCCACGCGGCCCGGATCTTTAAGCTTCCTCCCAAAGTCGGCTCTCGTGATGCTATAGCGCACCTTTTGCTTATAGCATCGTAGGCCTGACTTTCTTAGCCGCTGGAGTTTTCTCCCACAGCGTCTGACTGACCTCCTAGTGCTTAGATGCCTTTAGGAGGATGGCTGCCCTGGCAGCTTATTCCCCTTTTAGGCTAGTTCTAGCGTCGCCAGCTTTCAAATTCTCCCTCCGCCAAACAGCGATTAATTATATTCAGGAAAACCCCTGGGTAAACCTCCACCGCTAGCTTGATGATCTTGTTTGTATGCCGTCAGGGCCAGGCGTCTTCTTTGTTGACAGGCTTTTTGCTGCCTCCTTCTCTTGTTATCTTAGCGTATTCATGGAATTTATTGATATTAATAGGTAATCCGCTATTGTTACACTGGGCAGGGCCGAGTTCTCTGATGTGAGAGATAGATTTACCGAAAATTTTATAAAATAGAATAAATAAAATTTAATTCAATTAGCTTTAAAGTAATAAGAGACTGATTTTACAAAGTCAATATTGTTGTAGCCATCCACTTCCCTTAATTTCTTTAATTGTTCTTCCAAAAAATGTTTTCGCTGCAAAACATTTGAGTCGTATTCTTTACTCACAGAGTTAACACTTTTTAACTTGATATAGGTGACAATTTGCATTTCAAGAAGAACTCTGCAGAACTCGTTAAAATTTGGGTGAGTGGCATAAAAGGAAGAATTGTACCTCGAATTAAATGATTTGCATGCATTTGATGATGATGATGATGACGATTCAGCCCACAAGTTCGGGGGATATTTTGAATCTTCAGCAATACAATTTCTCACTTTTTCGTTGTCTGGGTGAAAAGCACTGAATTCCAGTCCAAAGCAGTCACCAACATCTTCTCGCTTTCAGAAAGACAAACCAAACCCATATGTTAAAAATTTGGTTACTTGATTCCTCTTTCTTCTTGTTGTATTCCCCTGCAAGACCAAGTTCCTGAATCTTGCGATACCACGACTGTCCAAGGTGAAAACGGCATCCTCTAATTTTTGCTCTAGGGAAGATTTTGAAAATACCAATGTGGATAGCTTTTTCAAAATCGGCGCTAACCATTGGTAGACTTAGGTTCGAACCAATCTTCGTGCATTCCTCTTTGACATACCCGAAATGTAACTCATAACTGATCGCGCTTTTGTTGAGCAACAAACTGAATACCAGAGGAACGTAGTGGCCATTTTTAAGTTCGTGTAAGTTGAGCCACCACTAATGGGTGCTTAAGTAATCTTAGATTCCAATAGGTGAGAATTTGGCCTTGGGTGAGAAGACGTCTCCTCCGGATACACTCTAATATGATACAGAAGCGCTTGATAAGCTCAACATTTATACCTGTTATTTCAGGTGAAATAGCATTTATAAAAAACTTAGGGGCCGTGTTCCCATAATTTTCATTACCTGTTTTTTGTTTAGGCATATCCACCATAAGCCTAACTCACGTCTAAACTTTTCTTTTTTTCTGCCACTTTATTTTTTTGCTCAGGTCCCCTAGCCTGCCAAGTTTTTATATCAAGGGGATAAGATATATGTAAAATACACTCGAAGAATCTTATCCACACGTGCAGAGGAGCAAGGCCCAGAGATAGAAATTCGCAATTTACCGTCTTTTCACATCGAGAGAGGTCGATTTTCAGAAAGTCCATCGTGTTTTGGGCATGCTACAGACTTTCGCGCTTTTTTTATATTAATAAAAAAATCATGTATAAAGAATAGAACCAGTAGAAATCTATATGGCACAAGACAGGCACTTATTAGTAATATTGTCAGCAGGACTTTGATCATATTTCCCTTATTGGGAATAAAGGCTCTTGTGAACTAGGTTGAGAAACAGGGGTTGTCTGCGGTAAAGGTGGTTATAATATCCAACCTTGCGTCTATGATTGAAGTGGTAGAACTCGGTGTTTTTGCATTGACTTGAGAGATACACTTATCCAGCCGGAGCATGTGACCATCTATTTTTTGAGAGAGCTCGCTCATTACAGTCAATGCACCGCTTCCTCTGATGACATTAAGAAGCTGGTCTTCGGCATACCTCTATGAGGTGAACTGAAACAAAGCTCCTTTACAATGGATGCTGAATCCCTTTTTCCTGCATGGCGAAGCAGAACTTCAGTTGCCATCAATAACTTCCTCGTTAGAAGTTTCGCTTGAATCTTCAAAGTCCTTTTGTGGTCTGCCGGGTTGGTTACTTGTTCTAGGAGTTGTAACATCTAGGACAATAGCCGCAAACGAAATATTTTCAGCTAGCCACGAAGAATTTGCTTTTAAAAAGCGATGTCGATGTCTTCCAGATTTTGACCATTTTACATAAATTTTGGAGAAATTATTGGAAATAATAGCTTTAATACTCCTTAAATCGTCATCGGAGAGGGGCGGGTCAGCAAGGTCTTGAATAATATGACTCAACAAGGCATCCAGTTGTAAATCTTTTGCGTTAGCAAACCAAACATCAAAAAAAGGTCGCGGAATTAACCCTTTATAGGGCAGAACCCTGGGGATCAAATTATTTAAATTTTTTCTTTAAATATTAACAAAATGGATTATTTTTAGATAATTTATATTAAAAGAAAGTTCTTTTTTAATTTGGTTTTTGTTTTATGGTAAGGTACATGTCTATCTCGAAGTTTTCCAAACATATCGAACATACTTCACTCTTCTCGATTTCTTTTACGGGTAAGTTTTCCATAAATTGTTTTCCAGCTGGGCCCCCGTCCTCTAGTACTAGAATGTCGGGATCAAAATTCCCAATTTCTTCTAATATATCGCGATCGTTATTATTCATTTTTTTTTAAATTTTACTACAATTTGTACAAGAGTTGTTGTCACTTCAGAATTTACTTCGGAAGTTAGGTTCTAGATTGTAGTTTTTGTTTATGTCAAGATTCCATGGCCTGCTATGATTTAACGTTAAGGGTTGATAGCGCAACTATGCAACCAAACATACTTCTATGTTTTCTATTGTTATACCTATGTATAATATGTCTATACCGGACACGTGTCAAATTTTAGTGTTTCACTGGCGGCCATTTTAAAAGTGTCCGTTTTGGCGGTTAATTTGAAATACTGGTTCACATAACCTATAAAACTCATAAAAACCGTAAAAACTCTAAAAACTTGTCAAATTCGATTTTCATTTGATCAGAGGACACCATAAATTAAGAAAATAACCGAGGTGAAGATAGCTAATGGACACATTTAAAATGGCCGCCGTAGTTCACGCTGATACACTTTGGGGGCGCTGGTGTCTAATTCAAAATAGCTGTGTTTTTTTTTATTTTACAAATTACCAGATACAACAAACAAGTAATACGATGGATTACGATAACTTCGGTTATTATTGGATTGAATGGTAAAAGTTAAACATCCAAAGTTAGCTCATTAGCAGGTAAAAGGACCATTGGTCGATTCGGCAAATGTTCAGACCTCAAAGTTTATTGGTATATATATGTACCACATACAGGAAAATGATTTTTTTATAGGCAATAACTAAAATTTGCTTCTTTTTGTACTATATTAATAATAATAACAGTAATAATGTCTTTATTACCCAACAGCCAAGAGCCAATTACAGAGTAATATACAATAGTAATAGGATTAAGACATAAAATAACATAATATGATAATATAAGATATAAATTTAAAAACAAGATAAATTACATGAGTTTGGGAATATTCGTAAAAATAAGAAGCATATAATACAATTAAAATATTTAGGTACAGTTATTCGAAATTTGATGAAAACATTTATTAACAGATGCCTTAACATTAGAAATGCTATTATTAAAAATATCTACAAATTCCTGAAGTTCATGATAGTTGTGGTACATCGAATACAATGGAGAGTTATTAAGATAGTCAGTGTTTGGAGTTTTTTAATAAAATGTACGGCAAGATCTTGATGATATTCGTGGGATAGTAATATCAATCTGATTGATTGCAGCTGAATTGTCCATATAATAATGTATCAATTTAAAAAGATGGTTAACTGAAATTATCTTATGAGATTATACTATTCGTATGAATTGAAACTCTTTGAGTAGCATATCATAAGATTGTAGCAGTTGAAATGGTATCTTTAGCTACAATTTTGGATTTGCTATTAAATTTTGCTTTTTGACTAAAGATGGTGCATTGAGTATGATTTGATGTTAAATTTGTTGAATTGTCCCAAGGAGAGGGGAGTAGAAAAGATTTTTTGAAAACGTGAGGACGGGAATTGGATTTGATCGAGCGAGTGTGAATGAGTTAAGAACCTTGATCGGATTTATAGTTCTTTATATTTAGTGACTTATTTTGCTTGTTCAATTCACGATTTTTGGTGATCGCTACCTGTTTCTCAGGATTTATTTGCAATTTGTGAATCATCTTTCATCTCCTCCGTTCGGTGTACCTATTTGGCGATTTCGTAAGTTAATTTATCTTTTCACGTAATGGCGTCGATTTAACCACATGTTCGTTTTAGGATTTACATTGTGATTTTTCTTTTCTTCAATGGCTTGATTTCTTGTGCCTTCACGCTGTGTATTTAATTTTTGGAAGAGCCCTCAAATTTTGAGGTAAGTTTTGCGTCCAATTGGTTGAGTAGTTTGAAAATAGTTTTTCTTAGGGTTTTTCTTGATGGTGTTAATTCCCGTTAATATTCTGTGAATGGTGGAGCGGTATCATAATTGGAAATTAGAAGAGTGCAAATTTTCTGGAATTATTGGGGAGCTCAGCGCATCACCAACTTTAGTGCGAGCCATGTTCGTTTACTTTCTGGCCTTGATCAACGTCACTCTCAATACACCCAGCTGGTTCCATTGTCATCGTTGGATACAACAGATAAGCGTTTTAAAATTTTAGCGCAATTTGCTTACATAAAGAAATTAATTTCAGACTCTTATAATTTTGATAAAATAATTTACATTATTAAAAACTTTCAATCGTTAGTGACCAATGGTCTCATTGGAGTCTTGAATATTAAGTCAATTTAAATTTTAATATATGAGAACGATAAACCTAGATTTTATTTTCAATACTTTGGTTCAAACCTTAAGGACGTCGTACAATTTTTAATTATAATTCATTTGTATACTGTAACACGTATTTCTGGTACCAGTGATTCGGTGATTGCCCTAACTTTTGTAGATAATTATCATTTTTATGCTTATATTGGTCATTTTTGGCCAATTCATTATTTTATTACCGTTTCCCTGTCGGGGAAATAACCTTGTAAATACTTCTACAACAAAATCTTTAATTTTTCCAAATCCTACCTGTTAGGATTAGCCAATATAATTAAATGTAAATATTATCTGGGAATACTAAATAAACTCTAATTGGTGGTAATCATAAATAATTTTATGAAATCTTATTCCTATTTCCAAATGCCTGCAATCTGTCAAATCAAACTTGTTACATTTCAAATTTAAAACTTTTAACTTTCTTGGTTTATTAAAAGTCAACACAAGAACATTTTTTTTTTAAAATCAAATGGCGCCCAACATTAATTTATAGGACCCCAAGCTAAAGCAGCCGACGAACAGTGGCCGTAACCCCAGATTATAACTGAATTAGATTATATAAGTTTAATTTGGGTGCAAGATACAGTAAGAGGATCAGGGTATACATTATATTTTCTAAAGTATAGTAACCTTAAAAACTTTCTCTGGACGTTTTCAAGCATTTCTCTATACTTTTCATAAAAGGGACTATATAGCATAATCAAGGTGTCAATGCTGAAGTCTTTAGTGTTAAGCGTGATGAAACCTAAGATTTTATAACAAGAACTTGACAGCTTTTGTATATGTTGATTAAAAGTTAGTTTTATATCAAAATCAACTCCGAGATCTTTAATTTCTAGTTGCCTATTAAGATGGTTATTATTTATGCGGTAATTGTATAATAAATTGTTAATTTTACGACTATAAGACACAACGCACCATTTACTAACATTTAATTTTATATGATTATTTACGCACCAATCGAAAATTTTATCAAGATCACTTTGAAGTTTAATGCAATCAGATACACTATACATATACAGGGTGTTTCTAAATATATGCGAAGAAATTCTACAGGTAATTCCTTGACCAATTCTAAGACAAAAGTAAAGAAGAAAAATTTTCTCAATAGTGCTCTATTTTTGTTATGGGATGTCAAACTTTCTATATTTTTTTCAGTTTTTGAGTATAACTTCTTTATTTTTTAAGATAATTTGATCAAATTTGAAACACACTTTAGTTATTATAGTCGTAACAAGATAAAAATATCAAATATCGAAATAAAATATAGGGTGATGTATTTTGGGGGTATAGGCCCCATTTTTTATGCTATAACTTTTTGGTGCTACCCCACTTAACATTTTAAATGAGATATTCTAATTCCTTGCTTTTTTCTGAAAATTTTTGATTTTTTTAATTTTTTCACAGCTGGTACGGTTTAGAAGTTATTTAAAAACATGTACGAAGTGGTGTGCCAATTTTGCATTAAACAGGGGTGGCTTTTTTAAAAAAATAAATGCCAGAGACTTCCTAGAAGACAATTTGACCAATTTTAAGACGAAAACAGGGAATAAATATTTTCTCTAAAATGCTTCGCTTTTAATTTGTTAATTTTATTTTAATTTAAGAAGTAGGAAATTTATCCGAAGAAGTGGTTTGTAAAGTATGTGCGGTTCGAATAAATGAATATAAAACCATAGATAATAATGCATCGCGGCGAGGAGATTATTCTTTTGCGCATGATCCAGCCCAAATTCAAGCCTTCGAAACGTTTCCTTAAGATATTTTTCAGCTTAAACTAGATACGATCCCAGAAAAAGCAGAATCGACCTTGAGGCCGAGTACGATATCGAAACGATAAATTGCGCGTTTCCATCCAGTTTTGAAATAGAATCAAGAATTCAAATCCGATTCAATCCCCGATGGAAACGTAGTAGTTACAGTAAAAGTAGATAATCAGTGATTCTAAACAATCACTAGTGAATGTAAACATTCACTAAATAGTCAGTGGAAGTGGAAAAAATCATGTTTAAATCACTTACACTCGTGATTGTAAACAATCACTGAATTTGGTTAGTGAAACTAAAGCTGGGAACTACTTACAATTTAGACATTCCTAACCTCAAAAAACCCATTCAAGTTTAGATTCATAATGGAAGATTTATTTAATAAAAAGACAATATTGTTACAAAGATGTAATTGTTTTTTTTAATTTGTCCTAGCCATGCCAAGAAAAATAAAAAAATAAAAGAAAGCGTGGTTGTTAAAATTTTATTATTCAACGAATTAAATTCGAGGTGTCAAGTGGACTTGATTGACTTTCAATCGCATCCAGATGGTGACTTTAATTTTATCATGGTGTATCAGGACCATTTAACAAAATTTTGTGTGATTAAACGACTTAAATCAAAGAAAACAGAAGAAGTAACGAAAAACATTATTGATATTTTTACTGTAATTGGTGCACCGTCGGTCTTTTTCAATCTGATAATGGAAGGAAGACTGGTAATAAGATTATTAACAATTTAACAGTTTTTTGGGCTGAATTAAAAATCATGCATGGTAAACCACGACACAGCCAAATTCAGGGCAGCTAAACTTTATTTAATACTATTATTTTTTATTGGCCACATCCACTATTACCTCAAAGTGAATATTCACAATTCCTAGTGAAAGTTCACATTCCCTAATAATAGTAGAATCTAAATACTTTAAATGGATTGATTTTAAACTTTCACTGTAACATATACATACAATTCCAGGGATATTATTCCTGGGACATACTATTTTACATATGGTCATCTTCTAGTCGTGAAACCTAGAGTGAATTCAAACAAATTAACTACATCCCAAGTAATCCATTATATTAAAGTATCTAAATTTACTAAAAAAGTTAATGCCGTGGAAAAAATTTTTTTGTAGACCAGTGTAATAACCCGGATCATATATTAAATGATTCAGTAAAGGAATTCAAGAACTCATCGCTTATTGTATTGACCAACGCATTATACATATTCCGACTGATGAATTTCCAAGTGCTGCATTCGAACTCGCACCGACAGTAAAAAACTAAACTAAACTAGTAAGAAATGAGAAACACGTGGAAAAAGTGAAAAAATCACTAAAAATTACTATGACAGCATTACATTCCTCAAAAAAATGATGAGAAAAGCATTAGATTCTGCATATGAAGACAAACTTGAACTATGGTTCTTCAAGTTTTTATTACGCACATTAGAAAAACGTCAAATAATAATAATAATACGAGCAATACAGCCGATTATAAATTTTAAAACTCCAAGTAATTTAATCGAATTAATTTAATTTAAACTTTTCATACATACATAGACGTGCGTGTTTCTACATAATTTATTACAGTAATTTACTTAATTGTACTTGAAACCACGTTTTTATTTAGAGACAATTCGGTTACCATCGATGATTGTTTAACGCCATTGTTGCCCTTTCTTTGAGGTTCAAATATGTAAAATTTGGAAAAGTTCTTTTACTTTTTTCCAGTCATATTTGAATTAAATCTGCTCATATGTGTACAAAATTATTTGTATAAAACTTGGAAGATTTTTATATCATGTAGTATTTTAAAGGATCTTTTAACTTTAATAATAATAACGTTAAGTTTTGTTTATTCAAAATAGCCCATTATTTGCGTTACCAAAAAGTTTATCTACTGTTTTCCACTACTGTATACCGGGTGTTCACGAAACTATTAGAGCCACCCCTGTATTTTTTTTGTTTATGAAAATAAAAATTTTAAACTTTACTATGTTATATGGCATAACAAAAATTCACTTCCGGTTTCATCGGAAATGACATCAACTTTCTTTGTTTTTTACATTAGTAAGTTCCAAGTATGCTTGTAACAAAATATTTTTTTCTGACCTTTCAAAAAAAATGGCATGATAGTGGGGCCTCCCCCTATTTAGATAGAGGATTCGTGTACACCCGGTATATTACATGTTATGGATTTATAGCCTATTATGTTTTCGAACCAAAAAATCTGCCGGACGGCGGGAATAATATCGTTGTAATCAGGACGTGGATTCCTGAAATCTCACACAGTGAATGTTAATCTCACCTTCCTCGAGCGCCTGGTTCAGACCAAGTGAATTCGCCGGTGAGATATTGACCAGGGATTATTCCAGAGGGTGCAATTTGAAAAGAAAATTAATGGCACTTCGCGAAAGCATGCAAAGTTTATTAAAAATAGAAAATAGGGTTAGCTTTTTAAATTTTTTCGTTTACAATTATTTGTTTAAACAATATTCATTAAAATATATAGGGTGTCCCAATTTGAGTTGCATTGCATGGGCATCTTTGTTATTAATATAGTTGCAGATTCGGTTAAATGGGCAATGTTTTGCAGTTTTTTATACTCATATAGATAGCATCTAAAATTATCAAAAATTCCGAGCCATGCCGGAGATAAGCGAAAAAACCGAAAAATGCAAATTTTGAAAAAGTCATTATTTCAATAATTGGAAAAGTAAAAAAAATGTTTCGGATAAAAGTTACTTTTTTGGTAAAGACTAATCTAAATATGGTTTTTACACACATATAACAAACTCGGTTTTCAAGATATCAATAGCAACTTTCTTATTTAAAATGGACATCATATTGGATTTATTACAATCCATATTTGAAGTAACAGACTATGAAATATATGACATTATTTGAATTAAATTAAGCAAGCCATGCCTTTTTGACGGGTCTTCTTTAAACAAATGACGAGTCAAGCTGTCACTTTAGATTATTATATCGATTTATTGTACATCAAAATAGAATTTATAAGTTTTAGTGATTGATTAATCATTTACAAATGGCAATCTTTCCACTAATTAAATGAACAATATGTCAAGTTTTGGACTTATATCCTATACAATAATCTAAAATGACACCTCGAATTGTCATTTGTTTAAAGAGGTCCTCTCAAAAAGTCACAGCCTTTTTAATTTAATTCAAATAATATAAAGTAATCCGTGGTGTATTACTTTGAACATGGATTATAATACATCGTTGTAATCAGAAAAAAAAATGCAATTTAACTGTTGAAAAATTCAATAAGGCGTCCATTTGAAATAAGAAAGTTGCTATTTATATCTTGAAAACCGAGTTTGTGATATTTTTGTAATAAACATTTTTACATCCGTCTTTACGAATCGAAAAACTTTTATTCTTAACATTTTTGTAACTTAACTAGTTAACGAAATAATCGACTTTTTAAAAAATTGCATTTTTCGTTAATTTTCGGTATGGCTTGAAATTTTTCATTTTTTTAAACGGCATCTGAATAAGTATCAAAAACTGCAAAACATTACCCATTTTACAGAATCTCTAACTTTAATAATAACAAAGATACCCATGTAATGCAACTCAAATTGATACACCCTGTATACTTCCTCCGTCCGGAAATATCCTATACATTTTGCGTTATTTTATTGTACAAAAATAAGGCATACATTTTTAATTTTAGTAATTAGACTAATTTAAAAATATAATAATAAATCTGTATTACAACAAAGAATAATACAAAAAATACTGAAAAACAACTTAAAGTCCTTAATTTTTAATTTTTCACAATTTATCACAGTAGGAGAATAAAAAAATACAAAAAATGAAAGACAGTAATTATAACCAGATTATTATGGGTTAATTTCTTCGATTTCGAACTTCTTCTGTTCATTTCAACACACCATTAATCAAAATTCGGCATTTTCTAACAATAAGCGACTTTGAAATCTATGAATAATTTTTAACATATTGCAGAATATTTTTATTCAATTTGTTTATTTTTTTCCTCACAATCAGATATTTAGAAACAAAATTTAAAAAAAGGCCAAAATTATTAACTTTCGTGAATCCCAATCGATTTTTAAAAATGAATACCTATTTTCGGACGGAGGGAGTTTTTTTTGATATGATAATGAAAATTTTTTAAACAAATGATTGCAAATAAAAAAATTAATCCTTTTTTTATTTTTGAATTTTTTTGAACAAACTCATCTCGCTTTACATGCGGAACTATTATGGACCTCACGCAAAATAGTCTCTAGCGTTTTTTTTTATTTAAATAAACAACAAACTACTGATTCATTTGAAAAGTTTTTTTAATAATTTTCGTAACGAAACCTAACTCAACTTAACCTAACCCGAATCAAAATCACCCCCAGCTGAGAAAGTTGGTATCGATATCTTGAAAAGCGAGTTTGTCCATTATTTTAATTAATATATAAACACAAAACTTTTATCCGTAACTTCTAACTTTTCTAGTAATAATCGACTTTTTTAAAAATTGCGTTTTTTGGGTCTTTCCGTTAATCTTCGGAATGGTTTGATTATTTTAGATGGCATCTTTGCGAATCCTTGGTTCTTTCTTGCATAAATTACTGTGATACTATTTTTCATAACTTTTTAGATCAATATAACTCTTACCGTATTCAAAAAATTCAAAATGCGTGTCTTAGATTGATTTTCGGCATTAGAAAATTTGATCATATATCTCATAAGCTGGTAGAGTTGTGTTGGCTAAATATGAGAAATAGAAGAACACTTCATTCTGCAACATTTTATCACAAAATAATTACTACAGAAAAGCCCCCGTACTTATTCAAAAAACTAACCTTTCGTACAGATGTGCACAACTTAAATGTAAGATTTAAGGGATTGTTGACAGCTCCTCAACACAAAACTAGCTTAGCTCAATGCAGATTTTCTGTATCTATCACGGCATTATATAATATGATTCCGAACAACTTTAAAAAACTGTCTCTTAAGTCTTACAGAAAAGAACTTAAATCGTGGTTGCTACAAAGACAAAATTTGTCCTAAAGTGTGATGAAAAGTATGTTTAGCTGCGAACTCTCTTAATGACTCGAATCATTTTTTTGTTTTTTTTGTGTGGAAAGATTCTATTGTATATTATTTCTAAGCTCTGATGTGGTATACTTACTTACTTCTTTTTTCATTTTTATTGCCGACTGGGTTAAGTGGAAGAACAGACAACAGTCTGAACTTCGCCCAGGGATTTCGAATTACAAATAATATTTGCTCTTTTTTAATTCATGCTCTATAATGTATAAATTTGTAAACTATTTACTTGTAATTATGAAATAAAGACGATTTATTATTATTATTATTATTATTATTATCTAAATTATAAATAAATCAAAACATTGCCCATTTAAACGAATTTGTAACATTGTCGTACGTCGTACCCTTCAAGCTGGAAATTTTAAAAAATATATATTTTAGTGCTTCATTTGTTCCTTTTAGTAATCGCTCGTGACAAAGGAAAGGTT